>JAJJWW010017799.1:0-357736 GCA_023531295.1 Papaver armeniacum
ACATGCATGATCCATTTGTTGAACTTTGGTAATTAGTTAAGAGGATAATCGGAGTATCTCAAAAGTATTATTGATTTTGGTTTGCATCCCGAAAAAGTACAAATGATTTTCTCTCCAAGCGTGCCGATGCAGTTGGGGTGGAAACTTGGATGATCGGGCGCTCCACTAGTGGATATTGTATATATTTTTGGTGAAACTTGATATCTTGGAGTGCGAGAAAAATAAAACTTGATTTCAAATCGAGTACAAAAAGCCGAGTATAAAGGAGTCATCATTGCAACCTCAAAACTAACTGGATTAGGTCTTTACTAAAAAAGTTAGGGGTTATTAATTCTACTCCCCATCTGGTGTGATAATTTAGGTGCTACCTATCTTCATCGCAAATCCGATTGTTCCATGCAAGAACAAAACACATAGATATTGACTATCATTTTGCCAGGAACGAAAGTGGCGGATAAGCAGCTTCAAGTCAGTTCATCACCACGTGATCAATTGAGATATATTTACAAAGGCCTTTGGCTCCTAGGTATCGATTATTGGCAACAAAGTTGCACATTGGTCAACTCGGGTACAACTTGAGGGGAGGTGTGCGATGCTGAAGTCATCACTCTAAAGACTCTCAACTAAGTTAGTCAACAGACCAAGTATTTTGCTAGAGTCTTTAGGCTACATGTAAGTCTATTCTTTTAGAGTTTTGAATTTGTTAAACACTCTGAAACAACCAATAATGTATTCTTCTCATTTTAAATAAGATCTCGACACCACATGAAAAGTGTGGAAGTCATTCACCAAAAACAATTCTTAAGTTTAAGAAATCTTAAATGAATTGAATACCTAGGATATTTATTGGAATCTAAATAAATCCAATTTGAATACCATGGATATATAATGATTCCTTACATATCCTAATTGAATAAAGAAAGCAAGGCTGCTAATAGGGGTACCAATTTGTTGGGGGTGTACCAACCCCAAGGAAAATGTTGTTTTGTCTTTTATTTGTATTTTGGTACACCCCAGGCAAACCCGGTCCCCTTAGCAATCTTGGAATTTTTAGGATTGTCAAAATTCATGTAAATCCTAATCCAATACACCCGGTAAAACTTCATGGGCATGAGAGAGAGATAAAGATAAGTTAAGACCAGGTCTTATGGGCATGCTGACCCCTTCCCAAACAAAAAGCGTGGGTTAAAAGGGGGTCTTCCCGTAAAACTTCCTAGTGTGCGAGAATCGGTAGGAAGACAAGGAGCGACTATCCATTAACCATTTTGAAAGCAAACGGTCGATCATTAACCGTTCTTCTCTAATAATAACGGAGAATCATTGTCCGTTCCACTGAACAGCTACTCATCGGCCGTTTTCCTTTCTTAGAAGCAAGTTAATGGCTAGCGTTGCCTTGGCCTTTTTCGTTTACACTCCATGTAAACTCATTTGCAGTTCGTTTGTTTGACAATAGTATTTCGTAGACGGGTAGACACAAAGTGAGGTTAAATGTCGTATTTAGTTTATAGAATATGGTTGTTGTAGTGTACACATGGAGTTGCTAAGTCGTATTTAGTTTGTAGAATATTTAAATATAAGTGACAAAGATGTAAACAATTTTATTTTATTTGGGTACTTAAACTATGTAGTACATTAAATAAAAATTGCTGGAAATTAAACCTAACTCACCGTCATGAGGCATGTGTTGCACTTGTCGGATTGCAACAACCTCTTTTTAAACTGGCCCATGCATCCCTAGCAGCCGAGTTTAGTCTCTGGAGGGTTTGCTGAGATGTACCCACAAAATCTATAGTGTTGGTACAGCCGAACTAATCTTCATCATCATCTTCACCTCTTCCGCGCATAATATCTGGGATCGTATTCTTTGAGAAACTCTAGCCCGGGAGTAAATAACATTCATATGGTGGAATGCTTTCTTAGAGTTTGCAATCATTATCTATGTTAGAATGAAGTTCCTATATTATACAAACCAAATATTAAAATTGTGTTATTAAAAATATGTTATGAAAATTTAAGATGTTAGTCAAAATTAATACACTTTACACATTCGTTCGTTGTCCATCCGAAGCATGTTTCTTAAAAGTGAAAACCAAAAAACTTAGGTACAACTTAACCTTTCTCTTAATATTTGGAACTGATTTTTGTAAAACTCTAGATGTTTTATGGTGTGGGTTTTTCGTTCCTAGCAGATCAAATGTCAAGCTCCCATAAATTGACCCCTAAAACAATATTTCTTGTTTCTCCTTAGTGACAAAGACATTAATCCAAGGCTGGATGATATTTGCATCTTCAAGAGGGTGATAAAGCGACCATGACTACTAAAATAATAAAAGGAGTGCTTTAAAATTAAAGACAAGATATATCTAGTATAATATAAGATGTTGATAATTTGGTTGTGTTTTTATGATATAGAGAATATTATTTATAGTACATTGGCTGTCTTTTTGGTATCTCAATTTTCAAATCTTACTATTGTTATTGTGGTCTAGTGTGGTCACTTTGTTTACTGATGCATTTATGTCGGGTCGAAGTTTTCTTATCACTTTTGTTGTCGGTTTAGTCATATCACTCATAAATTTATTACACTATTTGCGAATCTGTAAGTGAGTTTTCTTATCACCCGATTGTCGGTTTAGTGGTTCACTCATTAATTTATTACATTATTAAAGATTCGGTAATTGAGTTGGCGTATCAATGTATTTTTCATCTTTCGACATATCAACTCACATCAATTATTTAGACATATTTGTTCGATTTTATTTTCATTCACTTTTATACGTGTCGGCTAGTATTCTAGTCAAGTGCAACTTTAGCATCGTTATAATGTATTTGGATTTTTTAAATCTTCAATATGTTTTG
Source organism: Papaver armeniacum (assembly GCA_023531295.1). Lineage (NCBI taxonomy): Eukaryota > Viridiplantae > Streptophyta > Magnoliopsida > Ranunculales > Papaveraceae > Papaver > Papaver armeniacum. The sequence goes on from JAJJWW010017799.1 coordinate 2,860, forward strand.
TCGTAACCTATTTGGTCGACTACTTTTCCAAATAAATACATGTACTTGTCTTAAGACTCATCAGATCACAAATAGTATGGTAACATTTTATACTTTTCTATAAAATCCCCTAAATTGGAACACAAATAGCATACCCTCATTCCATATGCAAGTTTTGTAAAAAAATATTCTAGTAACTTTTGTAAGAAAATATTCGTGATGAGGTTTAGTAATGAAGAAGATGTCGGTGTTGTAGAAGCATGGATTTTAGAAACTAATCGAGCCACAATCCCAGGAGAAGTAAATCAATCAACCGAATTTTAGAACCGCGTTTTCCAAAATTTTGAAGATATTACCGGAAACGACAATAGAAGAACAAAGAAGTCAGTAACAAACAGATTCAACCTAATTAATACTGAAATCCAAACCTTTGTTCTTTATTACATTTTGATATCAACTTGAAGCATGCATCATTGTCATACGAAGTTCGAGTAAGGATATAATAAAAACTAGTTAATAAGTTGATTAACTATGTACTCTAATGTCAAATGTTTTATGTTAAGTTATCATGTTAATGTTTTCTTTTTCTTTTTCAAAAAATGAAACCTCGGATCGATGCGAAGTGAAGACAAGAAGAAACCTTTTAAATTTGATGCATTGTATGAGCAATTGAAAGATGTTGTACCTTGTTATAATCTTGAATGAATATATAAGTGCGAACATGTTTTTAATAATGAGAATAGTCTTAAATTCAAAAATCAAATGGATACAATAGGATTATAGTTAACAAACACTCTAATTAAATAAAAGCATCTCGAAATTAAAATCATAACTAATTAACAACACCACTAATTAACTAATAACCAAGATAACTAATTAACCATTAAACAAGACAGCTAATAACCAAGAAAAACAACTAACCATATTAAGCAAGTCAATTAAATAACTAATTACGAGGATCGTATCCCAACCGGGTACATATTTCCTCCAGCATCTTTCTTACTGCATATTTCTTCCATTCAGGCAGCATTTCCACATCCGTTAATAATATTTCCATATCTTTATGCCTAATGGACATTTCTTCATTGTGGGCTTTTTTCTCTCTAGCCAAGGTATCCCTTGTCCTATTTTCAACTACCTGGCGCATTAAATCATTTCAGCTAATTTTTCATCATGTTTGACTGCATCCTTCTTCTCAAAATAATGAATCATGTTTTTCCAGCCTCGTTCTGCAACTTTAGCCATGGAATTTTCCATCTTAGCCTTATCTCTGCTAAGTCCCTATGTTTATATTTTGCAAAAAAACGTGTTTGTGTTTGGGTTTTCCGTTCTTTGTATCTCGTGCCATCACCATCTTCACTTTGAAACAACCATAAGAATCGGGGTGGGTGACTAGGTTCACCGTGATGGGACCTTAAATTCTCTAGGTCACAACCTTCAACATTTTTGCCTCAAAACTGCAAAAAGCGCGTCATGTTTCCAAGGTTTTCCCCCTTCCTTCAACAAACTTCATTATTGATTCTATGTCTTTGCATCCATATATTAGGAAAGTGTCAATCAAGTAAATCACTGAATTAATATTATCATATGAAATGAAATTAAAATTAATAACCTTGTTTGTATGAGGAAACTTACTATTTGTTCATCAGTCCATCCACTAGGCGGGTTCCTGAGAAAAACTTCCACTATTGCAGCAAATCTTCTACAATCTGATTTGAGGGCACTCATTCTGTTTTGAAGTGCTTTCCGAGTCCGGTTTGTATGAGTGCCAAAAGTACGGTGGTATCCCGGTTCGATTTTATCCCAGAAAGTTTCTGTCTTGATACCTCCCGACTACTGAATCGGTTGCAAACATAACATAAGCTTTTACAATTGCCAAATCTTCTGCTCGTGTAAAATTAACCATTATGTTTTGGAACAAGTACAATAAATCAAACCAAAATATCAAATAATTGCAAAGAGATATAAGATTTTGAAGTAATTTTCAGGTGAGTGTAGTAATATGATGGCTAGATTTGGAATGGTGTGAATTTTTTGTTACCAAAAATCACATATATAAGGCGTTTTCAAAAAATAACCGTTAGATTAAAACGACATATGATTAGCCGTTTTTGATTTTTGTCCGCAAGATGATTCTAGCCGTTGAAGATCTAACGGACAAGAAATATAATGGCTAACAGTCAACCGTTTGAACGGTTTATAGTTACCCGTTTTACTTTGGTTGTCGTTAGATCATCAACGGTCTTTTTAATATAACGGTTACCTAGAAGAACGGCTAACAATTAACCGTTTTTCTCAAACGTTCAAATTTCAAACCATGTATATATATCGGAAGTTGAGTTTTACTTCACTACATCAAATATAAAACAAAATTTCACCACTCAAGTTTTAAAGTTCGATTTATCAAATTTGTTGGTTTACATTTTATTAATTTATGTTAGTTTGTAGAAAAAATAATGGTTAATTTTAGTGAACAAGAAGATATTCAACTTGTGAAAAGATTTTGCACTGTAGTAGAGCGACCAGATTTTTTGGATATGGAAGCTGAAACTTTTTGGAATGATATGTCAGTCGAGTTTCATTCAGGAGGGGGTGTGACCCCAAAGATCCGTGAATGCTCTTCGGTGTCGCCTAGGTTTCCTTAAGACGAATTGCAGGGTTTTTAGTATTTGTCTACGCGAAGCAAATAATGACGTAATTTTAGCCAAAATTAAGTTTACTGAGCAAGGAAGGGAAAAATTTCGTCACTCAAGCGTTAACGATATATTTGGAGTGCATTTGCATATCAATCCAGAACATATCTTATAATCTACCAAGTTATTTAGAGAATATAATATGCTTATTTTATAGGTTATCTTAATGTTGTGTGTTTCTATGTTGTGTTATTTAACAAATGTAATGTATTTTCTTTTTTCCTGCAAATGTAATGTTTTTCTTAGTACCTCCAAATGTAATGTTTTTAATATTTTCCTGCAAATGAATATTTTTCATACTTTAAATTTGAATTTGTAGTAACCATGTCTCACCGCTCACATAAATAAAAAAACACATAACAACTCACCGCTCACATAAATAAAAAAAAAAAAACATACAATAAAATCATTCTGCATCGGAGCGAAAAAAAAACTTGTCCTGGTCGTAATGGTCTTGATCAACATCAACCTCGTCCATGTCTTCTCCCGAATCCAGCTCGTTATCTATCGCATCTCCAGGCATTTCACCATCCCTTAGACCTTGACCATGTCGTTCCCATGTATGAGCTGCAAGTTCCGTACGAAGTCTCTCTGAAGAACGGGTTTTGTAATGACTCGCTTGTCCGCCTCAAGTTTCCGACTATAGGTGCATGAGGTGGGTCTAATACTGTAGTAACTCTTATAAATTCCATCCACTAAATAATACCCCCGCATGTCCGGTTCCCATTGATAGTAAAATGACAAGGTGGTGCAATACCATTGAGATTGTCATCAAACAAATTAGAGGACTTCAAAACATTAAGATCATTGCTTTATCCACCCACTCCAAAATACCCATGCCAAAACCACCTATCGTATGAATCAACCGCCTCAAGAACACAGGTGGGATAACTTTTGTGGCATGTGTGTGTTCCACCTCGTCCATCGGACACACCCTCCAACCCCAATGCATACAATCCGGTGTTTGAGGGTGAAAAGTTCTCTTTGATTTTAGTAATTTGGGTGTGCGGGTGAGAAACAAATTTAAACCTTAAACAATGTACTGCAAGGGAGTACGTTAGATTCGAGAGATCAATCTGTACAAATCCGGCCTAAACCAAGAAATGGTGGTTCCAGACTTGCTTTGGTCACAAAGAGGAGGAGAATGGGTTGGTTTTGGGGAGGGAAGCGAAGAAAGTGTTGAGACCAGGTTGATTTTGGAAGAGTAGTTGTTTCACGACTTGTATCAGAAAATGGGAAGCTAACAGATGGAAAGCTAGCAAATGTTTCCGAGTGTCGTATTGCTCCTGCTTGAACTTGTTCTTTGGTGGAAAAAGGTAATACCTATTTATACAAGTCGGAGTTAAACGTACTCTGGTCTCATTAAAGAATGGAATAATGGGTGAGTAAATGGGAGGAGGTGGTAACCGTTAACGCATGGAATTGATGTTCCATAAAAGAGTGTTTTACCATTATTACTTGTATTTACTAACCGCCTCATCCTTATGACACTTCCTTATGACGAGCGTAGTGTACGCCGCACGTGTAAACCACCAAACTAATACCCAAAGTGGATCCCCAGTTTGTGATATGTGTTGATGTCTCGAATGTTTTTGTGGAAAACATGTAGCATGCTTTTGTTAACGGCAAGTCGAGCTTGAGAGACTTGTGGCTCGTGACCTTCGACCCGGTCGAGATTTTGCATCTTAAGAAGATGTGGTCGTTGATTTTCGCACGCTTAGTTGGTTGCATAGGGAAGGCTAGTATGAAGGCACGGCAAGGTTGGCATGCCTTGGCGTGGCCAAACTAGATTTTGGGTCAAAGGTTACCATGCGTTGTCTGGTAACCTTTGATGGCTAGGATTTGATCTTAGGATTGAAGAGGGACCGTTGATTGTCGCACACCTTTCGTTTTAGTAGCCGCATAGGAAGGCCGGCATGGTGGCGTGGGCTAGGTTGGCATGTCGTGGGCATGGCATGCCTTGGGCGCGTTTTGGGAGTGGCCAAACTTAGGATTAGGGCCAAGGTTACCATCGTTGTCCAGTAACCTGGATGGCTAGGATTTGATCCCGGGATTGAAGGGGACCGTTGATTGCGCACACCTTCGTTTTAGTAGCTGCATAGGGAAGGCCAGCATGGTGGCGCGGCTAGGTAGGCATGCCGTGGGCATGGCATGCCTTGGCGCGGTTTGCGCGTGGCCAAACTTAGGATTTCGGGCCAAAGGTTACCATGTGTTATCTGGTAACCTTGGATGCCTAGGATTTGATCCTGGGATTGATGGGGGGTCGTTGATTGTTGCACGCCTTCGTTTTGGTAGCCGCATAGGGAAGGCTAGTAAGGTAGCGCGGCTAGGTAGGCATGTCGTGGGCATGGCATGCCTTGGCGCGCGGGGCCAAGGGTTGGCATACCGTTTGGCACATGGTGCGGCTAGCATGGCTAGGGCCAAGGCAAGGTGCGGCTTGGCTTGGCATGTGGGGCCAATGGCTTGGCATGCCGTTTGGCACATGGTGCGACTAGCACGGCTAGGGCCAAGGCAAGGTGTGGCTTGGCTTGGCATGTGGGGCCAATGGCTTGGCATGTCGTTTGGCACATGGTGCGGGTAGCATGGATGGCATGCCTTGGCGCGGAGACGTGGCTGGCACGGTTTGTTATTGGCACGGTGGTGCGGCTGGCATGCCTTGGCGTGGAGACGTGGCTGGCACGGTTTGCCACTATTTGAGTGGTGCGGCACGGCATGGTCGCATGCCCGGCCCGGAGACACGACCGGGCACGGTTTGCAGCGCTGGCACGGTGGTGGGTGACTTATAGGCATGTCATGCCTTGGCGAGCGCGGAGACGTGGCTGGCACGGTTTTGCGCGTAGTGGTGCGGCTGGCATGCCTTGGCGCGGTAGCATGAAAATTTTAGGGTTTTGTACAAAGCGATGTCCCAATTAATGCTAGGGGTTCTGTCGTGAAACATGACGCATAGAAAATAAAAAAAAGGTATCCTGGTAATTCTTACGTAAGCATGCTGATTGATTCGGTAAATGTGTTAATGATTATAATGACGTCATGCCAGATGTGCGGTTTTACGATTTTAACCCTAGGCTAAAAACCACCATCAACATTAAGTCCCCTGCTTAGCTCGGAATGGGAGCATCGTTGCGAGGTAAGCATAAGATGGTGCTGGCAAGGACAAGAAATCGAAACAAGTTGTGACAAGATGGTCAGGAAAGTCCGACTAACCTTTTTTGAGAGGTAAGGAGAGTTCATGATCCCGTGTTTGGTGGCCTTGCATATATTCCATTTATGGTGTAGACCGCGAGGTGGCGAGATGAGGATCCTCGGTTTAGTCCAGCTATGTATCATCCTGGCTGGGTTAGAGAACATCATGACGCTGGTTTGGCGATTCGTTGGTATTGCTGGCTTGGCTTGGCGCGGACGGCCTGGCATGGTGGGGCCAAGGCATGGTGCGGATTGTGGTGCAAGGCATGACACGGTTTGGGCGCGGCTTGGATGGCTTGGATCGGGGCGTGGCTTGGACGGCAGGCGCGGTTTGGGCGAGGAGATGGTGGTGTTGTCTTGGCGGGCCCAACTGCCTTCTCGTTGTGTATTTTAAACAAGAAATCCCTTTTCCAACCTAATTACAAAAGAGTTATGCTTATAAAAGGAAGCCTTCTTCTACCCAAACTCCAAAATTAATGTGTGTACAAAGGGTGCCGCGCCTCTTGTATTTTTGTAGCATTGGCCTTGTTTTCACGTCTCCACGTTAGCAGCAAAGCAGAGAAGTAGGCGAGCGCATTCCAGGTACGTGCTCTAGCGTTTTTTTTCTTTTTTTTTTGTCGGTGCAAACCCTAGCCCGAATATATTCTCCATGATCCGGTGGGTATACTCTTGCATGAATGATTCTTCCTCGCTTTTCGAGAGGTAAAAGAGTTAGCGCTTCCCATGTTGGCGGCCTTGCATAAATTGTCTTTGGGGATGTAGACCATGGAGCGGTAAGGCAAAAATTACCGTCTGGTCTGGCCGTACATCACCTTGTAGGTTGGGGAATATTATGGGCCGGCTCGGCGAATTTGTTGGTATTGGAAAGTCACGATGCGGATAGCTTGGAGAGGTAAAGCATGCGTGGACGGCTTGGAGAGGCAAAGCATGCGGGGTTTGGCGTGTTTTGAACATGTGCTTCCATGTTTTCTCATGAAACCCTAATTTACCTCCCACGTCCATGCACTCCTTATCGCTCGCTAGCAGAAAATGGTCTTTTTGGAATCTGATGTCACGCCTCAATCCGCGGCTAGTAGGAGGCTTTCCTTTTCGGGACTTCATTGCTCTGTTGGTTATAAGGGATGATCTTGAATCCTTCACTTGCACAGGTCGTTCTGAAATCGTTTCTATCCTCTATCTCTTCTCGGGTTTTTTAGTGCATAATGAGATCTTCCAATGATAGAAATGTCTCCCCTTTTTCGGGGGAAAACTTTAGAGCCGATGGAAACCAGTCTCCTTCTCATGGGGAGACATTGAATAGAATTGAATCTCTGTTTTGTGAGGTCAGAGAAATCATCCGGGACATACCTCTGGAGGAAGATCGGGAAGGCGATGAAGCATCCCAGTGTGTTGGGAGGGTTTGGTGCAACAAAACCTCTTCACGGCCCACTGTTAGGGCAGGACAGTTTGCTTCTCAGTTGAAACGGCAGAAGACCGAGCTTGTGAAATTTTAGAAGAAGGTCAACGTAGTTCCCTTGTCTAGGGTGGCGCCACAACTCTTGATTGAATCGGGAAATTCTCCTCGAAAGGTCGCTGAGAAGACTTCCGAGGAAGATGATGATGCTGCGGTTGATGAAACTGAAACAGCTTTTGGAGAAGAAGGCGGTGCCATCGTCGATGGCATTGGAGAGATCGTGGTGGCATATGCTGGGTTGGTTGCCGAGGCAGATGTTGGTAAAAGGACGGATGATGCTACTGTGAAGACGACTTTTGGGTGGGACGTTGAGACTGCTGTGGTTGATGTGGCTTCCGGATGGAACCTTTGTTGTCCGAAAGATTGTTGGGGAAAGTGTTTGAAAGATCCCTGACCGAGGCGTCAGTGATTCATTAGCTTCTTCTTCTTCGTTGTTTTTGTTCTTTGTTTAGTTGTCCGGATGTTTTGCAGACTTCCCCTCTCTTTTTTTTTTGTTCGCGGCGACCAATTGCGGTTTCTGTCTTTGAATAAAATTTCTCATTTTTGAAAGACCCAAGCCTTCTCTTAGAATGAGTTGGTGTTTCTGGTTGTGATTGGATGGTTAATGGCTTCTTAATGATTTAAAATTTGCTTGGCATGTTTTCTGAGATTTGGTTGAATCGGAAAGAAATGTATGCCTTTTTTGAGTAAAACGAAACCCTAAAGAGGAATACAAACGGTGTATTCATTTTGGGGAAATACAAATATCAAGGAGAAATTGCTGAAGAAAATACCAAAGGAGGAGTGACGGAAGAGAGTGGTACAGTGTTTTAGGGATTGAAAAGCTTGAGCCACCGTGAGTGAATTATCACGCCTCCCAGCTTGTCTGTGTTGATGAGCTTGCAATAGCCTCCCAAAAGGACGTCCGCCACCAGGTATGGTTCGTCTTCTATTTCCTTTGGTGAATCAGTCTGGGCCGGTATCTTCAACGTCATCTCCCCGACTCGAAACGAGTTCGCCTTGACCACCATATCCCCGATTTGAAGCAAGTTCGGGCGTTGTGCAACCGTTTGAGTCTTGGTCTCGTCGGCTTCAATGGTAGCTTCCAAATTCTTTGCAAAGCGTTTGAATGGCCCCCGCGCCCCACTCGCATCTCTTGACAGCGTCCGTGCCGATAATCGTCTTTGAGTCCCCATGAGGGAAAAGGGGAAGAAATGACTCGGGTTGTAAAGAGGATTGTTCGGCCGGACTTACTAGTGTTTGGAATCTTTGATTTAGCATCAACTGAGTCATCTCCAGTGCCCGTGTTCCATCGGTAGCTTGTTGATGTGTAAGTAAGTGGGACGGTTTGTTGGAGATTCTTTCGGGTGTCGACATGGGGAGAGGGGATGTTCTAATTTCGCCTCGTTCACGAGTACCCACGGGCGTTCCAATATCATGTCATAACCCAGTTCTTTGACAATATGGAATTTGCTATGCGTTATAGTGTCTCCCACCTTGATCTTGAGGTTAATGTAGCCGTGTGCGTTCAAGGCTTCTCCTTCCAGGCTCTTAATCACGGATGGGGAATGGGTAGCTTCTTTTTCGTAGAATCATGGCTTTCGTAGTTTTCAAAGTAACGATATCAAATCGAGGGCGTGTCGATTAGCGTGTTGTCGAATTCGATACCTCTTACATAGGACGTGGTCAGTAGTCCCCAGTTGTCTTTTTCGATTCCGCACGCTGGGAGAGCGTGGTCCTTCGAGGTGGTTTCCGCATAGGGAAAAATTCGCTTGCCTGACACGACATGATTTAGAGCCGTGAAGATGTCTTGACGCTGCACCTTGGAAAGGTAAAGGATTTCGCATACGTGATGTATCATAGATCGCACGGTCTCGTGTACGGAGTCCCCAGAAATACCACAATTCCTCACTGGAAGTGGGTCTCGATGTACTCCTTCGCTTCCTAGTTGAAGTTCCCCTGCTTCCATCTTTTCTTTGAAGATATGCTTCAGTCTGTTGCAATCAATCTGGTTAGATGGCTAACAAACTGTAGTGGCGGTAGACGGGGTTTGCCATCTCGGCCTCAGTTGGTGGGCGTCTGAGAGGTGGTAGTCTGATAACATCATCTTGAATCCATGCTTTTAAGAGATCGATCACCTCTTCGATGGGAAATGGGAAATCCGGGGCATTTCATTCAACTTCACGATGATGTATGGGAGTTTTAGCGGCGGCTTTCCGTGGCGGTGTAGCTCGGCGCGCTGGTGCTTCACGTTTAGGTTGCTGGTCTACAACTGGGGCCTTTCTTTTTCCTCCCTCGTTTACCATGCTCACAGAGGAGGAGCCAGCATTGTAGTGCTTGTCGGAGAGACGTCTACTTCGCGGGTTTCGCGTATGTCTTCGGCTCGGTTGGTCTTGCTCTTTCTAATAATCTTGGTCTTTGTCGTGGCTGACCGCTAGCAGCCTCGTGGAGTTGAAGAGAATGTCCGGAAACGTAGGTTTTCCGGCAAAGGCGCTGTAAATGGGAGCCATACCTTTGATACAAGAATTCACCAATTGTTGCTCGGTCACGTTTGGGTCATGACAGTACAGTGCCTGGACCCTGAATCTCTTGACAAACTCATTCGGATGCTCGTTGTCTCGTTGGTACATCCTTCCTAGGTCGGAGAAGGTAACTTTTTGGACACAAAGAAGAATTTATTATAGAAAGCTATAACCATGTCACCCCAGTTGGGGATGTTGTTTGGCGCGATGTTGTTGTACCACGTGTACGCTCTTCCAGTAAGCGATTTCGTAAACTCCCTTAAACGGAGAACATGATTGTACTCGTGCTCGCCCAGGGACTCCAGGAATCGAGAGATATGTTCTCGTGCGTTTCCGGTGCCGTCATACAGAGTGAATTGAGGGGAAGAATACCCCCTTGGAAGAGGAATTCTTTGTATCTCAGGTGGGTAGGGGGGTTGATGCTGATGCATGTCCATTTCATCATTCTTGATTTGGTTCCGAAGAAGTTGCTCCAGATCCTCTCGTGTGACAAAATTTGACGGTTGACTCCCTTTCCGATGGGGTTACGACACGAATCTCTTCGTCAGGTGGAGACGCTTTCGCCGTGGTCTTTGGTCCGGGGGTGTTGGAGATGTTTCTCGCATTTCGGGAGGACGCGACTCTGTGGTAGCCGTTCGTCGTGGCTTTGAGAAAGACAGTACTTCTTTCTCGCGTCGAGACCATGTCCGTCTCTGGCTTTCAGCAAGAACCTCTGTCGTTCCATCAAATCAACGATGGTGATATAAGGTCGGTTTCCTCTGGTTCCTCCGGTTTCTCGTCCCGTTGGTGGGGTGATTGGAGCCTAGGTAGCGGTTGGAGGCGCCATGCTTGACGAAGCATTATGAGCGGTAGCGTCAGCTCTAGATCTGGTGACTGGCGGCGAACGCCTGAAGGAGCGCTTTCGGTGCTGCCAGGATTGGCAAGTTGTGCAGGAACATTAGAGGTGGCGGCGGCTCTGGCCCTGGTAATTGGTGGTGTTACACTTGAAGGAGTGCTCTCGATGCTGCTGGGGTCAGTAGGTTGTGTAGTGGTGCCGCTAGGAGCAGTGTTAATACCAGGGAAAGATTCTGCGTTGGTGTTCTCGGAGTTCACAGTTGATCCGGATCTGAGTTCCACCATTTTGAAGTTAGGAGTGAAAGGTGATATTGGAGGTTGGGAATTGATATTGCAACCGAGAGATCGACCTCCCACTGTGGTCGCCAATTGTTTGAGGGTGAAAACGGTTTCTGCTAATTTTAGTAATTTGGTGTGCGGTGTGAAACTAATTTAAACCCTAAACAATGTCTGCAAGGGAGTACTTAGATTCGAGAGATCAATGTTTGTACAAACCGGCCTAAACCAAGAAATGGTCGTTCCATACTTGCTTCGGTCACAAAGAGGAGGAGAATGGGTTGGTTTTGGGGAGGAAGCGAAGAAAGTGTTGAGACCAGGTTGATTCTGGAAGAGTAGTTATTTCACGACTTGTATCAGAAAATGGGAAGCTAACAGATGGAAAGCTATCAAATGTTTCTGAGTGTCGTATTGCTCCTTCTTGAGCTTGTTCTTTGGTGGAAATAGGTAAGACCTATTTATACAAGTCGGAGTGAAACGTACTCTGGTCTCTTTAAGGAATGGAATAATGGGTGAGTAAATGGGAGGAGGTGGTAACCGTTAACGCATGGAATTGATGTTCCATAAAAGAGAGCGTTTCACCATTATTCCCTGTATTTACTAACTGCCTCATCCTTATGACACTTCCTTATGACGGGCGTAGTGTACGCGCACGTCGTAAACCGCCAAACCAATACCCAAAGTGGATCCCACAGTTTGTGATATGTGTTGATGTCTCGAATGTTTTTGTGGAAAACATGTAGCATGCTTTTGTTCGTCTGGCAAGTCGAGCTTGAGAGACTTGCTGGCTTGGTGACCTTCGACGGTCGAGATTTTGCATCTTAAGAGAAGAGGTGGTCGTTGATTGTCGCACGCTTCCGTTGGTTGCATAGGGAAGGCTAGTATGAAGGCACGACAAGGTTAGCATGCCATTGGCATGGCATGCCTTGGCGTGGTTTGGGCGTGGCCAAACTAGATTTTGGGTCAAAGGTTACCATGTGTTGTCTAGTAGCCTTGGACGGCTGGGATTTGATCCTGGGATTGAAGGGGGACCGTTGATTGTCACACACCTTCGTTTTAGTAGCCACATAGGGAAGGCCAGCATGGTGGCGCGACTAGGTTGGCATGCCGTGGGCATGGCATGCCTTGGATGATCGAATTTTTATATAGTGGTAAAAGGTTGTCGTTCACTCGGACTTTGTTGAAATTGATTTTAGGCTTAAATAATGGAATATACTAAAAACAAGAAAAAAAATGTACAAAATATTGTCACAATATCGAGAGAGACTGGGACTTTGGATTCCACCATTAGTCACATTCTATTAGTTCATATAATGACTCATAACAATTCTAGCTCTTTTATTGACTCTTTTCTTTACCAAAAGTAGATTTCTAAAACATTAGTTGTAAATCACAAGCATGGTGCATCAAAAGCTCTTAAGTCTAAGCATACGCCATCAAACGAAATCACAACTAATTAGTGAAAATCATAAATCAATTGAATCAAGTGTAAAAAGTCATAAAGAATCAAATATAGTTACCAAATAATTGTGAATAAGGCTTCCTCCATTATCCCAGTGTTGGGGTTTAGCTCTTCATGTCAATAACACGATTAAAAGATTTATGCATAGCTCAAACGTTGTTTTTATTTAAGAAATATGGGAAAAAGAATGGAAATTAACTCAACCGCAACGTTTATAAGCTACAGATTAGTCATTTACAAGGAATTGTTACAAACCGAAGATAATAGTTGGTACCTGACTATTACAGAACTGTTGATTATAAGACCGATTGCGGACATTGCATGCGGCCTAATGTTCTTGAGCAGCGATTCTATTGTGTCGTCTGCAACTCTTCTCTTTCTTCTTCACCTGCTGTTGCGATTCTTCTCTGCAGCCTTGTTCTTAGCTCTGCAGCTACCCCAAACTCTCCACACCCCCTTTCTATGACTCCCAGCGTTTATTTATAATCAAACATCCCCGAAATATCACATCGTAATTGCATATAATCTTCCCATGACTCGGCAATGAAGAAAGAATATTTTCCCCCCTTTTTATCTTCTCCACGAGTTCTGTTGGTATTAATTTACAGTATAAAATCGTTTTTATAACTTATTCACACTCCTATTTGCAAGTTTTGCACACACCGGGCATGTCACGAGATCGAGTCAACATCTTTCGGCCCACACGCCAACCATACTCCGTATTAATCTTCCTTTCTGTTTTACGAGAATAGTTCCTTTTTCTATCACACGTAACAACCCTGGTACATTTTAACAGGTTGTTTCCAATCCATATCCACGTAAATATCTCACACAATAACTCCCAGAAACCCGAGAATACTTCACCTTCTCTGTTTTCTCAAATCAACGAAAATATCCCCCCCTTTTCGAATTTATGACTCATACCTACTCTGTTTAGATAAAACATGGTCAACCCAATCTTAATCAGCGAAGAAATCAACTAAAATCTCTTCCAAATCATCTCTAACAAATTACGCAGTTGACAAATTATTTTCCCGCCAAAATCTGGTTCAAACGGAGAAGATGACCTCCCCCTATCCTGTCAAATACTCCCAAACTTATTATTTGTTGGTCCTCGAGCAAATCTAATCTAGGAAAAAAAAATGACTACACTTAGCACGTGCAAGAAGTTGTTAAACCGCTAGGTGGCCCTAGCGGCGGAGTGATGTCTCGGGAGGGTTTACCGAGAGGTGTACCCACAAAACCTTTACTCCAAACCCTAGCTATCTACGCGAGAACATTGGAAAGCACTAAAGAATCTCCTTGGTTGGCATATTTATTGACTACGGGAGGAAGTACCACGATGCGAAATTCCAAATTCTTTACACGCAGTTTGCACTCAAGCATACTAAAATTCATATAAAGTGACAGATCTCTACTCGGATAGTTTTGGACATCATAAACCGGAGTCAACCAATCACATGGAAAGATTAAGAAGATGGATGTAGAGAAAAACATAGATGTTGACTAAGGTGAACCTATCCTAATGGACCGAGATACTTGGTCGACTAATATCAACACAACCGGCATATACAAAGGGAACTAAAGTGGTCGATAATCTAACTCTAGGTCAACTCGGTGGCATATATACAAGGGTACCGGTGGTGACTTTATTGAATTAATTAGGTTGCTCTAATGGTCTGGTCTCTTTTTTTTTTTTTTTTTTTTTTTTTTTTTTTTTTTTTGTATCTCAGTCACTCTATTTCACCCTAGCAATGGTAAAAAGAAAAAAAAAGTGATCAGGATTCTTTCGATGTTTCCATCACGAGATATGGCGAAACTACCATGTTTTTTTTTTCTAACACCCGAGCTCGTGCTTTTATGAATAGACTCTTCTAGATGTTTCCATCTAATCAGATTGGTTCCTCAACTCTTACAACCAAAATGCTTCCATCCACTTAGATTGGTTAGTGCCATCCTTAATAAACATAAATTTCTAGGCTCTGGAGTTTTATTTATTGTAACTAAAAAGTTTCTCCCATACCCCCAAACTTAAATCTAACATTGTCCTCAATGTTCTAAAGATGAAATTAAAAACATGAACAAGGAGAAACTGTTACCATTTGAAGCAAAAGAGATAAGGAAAGATATTACCGTGTTGCATGAGCATGGGTTACCTCCCAAGAAGTGCTAAGTTTAAAGTCTTCAGTCAGACATCGGAAGGAATTAGTCACCTCATAGAATCATAAATTAATAGCCGGAACAACTGAGGATCACCAAAACCAAAAAGGGCTATCACAAGTAAAAGGAAACTGCAACATGCCAAGAAAGTTAACAAATAAAGCACACCCTTGTCTAGTTTCATGTTTAAGACAACTACATCTAGCTGTGGCTCAGGTTCAGGTTCTATAACTGGTCTAAACCTGGGTTGCATTTCCTCAAAAGTTAGATCCGATTGTTCAGGTTCTAGAGTCTAGAAAAACTCAAATAAAAATTAGAAGCACATAATAATAACCTAAATAATTGCGGATCCTTAAATTCAATCAAATTTGACTTACACAACTGACCACAAAGAGAGTGGTGGTCTTTCTTAAACAAATATGTCGACCCTAATTTCCTAAAGTAATTAGGTTTAGTCTCGAAACTTAATATCTGACACATTTGAATTTCATAAGTTCCCATAATCGGAGAAAAAGTTTTTGGTGGGAAAATAAAGTCAATCGAGTATCGTAGCACAGGTTAACCACATTAACCGAGATGATGGGTTTCTAACAATGAACTTCTTTCTGGACATCATTAGGTTCAGGAAAACGTGTATGAAGATAATCTTGTAAAATGGTTGAGGCACATATGTCAAATCCCAAGTGAGGGATCTAAGAGCTAAAGGTAAGGCACAAGGAGAATGATAATCACCCCCAAACTTAGAGTTAAGGTGTCTCTAGATAGACTAGCTACAATTTCCCCTAATTTCTAGATCATCGGAATCTGAAAATGGTCAATTGCTTCTTCTAGGTTATACTCAGGTGATGCATCCTCACTCATATTTAAAAGCTCTACGAGTTCATCTTCTTCGTCTAAGACTATTGTTTCTAAATCCTTGGACTCTAAAACAATATTCTCAGGATAAACCAGTTCCTCGAAACCATTATCGGCTTTGTAACTAGGAAATTCTACATCGTCTAAAGCGGAGATACTTCTAGTCAAATCCTCATCCTTTTGAATAGTTGAATAATTATTAAGATTATTTGGATTTAAACCAGAAATATTACTATCATTATAAAGCTCAATTGGAGAAACAAATTCCTGATCATTATGCCTAAAGACTTCAGATTCTTCATCAACACTATCCACATCATGATCATCACTATAATAACATGAAAATGATCGAACCTCATCTAAACAAATAGTGTTACCAATTCTAACCTCGTCATCTTGATTATGCGAATAACTATCTTCATTCTCAAGGGTATTATTGGATACACTATATTTGCAATTCGAGTTATTTCGAGCAATACTTTCGTTGTCTCTAACTCAAGTCTACGTGTTGACTCGGCTATCCTCTCAAGGGTCTCTTCCAAAGAAAGTTCCCTTAGTGTTGGATCTAAGTTTTGAGTTAATCTATTGAGGATGTCTTCTAAAGAAGATTCAGTCATTTTTTGATCCTTTCGTCAATAACTACGTTATTCACCTCGGCTAACTTATATGTTGTTTTAGCTAAATCCGAGGGACTCTTCTAAAGAAGGAGTAGGAATGGGAAGGATCATAAAAAGGACTACTTTTCAAAAGTTTGATTGTATCCTCTAGAGACGAAGAACTAGTATTATAATCTTCTTGCTCGTAAGACTGATGCACTTTGTGGATAGTAATTGGGCTCACCATGGTATGACCCATAACCTTCAAAAGGTTGGCGTTCCCAACCACTATTCACACTATGGTCATAAAAAGAGTGATGTCCGTATTGTTCAGTTGGATGTTCATATTCATTGTGATGGCTATTATAATACCAGTTTGACATCCTAACCGGCTGGGAATTCTACACAAGCACAAACAAGGCCGACTCGACCACAACAAACCTACCGATTTCTAGCAAACAAAAAGCATAATGGCTCCACTTAGATTGTTTCTAGACCAAACTTCTAATCTTTCGAAAAGGAACTCGTTACAATCCGAGCAAACCTCTCTCGGAATCAATCCGAGTTCAAGTAAGTTGAATAGAGGCGAGGAAGCCGCGTGAAGCTTTGATACCCAAGGCCTCACCGCATTACAAGGCGGCGCGATCACGCATTCAACCACGTAAACCATCATGAACTTCGAAGTATGCTTAAAAGAGTAACCAATATTTTTCGAATGACTTTCCTATTAAGCTCGTTACCCTATCGGTCTTGTTCTAGTCAGTATTTTAAGCTTGGGTACGCGTTTGGTATCGTTTTCCTAAGGCGGGCAAGAAGAGAACGGTGATGAAATCTGAACCCTTATCTTGTATGGCCAGTCCTTGCCCTTTACTAGGAAATTAAAGCAGCCGGATTAAGTTCCTCGACATATATTCACACGAAGGAAGACAGTAACTCGCTTACAGGGGATTCGCGAGTGTTCGACAAACTTACCTCCCGTTCCAGACGGGGGATGAACCGTTGTAGTCGACTCGGGCCACCGACTCCGATGTCAGTGTACGAACTCGAGGGGCCGAGATGATATCGTAATCGTCGTCCTTCTCTGCAAACAATTTAATATTTAATACTACCCTTCCGTAGGGTTTAAAAAAAAAATGTCCCAAAGTTTAAAGTCCAAAGTCAAAAATAAAGTGCAAAAGAAAAGGAAAGTCTAAAAAAAATAATATCTAAAAAAAAAATGTCTCTCTTTTTTTTTTCCTCTTTTTTTTTTATAAAATAAAAAAAATCTTCTTCTTTCGCTCCTTTCGCTTTGCCTTTTACTCCAAGTCTTTAAGTATTCACCAAAAGCTTTTGCAAAATTTTCTTTCGCTCCAAATTCCAAATTCTGTAAGGAAAAGACAAAAACCCAAAAACGTAAAGAAGAACAAAAACAAATAAAAACCTAAAAAAGAAAAAAAAAATATCTAAAAACTCTAGCCTAAAGACAAGTCCGCGTCGGCGGCGCCAAAAATTGATCGAATTTTTATATAGTGGTAAAAGATTGTCGTTCACTCGGACTTTGTTGAAATTGATTTTAGGCTTAAATAATGGAATATACTAAAAACAAGAAAAAAATATACAAAATATTGTCACAATATCGAGAGAGACTGTGACTTCGGATTCCACCATTAGTCACATTCTATTGGTTCATATAATGACTCATAACAATTCTAGCTCTTTTATTGACTCTTTTCTTTGCCAAAAGTAGATTTCTAAAACATTAGTTGTAAATCACAAGCATGGTGCATCAAAATCTCTTACGTTTAAGCATACGCCATCAAACGAAATCACAACTAATTAGTGAAAATCATAAATCAATTGAATCAAGTGCAAAAAGTCATAAAGAATCAAATATAGTTACCAAATAATTGTGAATAAGGCTTCCTCCGTTATCCCAGTGTTGGGGTTTAGCTCTTCATGTCAATAACACGATCAAAAGATTTATTCATAGCTCAAACAGTGTTTTTATTGAAGAATGGAAGCATCTCAACTGCAACGTTTATAATCATTCTGTATTAATCTATTTACAAGGAATTGTTAAAGCGAAGATAATAGTTGGTAATGGACATTCAGAATCATTGATTATAAGACCGATTCGATTATGGCATCATTGTGAAGCCTAATGTTCTTGATTAAGGTTCTTGAACTACAGTTCTATTGTGTAAATCTCGCAACTCCTCTCCTTCTTCTTCACCTGCTGCTGCGATTCTTCTCTGCAGCCTTGTTCTTAGCTCTGCAGCTACCTCAAACTCTCCATACCCCCTTTCTGTGACTCCCAACGTTTATTTATAATCAAACAACCCCGAAATATCACATCGTAATTGCATATAATCTTCCCATGACTCGGCAATGAAGAAAGAATATTTTCTCCCCTTTTTATCTCCTCCACGAGTTCTGTTGGTTTGATTTACAGTATAAAATCCTTTTGTAACTTATTCACACTCCTATTTGCAAGCTGCACACACCAGACATGTCACATATCGAGTCAACATCTTTCCAGCCACATGCCAACCATACTCCCGTATTAATATTCCTTTCTGTTTTACGAGAATAGTTCCTTTTTCTATCACACGTAACAACCCTGTTACGTCTTAACAGGCTGATCCATATCCACGTAAATATCTCACACAATAACTCCCAGAAACCCGAGAATACTTCACTTTCTCTGTTTTCTCAAATCAACGAAAATATCCCCCCCTTTTCGAATTTATGACTCATACGTACTCTTTTTAGATAAAACAGGGTCAACCCAATCTTAATCAGCGAAGAAATCAACTAAAATCTCTTCCAAATCATCTCCAACAAATTCCGCAGTTGACAAATTATTTTCCCGCCAAAATCTGGTTCAAACGGAGAAGATGAACTCCCCCTATCCTGTACAGGTGTGCGAATAGCAGGTGGATATCTTGGGGTGAAAATAGCAGCTAGTGTGCCCCTTAGTCAGTGGAGTGACCCATAGTAATAGGTTACCCCATATCCAAAACCGCGAGTCCGAATATCATGTGTCCTCCGGGTGCCTTTAGCAACTTTTCGAGCCGAATTTTCCAAAAATGTTTATTGCCCAAAAATACCTACAAACACACAAAAAACCATAATTAGTACAAAATGGAGTACCAACAATACAGAAAATTGAGGACAATTTAGACGCAAAAATGTGTCAATCATTGGCTCGGTTTGGGCGTGGCCAAACTTAGGATTTCGGGCCAAAGGTTACCATGCGTTGTCTGGTAACCTTGGATGGATAGGATTTGATCCTGGGATTGAAAGGGGGACCTTTGATTGTCGCACACCTTCGTTTTAGTAGCCGCATAGGGAAGGCCAGCATGGTGGCGCGGCTAGGTTGGCATGCCGTGGGCATGGCATGCCTTGGCGCGGTTTGGGCGTGGCCAAACTTAGGATTTTCGGGCCAAAGGTTACCATGCATTGTCGGTAACCTTGGATGGCTAGGATTTGATCTGGGATTGAAGGAGGACCGTTGATTGTCGCACGCCTTCGTTTTAGTAGCCGCATAGGGAAGGCCAGCATGGTGGCGCGGCTAGGTTGGCATGCCTTAGCGCGGTTTGGGCGTGGCCAAACTTAGAAATTTCGGGCCAAAGGTTACCATGCGTTAACTGGTAACCTTGGATGGCTAGGATTTGATCATGGGATTGAAGGGGAACCGTTGATTGTCGCACGCCTTTGTTTTAGTAGCCGCATAGGGAAGGCCAGCATGGTGGCGCGGCTAGGTTGGCATGCCTTGGCGCGGTTTGGGCGTGGCCAAACTTAGGATTTCGGGCCAAAGGTTACCATGCGTTGTCTGTAACCTTGGATGGCTAGGATTTGATCCTGGGATTAAAGGGGGCCGTTGATTGTCGCACGCCTCGTTTTAGTAGCCGCATAGGGAAGGCAAGTAAGGTGGCGCGGCTAGGTTGGCATGCCTTGGCGCGGTTTGGGCGTGGCCAAACTTAGGATTTTGGGCCAAAGGTTACCATGCGTTGTTTGGTAACCTTGGATGGCTAGGATTTGATCCTGGGATTGAAGGGGATCGTTGATTGTCGCACGCCTTCGTTTTAGTAACCGCATAGGGAAGGCCAGCATGGTGGCGTGGCTAGGTTGGCATGCCTTGGCGCGGTTTGGGCGTGGCCAAACTTAGGATTTCGGGCCAAAGGTTACCATGCGTTGTCTGGTAACCTTGGATGCCTAGGATTTGATCCTGGGATTGTAGGGGTGCCGTTGATTGTCGCACGCCTCGTTTTAGTAGCCGCATAGGGAAGGCCAGTAAGGTGGCGCGACTAGGTTGGCATGCCGGGGGCATGGCATGCCTTTGCGCGCGGGGCCAAGGGTTGGCATACTGTTTGGCACATGGTGCGTCTAGCATGGCTAGGGCCAAGGCAAGGTGCGGCTTGGCTTGGCATGTGGGGCCAATGGCATGGCATGCCGTTTGGCACATGGTGCGCTTAGCATGGCTGGGGCCAAGGCAAGGTGCGGCTTGATTGGCATGTGGGGCCAATGGCTTGGCATGCCATTTGGCACATGGTGCGGCTAGCATGGCTAGGTCTAAGGCAAGGTTTGGCTTGGCTTGGCATATGGGGCCAATGGCTTGGCATGCCGTTTGGCACATTGTGCGGCTAGCATGGCTGGCATGCCTTGGCGCGGAGACGTGGCTGGCATGGTTTGCTATTGGCACGGTGGTGCGGGCGGGCATGCCTTAGCGAGACGTGGGCGCATGGTTTGCCATTGTTTGAGTGGTGCGGCTGGCACGGCTGGCATGCCTCGGCACGGAGACGTGGCTGGCACGGTTCGCCACTGGCATGGCTGGCATGCCTTGGCGCGGTAGCATGAAAATTTTAGGGTTTTTTACAGGCAATGTCAATTAATGCTAGGGGTTCTATCGTGGTACATGACGCATAGAAAATAAAAAAAAAGTACCTTGGTAATTCTTACGTAAGCATGCTGATTGATTCGGTAAATGTGTTAATGATTATAATGACGTCATGCCAGATGTGCGGTTTTACGATTTTAACCCTAGGCTAAAAACCACCATCAACACCAAGCTACCAAGCATTCCTGGAAAGCCTCTAGCTGCGTTTTCCTTCATCAGCCACTTGATATCATTCACAGTGGGACGTCTCATGTATTCCGCATTAAACCCAAACATAATTACATCAAAAAACTTTTTAATATAATAGTAAATAGTTGAAGCAGCCATACGGGTATAATCATCAATGCTATCGGGTGGGATACCTTTACAAAGACACTTCATAACGGCATACATTTCATGTGTGGGTTATGACACGAATTCTTGCAAGCATCTTTTCTTTGTCGAAAAGTCAGAGTCAACCTCACATATTTTGTGCATAATTTTTAAGAAAAGGGGTCGATACATACCTAAACGACCATGGAACTTTTTCGGTCCCCAAGTGAAACCATCATTGAAATAATCTCGCATCAACCTTGCATCCGCCTGAGACGATTTCTATTGATTGATTCTCTCTTTGTCACTTGGGGTGGAACGGGTTGATGTAAATTATGAGTATGTTGCAGCATACATTGATATAGCATGAGAAGATTTTGATTTGTATCTTCGTTATCTGAATCATCGGCCAGACGAACCCCCAATTTGATTGACATATATCTCCTTAAAGACATTCTTCAATTAACAACAACACCGGAGTGACAATAAAATGGTGTCAAAATGGACAGCTAACAAACTTAACACAAGAATTCAAGTAAAAGTTTAATACCACCAACATTTGCAAATGAATTCCAACTAAAGTGCAGCGTTTTATGACCATGATAATATCTATAACGTGTAAATTACATATACAATTAGACATACAATCTAAATTATCTCATTTTCAATCATACCAAATCATATAACTTGTAAATAACCTATACAATTAGACATACTAAGTAAAGTCCCTAAAATTAACAATGTTAAACAAATTCAAGTTCTCACATGTTGTAAAACTAATTGAATTTATGTTATTCATCAAATAATTAATGAAAATCTTTTCAATTGAAAAAAATTAAAAAAAATTAGGGTTTTAAGTTTATTAGATTACCTTTGATTATTGAGATGATTAACCTCCTCAAAAATAACCCCAACTTTCAATAAGAGCTTCATCAACAAACCCAAATCCTGAAATTGTGTAGGTGATGTTTATTTGGTTATTTAGTTATTTTGGTTGAGAAGAGAACAAGAAGAGAATGAATGAACTGTGTTCATTCTTCCAGAACTTTTGCCTAAACAGGAACGGTTAATGGTTATAGGTTCAACGGGGTTTCACCGGGTCAAGATAACGAACGGTTAATGGATAACCGTTTTCAAAAAACGGCGCTCAATGACCGTTATTTGAAGAACGGTTGATTGTTGTCCGTTTTTTTGGCTTAGAACAGCTAACGGTTAGCTGTCCCTGGATTTCTCTGGGGAAAACCGCAAGAGCCAGGCACTTCCCAGGCCGATGTGTAAAGGTGTTTGGGAGATGTTTAAAGGTGTTTGGGAAGTGGCTGGGAAGAGCCACTAGACCCTGCTAACATCGTCGGTTCCTTCTTCTACAGACATTTTTCTTGTTCTTCTAGGACGCTATTTCAGCGAAGGATAAAGCTAGGTTTTTGATCGAGGTTCTTATTTCTTAACCCTTCTCCTTCTTAATGAGACTATTTATGCAATGTCTTTATTTATATTTTCGTTGACCCATGAATTGTTTCAATTCTCATGATACATTTCTAATCAAAACTCATTGGCTCTTCTCTTTAAGGTTGTGTGTCTGTTTGATTTATTACGAGTCAAATTTATCCCTATTTCGATATCATTGAAATTGAATTATATGTTGGTTATAGGACGACCAAAGGGAGTGATTAAAAAAACTCATTGATGCAGAGAAAATAAAATTGATTTTTTTTTTTTTTTTTTTTTTTTGATAAAAGGTCATTCACAAAGTTACTTGAAAAATTCATTATTCATTAAATCAGTAGGAATCGATTAAAAATCGAAATACAGAGCAAACAATTGAAACACATTACCCAAACCACCGATTATTAACATAAAAGAAAAAAAAAAAAACTGAGATGAACAATTAGAAAATCAAAATCTGTTTCTGAATTCATCTATCACAAACTCCTGCTTTAAGTTCTTCCACGACATATGCTGAAGAAATCCAAATTATACTAACATCACAAAGCCTGCAACGGCATCTAAAACTTTAAAGGTTGATTCATTCACTTACAGTTATACAGAAAACAAACTAATTCTAAGGAAATTGAAAGGTATGGGATTGTTAACCAATACCCTTGCTGATTTCTTTGTTATGAAAAGTGATAAATCATAAATGGGTTTTGTATCCTAAATTTAAGTGAATGGGTGATTTTGAGAAGTGGGTATATTATTAGGTTGTGGATTTATATACCCATGCTGTAATTGTCATGGAACACACAGTTCAATTTGATTAGTATTGATCAATCCCTGTTTGATAAAATGCCTCAAAGAATTGATTGTCATGTCCCTGAAATTAGATTGTAGTTTTAGGTAAAGAGGTTTGGGGTACTGGTACGTTTTAGAGCAATCACTTATTGTTGTGCAATCCTCATAACATCCAGCAATTTCGCAACATCAGGTCAAGAGTCATCAATAGTCCCTGTTAGTTTCAATTCAGTGGGATATTAAATCCTTAAGAGATAGGATGGACTTGCCATGGTTAAGTTATTTGGTAGAAGAAGGCTTTTCATTAATGTCATCAATTCTTTTATTCTATATGCTACACATTTCTGTAGGACCTTAACATCTATGAGCTCTGATACATTGGAGGATACATTTTCCGCCTACACAGCTGCTTGCTTATCGCAACAACGATAGCTTTGCATTGTGGATCTCTTACTCCACACACACTTTCTCTACACTGCTGGCAATCAGTATGCCCAGCAAAAACAATGTCAAATAACAAAGCATTCACATATTCTCTCTCAAAGATATCCACGATCACCGCCACTGTTTTTTAGCTCAGTCTCATTTTAGTATTTATGACATTCTGTATTTCTCTAGTAAGCTTATGCTTGTTGTAACAAGTTTGCTCTCAAAGAGTGAGGATTTAAGTATTCAGTAGTTAGTACAGTTTCAGTGAATTACTGGGTTTAGTTTATACATAATTTGGTACAAAAAGTCTGTTTTTAGAAATGTGCTGATGTTCAGATGTTTTTTATTCATGAGATTATGATACTTCACATTTCTGAAATTAACTCTCAGACCCAACATGATCTTTAAGTGGTTGATGGATTTCTTCAATTCAATGTGTGCCTTAGTTGTTTGAAGCTAACTGTTAGGACCTATAACAAATCTTCTCTGTAGCTCTTCCTGGAGGGAATAATTATGATATGAAATGGAAATTGGGTCAAGGGGATGGCTAATAAATCTGTTGGCAGAAATTGAGATCCAACGGTTTGTGACAAGTCACGACCTGACGATCAAGGTTAGATTGCAAATGGACACGATCTGACGATAAGTATCAGATTCTATCATAGAGATGTCATCTGATGGCGAAGGTTATGTCTCTTCTAACGTTGCCATTTCCTTATTAAAAGTAACACCCATCTTATTCTTCGTACGAAGAACATTTCAGGAGGAGCAAAATTAAGTAAAGCTAGAATAAAAACTTAGAAATTATTAAAAAAAAAAAAAAAAAAAAAGTGAAAGGGGTTTGTGCTGCTCGTGTATTCGTGTGTGAAGATATTCTTCAAAGGCAGTCTTGTATCCTGGTAAGCGTTCATTCATCATCACCATTGGATGGCGTGTAAATGCTTTAAGGAAAGAGGATTATCTCGCTTGAATGCAATCTGATTTGTTTGTTTAAAGAGGATTACCTCGCTTGAATGCAATCTGATTTGTTTGTTTGATGTTTAGGTTTTGATTTTCCATCATTATACGTGTTTTATACAATCAATTTCGCTGTTATTGTGAAAACGAGTTTCTGCCCCAAGGTCCCAAATCGTTTGTGTTTTTGCCTCTAATAGAATCTGTGATCTGTGATAGATTTAGTACTTGGTGTTGGTATTCATTCGAATCAGTAACAAGATTTCCAACACTCTCAACCAGCTTACCATGAGAAGGAAAGGAAATATGATATCTTTCTAATATCGAGGAGACAATATCTGCAAAAATTTGATTGGGAAATCCATTTTGCCTTTTCAAATTGATTTTGATCAGATATTTGTTGCCTTGACCTATCCTTGTATCCGTCTGATCCTCATCTTATTACCTATCCTTGTATTCATCTGACCGTCATGTTAGTAGCTATTTCTAACTTCACCTTTTTTTCGTTTTTGGTTCAGATGAGGTCGACTTGTCTGTAGTTAAATTGGTATCCCACTTTGAAGAAAAGGGTAATTCAAGTAAGGATATGTATAGAAGTTACAATTAACCCCTTTGTTATGCATCTCATATATTGTTTTGTATGACTACTCTTGGTTGCCTTGTCTGTTACTGGACAAGAACCATGATAGTCGGTAAAATTACAATGACGATTATAATCTGTCTTTTAGTGGGGCTATCCATTTGGTCAACAAACTCATAGATTCACATTCAACTCCTATGCCTCTGTAGTCAGCAGTAGTACTGAACCACCCTTTATTCTAGTGAATTTGATTTTTGCAGTCCAATTCTGATGTGGAACTATCATCTGATCTATGATTTCTGGTTCAACACATATCCACAGGAAATCCATATCCTCTCTTTTAACCAGAAAGTATGATACTTGCATCATAATTCAATCTTCTTAGCAGATCTGTGATTTCGTTCATAAAATTGAGTTTCGTTAATTATTCATCAGTTGCAGCCTCTAACAAGTACTTCGATACCAGTACCTTTGTTGCTTCCATTTTAGGTTCAAAATACTGTAGCCGATTACTTGAAGTTTGTGCACATAAAAAGAACCTTGTATTTGGAAAGCTTATACACTCAAAGTTAGTGATAAATGGTTTGGAAGAAGATTCCTTCTTTGCAACCAAACTCATCTGTCTATTCTCTGTATTCGGATGTGTCCCAGGCCAAATCAGTTTTTAACCTGGTTCCGTTTGATAGTGTGTTTATGCTGAACGCCATGATCAGGGCATACTACACAAACGGGTTATATCAACAAGCCCTGAGTCTCTTTATGAGAAGAAAATGAAAGGTCTTAAACCAGATTTATATACATTTTCTTGCCTTCTAAAGGTTTGTGCTTTATCAGCAGATCTTCAGCAAGGTGAGAACATTTGGAAATTGTCTGTAGAAAATGGGTTTGATTCAGATTTGATTGTTCAAAACTCCCTCATTGCAATGTTTGGAAAATGCGGAAGTTTAGTAAATAGGATTTGAGTATTTGAACAAATGCATGAAAGGGATATAGTGTCATCGAATTCGATCAACTCTGCATATATGATTGGGAAGCCATGGATAAGTTTCAAAGTTGGTCGGGATTGGATTCAGACCAAATCAAGTGACTGTTATTAATGCCCTATCAGAGAACTACATGGATTTGTTTCGAAAAACGGATACCAATCAGCTGCAACTATTTTTCAGTCTCTGTGTATGGGAAGTTTGGTAGATCTGAAGAAGCTCATTCAATCTTCAATGTGGTCAAACCTGATAGTATCACCTGGAATTTTCAATGACATAGTCAAACCTGATAATATCACCTGGAATTCTGTAATCTCTAGTTATGTTCAGAATGGTTATTCTGAGGAATGCGTTAAATTTCTTGAAGACATGAAAAATAGTGGGTTTAATTCTGACATTGTCACCAAATAAGTGAGAGCTTAATTCTAACATTCTCACCAAATGATTGTTGGTTATGTACAAAATGGCTTTTTGGATTTTTATTTGCTCAAGATGGCTGCTTCGCTTCTGTTGGTACATGTGTTGAACATACATTTTACAGATTCACATCTCGTTATGACACTAGCTCAGTAGGTCTTAAATAAGGTATGTTGGATAGAGAAGTCTAACTGACCTGATGCTGCTTCAATGTCTTAAGAGTAATTTCATAGTAGGTTAGGAGGGTCGGGGAAGCTGACTTTGTTAAGTATACGAGGTCTAGGGTTGACCCAATCTGACTTGGGTACTTTGTTTGGCCAAGGACTAGCATGCTGAAGTGCTGCTTAAGAACTAGATGTAAGCATATAACGCATCATTGATAGTCTACTTCATCTAACAAAAATCTTTGTGATGTTAGTTTATTTGTTTTAGTGTGTTCAACATGTTTGTTTTGTTAATTTAACCAGTTAAAATGCGACTAATGACATCATTTGGATTTCTACTTGTTTTGGCAGGTAATGAGGCTACTACGTAGGAGCCTCGAGGTTTTGAAGATGGGAAGCGTAAACTACTTGGATGCACTTAAGCTTCAGGAGAAGCTCGTCTCTGATAGAAAACTGGGGAAAATTTCAGATACACTTTTGTCATTGCAACATCCACCTACATACACACTAGGGAAACGGCAAACTGATCACAATTTGCTAGTTTCAAGGAGGAGCTCAGAGTATGGGAGCTGAGCTTCACTACACAGAGAGAGGGGAGACATAACATTCCATGGTCCGCATCAAGCTATCTTATATCCCATTATTTCTCTGAAAGATATTGGATTCGGTGCTCGGAAGTATGTAGAAAATCTTGAACTGACAATGATTGAATTGGCATCTTTGTATGGTGTGAAAGCTCGTGTAGGAAGCAAATGCGAGACGGGGGTTTGGGTAGGGGGAGAAGAAGATAGGAGCAATTGGGGTTCGAATCTCGTCAGGGTTACATCTCATGGATTGGCTTTTAACATCGATCCCGATCTTAATTATTTTAAGCATATTGTACCTTGTGGAATTGCCAATAAAGGAGTTACATCATTGAGAAGAGAAACAAAGTTGGAACTTCCTAGTGAAGAAGTGCTTCATGAACAACTGGTTTCTTCTTTTGCGAAATCTTTTGGTTTTACGAACCTGGTGTGGAAAGAAAATGTATCTGACATTGTCGGAAACTCCAGAAATTAAATGAGCATTTCAAAATTGTGTCTGTGGAACCAGGTTTGGTGTTTTATCCTTATTCCACGTATCTACTCTGATCCTTTGTATAATCGATAACTTACGGGTGTGATGCAAAAAACTAGTGTTATATACCCAATAACAGACAAGTCTTTTGGATAAATCTGGAAGATGAGCATTGCTAGCTGTAAAGCTTCCATAGTAGTAGATCTTGCAGGTTGGAAAGTCCTTCACACCATTTGCTAAGGTTTATCTAGTTCTTGGACATTTCTGTGACATACATGCTTACAAAATTTAATTTACTCCTGCAACACATTTTGATATTACCTCTGCTTACAAATATTACACCCTACTACCAGTAATCCAAAAAATCCGCACGTGTTATGATCATATTGGTCTCTAAATGAACGTTTGCGATAACATTACCGTTGTCAGCTGTCATACTGTATTTAAAGCCTATATAACCACCATCTTCCATTTTATCAAACCTAGATTAGGAAATCCACCCCAATGTGTAGCATTACCTTTCCTTCAATCCTAATCCAGGTTTGATGGAACACCATTTCTTCCTTGTACTCAACAAGAATCAATATAAAAAATCAACTATGGGTGGTGGTAAAGGAAAATAACTTTATGCTCAAAGTTAAATGTAGTTTAAAATTAATTAACGTAGATGGACAGTGTTTTTTTTTTCTTTTTCTTTTTGATAAACACTTAACATTCTATTTTGCAGTGTAAAGGAGAAATAAAATGTGACCTTTGTGAGATAAAGTCATACCGAACACGGAAGCGTCCATGTCTGCTATATCTTGCATCAAACCCAACTGCCTTGGTATTCGCAGGATTATGAGATCTAATATGACATACTAGGAAAGATTTACCCGAATTCTTGTTAGCACTGATGATATCCAAAATTATGATATCTCATATGATATCCAATCATGGGAACTTCACCTCTCAAAGCTTATTCACAATACCTTTGAGATGATCTCAGCTAATAAAATTATCTCTATGCAAATTCTTAGATGTGGGAGTGACACCCTTAACTGGGTTCAAGACAGGAAAGGTAAGCTTCCTGTCAAAAGTGCCTATATAAAAAAATTAGCAGCCACTCTGCTGATAACTCTGGTCCTCAACTGGTAAGTAGTAATGTTTGGAAAGCTCTTTGGGATTGTAAAATCCCACATAAGGTTAACTTTTTGCGTGGAAGTGTCTTAAAGACATAGTTCCTACTAGGGACAAGCTTTCTAAATACAAGCAAGGAATTGATGTGCATTGTAATATTTGTAATGCTACTTTTGAAACTGCTGAACATATGTTACTGGATTGTCCTTATGCTAGGTCCATTTGGCTTGGTGTTAATGTGAATGTCAGTAATGTAAAGAATGTGCATGGCAGTTTGTTTAATGGATCATTAGTTGGTTTGCTACTAGTGTTTCTAGTTATGTTGCTCAATCGCCAGATAAGATGCATTTTCTATATTTACTTATGATCACTGTTTGGACTATATGGAAAGATAGATGCACAGTTGTTTTTCAGAGGAAAAATCCAAATAGAAGTTTCAGTGATAAACAATAGTTTGTCTTTGCTTGATAATTGTAAGAGGAATGTTTCTATTGTATCTACTTTGAATGGAGTCTACAATTCTGGCCAATCTTTGGGATCTTAGAAGGAGATTACATTAAGATTAATGTTGATGCTTATTTTCTTAAGGATAATTCAACATGAGGCACTGCACTAATAGCTAGAAATTTTGCAGGCTGCTCCTACGGAGCTAAAGGGAGCTTCTACAATGGAGGAATGATCAAAGATCATGAAGTGGAGCAGTTGGAATGCCTGGCAATGCATGAAGCAGTGAACTGGGCAATCTAAAAAAATATATTCCAAAGTCATTTTTGAATCAGATAGTGAAGCATTAGTTATGTCAATAAAGGAAGACATTTCGTATGTTCATTGGCTAAATCAAGGTTTAGTTTCAGACATTAAGTTTTTACTTCAAATCCAAGTTAATTTTATTTGTCAATCAGTCAAAAGATCCAAGAATAGAGTAGCAGATTTAGTAGCCAAGAAGTGTAGAAGTAGTGGTATCAATTTTGATTATGTGGACAATTTCCCATCTGATATTACTTCTTGGATTCAGGGGGATAATACAGGATGTACCCTGATTGAATAATCAATAAAATTTCTTTTTGAATCAAAAAAAAAAAAATCATCCTACAAAAAATCTTGGCAAGTTAATAAGGCGAGCCTTCTTGCACAATGATTTTCATGTGTCTTGTGTTAAGTCTTGGAAGAGGAAAAAATTCACTTAAAAAATTCACTTATTCGTGTGGAGAATTTTCCGAAATGATATTGGAGATCTCCGTAAGATAGGGAAGCTCATACATGGTGTTGGGAAAATTGGCACCAGGTGATTTGAACCAAACATGGAAGAAATAATAAGATAGACGTAAGATAAAGAAGCACACACAACCACAACACAAGATATACGTAGTTCACCATTGCAGGCTATATCCACGTCCAACACCACCAGAAAATCAAAGACCATTACATGCTCTTTCCGCAACCTAAAACATGAGCCAAAGAGTTAACAAGACATACCCGAGAACACCATTGAAGAAACCACAGAAACCAACTCTCTAAACCATTCTTCAAACCAACCTCATGTCTTCTCTTCTACACCGTCATCACAACTGCTAGTAACAGAGGAGAAGCACTAGAAACTTGGTTTAGGGCAAAGACCCAAACCCTAAACACTAGAACACCAAAATCCTCTCTCTACAAGTTTTTCTCTCACAACGATATTGACCTTCATGGTAGCACACGACCCTCCTAACAAAGAGACCGAAATTCTAAGCACAAGGATTTACCACTCTTCTAGGTTGGATATATACAAACCTACAATTTTAGTCATATATATAGAGAACACAAACTTGTACAAGTTTTAGTCTCCTATTAGGAAACTAAACTCTTTCTAAATTCTATCAAACCTAGATTAGGAAATCCCTCAATGTGGAAACGGTTCTGAAAAGAAAACCCCAACTTTTTCCTAACAATCTCCACCTCGGATCATACTATCAAGCATGAGACGCGATCACGAGAAATCACCTTCATCTTCCGCCAGAGTTATTCACCATCTCTATATACCCGTAGAATTATTTTTGAAGCTCAAACCCGAACTTCCATTTTCATAGAACCATCTCATCGACCAAATTAAACACCATGATGTTGATAAAAATATTCAAACCATCTTCTTCAGAAGAACACTTGTGAAACTGGCCACGTTTTACAAACACCATGAAAATCTTCAATCACTATCAACGAATCCTTGCACATACTCCGCCATTGATCACCAAGAGAACCATCCAGAAGAATCATCACTAGCTCCACCTAATCAGTAAGCTAACAACATATTGAACTCTAACCCAGAAAGGAAGAATCACCTTCAATATCATACTCCAGCACATGTCATGATTACCGTATATCTGAAACAAAGCATCAGACATCTCCACTATGATGAACATGCTTAATCCTTTAAGCGATTCTCAAAACCATCACCAATCTGACATACTCTTTACCACCATCACATCCAACATACTCGCTTAGAAAATATACCGTGTGAATGCACATATTACCGTGGTACAAGATTTCGAGATCGGGCACATTCCTGAAATTACGTGCAAGCCATCAAAAATACTTTAATATAGACTTAAGAACACAAACCTATAACATCTCGTGCATACTTCGAAGCTTTGCTGGTCCTGCTTCTACATGAGACTTCACAGCCCCATCATTTCTTAAAAATTTGTAACCCATTATTTATAGTGTATGATTACTAACACTCTTCAAGAAGTATATATGTATTCCACCTCATTCGGCCTTATTTTTCATCCTATGCTACATCATAAAATTGAACGAAGAACATAAACTTCTACCAAGTTGAACCTCTCAGATTCATAAATCACATCACAAATCCATCTTTATGTAAACACCGGTTGAAACATTATCTTCAAAATATATTTTTCCATCGAACAGTAAACTATCGTTCCATTCCAGATTTTCAATCACACCCTCCCGTCCAAAGCTCTGATACCAATTATTATGAAAATTAGCACCCAGAGCGCAGCGAAATACATGATCACAAAGGGAAATTGGTGATTTGAACCAAACATGGAAGAAATAATAAGATAGACGGAAGATAAAGAAGCACACACAACCATAACACAAGATATACGTGGTTCACCATTGCAGGCTATATCCACGGCCAACACCACCAGGAAAACTTCCATTAAATCAAAGACCATTACATGCTCTTTCCGCAACCGAAGACAAGACCCAAAGAGTTAACAAGACATACCTGAAAACACCATTGAAGAAACCATAGAAACCAACTCTCCAAACCATTCTTCAAACCAGCCTTATGTCTTCTCTTCTACACCGTCTTACAACATCTAGTAACAGAGGAAAAACATGGAAACACTAGAAACTTGGTTTAGGGAAAAGCCCCATACCCTAAACACTAGATCACCAAAATCCTCTCTCTACAAGTTTTTCTCTCACAACGATATTGACATTCACGGTAGCACATGACCCTCCCTAACAAAGACCAAAATCCTAAGCACAAGGATTTACTACTCTTCTAGGTTGGATATATACAAACCTACAATTTTAGTCATATATATATAGAATACAAACTTGGCCACCAAGTATTAGTCTCCTATTAGGAAACTAAACTCTTTCCTAATTCTATCACACCTAGATTAGGAAATCCACCTCAATGTGGAAACGGTTCTGAAGAAAAAAAGCATTGTTTTCCTAACTTTTTTTGGTATATCATTGGGATGTATTTTTGTCATATCCAAGTTAAGAATATTTACTATCGGTTCTTACAATGCCCTCTCATACAAGTTAGTATCATTTGTTTCATTTTCGAGTTTTAGATCCGACTTTCTCAATATCACAATTAGGCAAAGGTTCTAATTTTTCATTAGATTTTAACTAATATTAAGGGGTATAGTTTATGTCTTGGAGCATGTTAATTATAGGCTATTCGAAAAGATCGTGACTCCATAGTATTCGAGAACAAGCTAATTAATAGTTTTTGCATAATATTTGTTCTGGTTTAACTCCTATTACCATGCTGATAACTGTGAATTTGAACAAGTGGTTAGTCCGATAAATCAATCCATTACCGTTGTTCATGAGTAGATGCTTCCTAATGATCCATAGTTGAAGATTAATGTTAATGCTGATGTATTTATTTAGATCAGAGAACAACTTGTGTTGCAATTACTCGTAACTGTTAAAGTTGACATCTTAGTAGCTGCACAGAGGTATTTCAACATAAGCCTCCCATGGTTGTAGAAGTATATGGTTTTTTACTTGCAGCCAGTTGACTGCCAACATGAACTATAGTTGCATAATCATAAAAAGTATGGGTTAACATTCTCAATGGTCCCTCTAGTAGCATCCCTTTGAGGATTATGGGAATTGTGGAAGAGATCGAGAGGGATCCAATTTAGTTCCCCGAGATTTCTGAGGGTAGTCAAACAAGATTTCTACGAACTTTTGTAGATTTTTAACTGGAGTGACTCCGGAGATTTTACGAAAATTTATAGTGATTATGTGAGAGTATTTTAGAGAGTCTTTGTGACTTGTAGAGACGAAAAATGAGATTTGTGGGGACAAATATGAGACTTAAGAAAGTTTATGTGATTCATATAGACAAAAAATTGTATAATATCCTGATTAATTCCAAACATTATCGATTATTTTATTATTCACGTTATAGTAATAATAAGAGTACCATGACTACCTAATGAAATATGTGTCCATCGTCAAAATAAATCCACTTTTACTTTCCCATGCCTAAATTTCCATTCTCTTTATCCCACTTGTCCCACATTTTATTTTTTATGCTATTTGTCCCAAAGTAAAGACGTGAAGGTAACCAAAAACGGAGGAGGCAACCCGCTGCGATTTCCTATGCGGAATTCTATTCTTGCACAAGTGGCCCATAAGTGTATTCTTTGCATAAGGAGAGAAAAAAATGGTTCACTCCCAAAACCAAAAAAATCTCCAAATTTCCAAGTCTCCCAAAATATCACCTCTTCGGGGAGAGATTTCTACCATGCCTATTTTCAAAAAAATGTCTCTCCAAATCTTGAAAACAATAAATCAATAACTTTCAACTCTCCTTCAAATAACATGAGTATGAAATCCTAATCCAATAACATAAAGTTTCATAGAATTTAAATGACTTGAAAAAGTCTCTAACCAATAACAAGAGACATTAAGAGACTCTTCAAAAGTCTCCATGGACTAACAGTAGATTTGCCAACTCCTCAGAAGTCATTCAAAATCTCATTTGACTACCATTATTCACGGAAGAGAAAGGAAGTCATAGATTATAAATTGGCAGCTAGCTGCAGTTCATCTAAAAGTAGTATTGAATCTGGTGTAAATAGCCATGTCTGGCCGGTCTTACAACATCACTCGAGTTTTTGGAATTAAGGCTGGGTTTGGTAAAAAAAAATTTCTTTTCGAAAAGCACTTTCAAAAAATATATATAGTAATTATTTTTCATATTAGTGTTTGGTAAAATATTTTCAAAGAGCTTTTAAACCAAAGCACTTCAAAATTCCCTAACTTTTAAAAGTTGGGGGAGAGGAGATTTTAAATAACGCGCAATTGGGGGATACTTAAACTAATCGGGGGATATAAATTACTTCCCCCAACCAATACTGTTTGCTAAGGGGTGTTTTGTGGGGTAAAAATACTAAAATACCCTTACCTTAAAATAAAAATCTAAGAACTTAAAATAAAAAAAACAAAATCATATCCCCCATTTCCATCTTCACTGCCGGCATTCTCGTTAGGGTTAAGGCTTTAAAACCTAAATATTCTCCACTTTGAAAACGATTTTTTTTTTACATTCGGAAGTGATGAAGACCATGCCGGAAGTGATGAAGACCATGCCGGTAGTGATGAAGACCATGCCGGAAGTGATGAATACCATGCCGGTAGTGATGAAGACCATGTCGGAAATAAAAAAAATTTACATCGCAGGAAGTGATGAAGACCATGCCGGAATTGATGAAGACCATGCCGAAAAATGGTGCCGGCATGCTTGGTAACTAACATTCAATGCCATAATTAAATGCCGGCATGCTCGATAGAAATCTATCAATGCCGATAGTCAAGTGAAAAAAAAAAATTCAATTTTCTGGATACTTTACATCATGTGCCGGCAAAGAAAAACCAGTAACATACTATGCCGTTAGCAGTACCGGTATGCTCGAGAATTAACTGAATGTGCCGGCAGTTGACTGATTAAAACCAGTAAAAACTTCAAAACGGAATAGGTTTCATGAAAATTTCAAGAGGCAAACATTTATGAAAATTTCCAACAAATACCGGCATGGATGGACGACCGACAACAACGCCAGCACAATGTTGGTTGAATATTCCCTGGTACGTTAAAATATGGTGTGCCGGCATTAATATAACTATGAATACCATGTCGGTTTAGGTTGTTCCGGCATGGTATTCATAGTTACATCAATGTCGGCATGATGTTCTGTAGGTGCAGCCATGGTGAATCCAAAGTTACATCTGGAGAAGAGTCAACATAAAAGATATATTTGTTGCTAACGTGAAGACTCAGAGACATCTCTTTGGTCACTATGGTCACTCATCTCAACCACAAATTTTGAACCCAACATTCATGATTCTAATCTCTCCAAAATGATAAAGATTTCTATAAATCATTTTCAAACTAATCAATTAACATAACTAATTATTATTAACCACTAAACCTGATTAATGAGGGGTAGATTAGGAATTAGTGAAAATACATGGATATGGGGGTTACCTTGATTACAATTTAAATCCCGTTTTTGTCTTTTTCCTATATCCCCCAATTAATATAAGTATCCCCAATCGCGCGTTCATTTTAAAAGCTCTGAAAGCGTAAGCTTTGGTCCCACCTTATTTTAATGCAGGATCTTTCTTTTATATCCCTACTATTAATATAAATGACCAAATTTCCCTTAAATATTTGATAATATTTTTCTTATTCTCCATATCATATTGTTTAAAGATTGTTATTTTAAATCTATGTCATTTTTTATTTTTTTTGGTAAATCCAAATTGATTTAAATCTATGTCACATTCGTTAAAGATTATTATTTTCACTTTCAAATTATATTTTATAAATCATTTTAATTAAACTAAAACAATAATAATAAGACCCAATACTAAATAAATATTTGATTTTAGTATAATTATTTTTTAACCCCAAATTATATCTATAATGCAAAAAAGTTACTCAAAATATATATAAATATCTAATTATGTTTAAATCTTATATAAAATAGAATAAAACTATGTTAAAAGATTATGTCTGTTTTTGTCATTTGTTACATCTACAATAAACCTATATTCTATCGAACACAAGTTGATAATTTTTTTAATTAGCTTTAGCTTTTAGTATATAGTTTACCAAATAATTAACTACTCTTTTTACACAGCATAACGCACCACAGCAGAAAAGCGCTTTTACAAAAGCCTCAACATTACCAAACTAAGCCTAAGATTCTTACAAAAGATGTTAGAACAAATATTCTTGAAAATTAGCCACCCAACTTGTGGTCCTCCCCCTTAAAGTTCTTGTCAGCTGTTTATTTTTGCACCCTTGAGATTGATGCTCCGGCACTTTAAAAGGTGAGCCCATTTCATTGCTTCAAAAGCTTTT
This sequence comes from Papaver armeniacum, assembly GCA_023531295.1. Lineage (NCBI taxonomy): Eukaryota > Viridiplantae > Streptophyta > Magnoliopsida > Ranunculales > Papaveraceae > Papaver > Papaver armeniacum. The sequence goes on from JAJJWW010017799.1 coordinate 39,604, forward strand.
TAACTGTCTCCTTGGTCTTTGGAGTGCACTCTGGTAGCATATCTTTTCCTGCCAATTAGGATACCCATTGAAGAGGAAATATATAGTCCAATACCAGTGAGCTCAAAAACTCTGTCATATATTGTAAGATATGAGAAATTCAGATAGTTGTTTGTGTGCTCAATAAGGGAGATAGTTTGGGTCATAGAGTTAATGATTAATTATCTGGTGCGTTTGGAAAAACATTCATAATGATTTATTATCTGATTGCCAGAGTGAATAGGATTTGGAGTTTTCTGTTGGGAAATAGTTTCACACCTTGCCTTACAAACAAATCAACGGATGGTGACACTGATTTCAGTTCAACTTCCCCAATAAGTAGGAACAATTGCTTCTTTTGAAACATTCCTTGCACCAGTCAATGACATTGCTAGGACATTGAGAAGCTGTTTCGAGATTGATACTCCACTGAGCCCATACTGCCTTAGTGAAGACACAATGTATGAAAAGATATTCCTTTGTTTCAGGAGCATTGTTACATAGTTTACTGATTGGATCAATAATGTGGATGAAAGAGGAATGGTGGTTGCTAGGGGGTAGAATGTCTGATTTAAGTTTCTAGGCAAATATTTGAATTCTTGGTATGGTGTTCATTCTCCAGATTTGTTGAGCAATTTTGTCAATAGGGCTGCCAATCTTTTTGAGCTATATATTGTACATAAATTTTACAGAGAAGATGACTTGAGGATGGTGTTTCCATCTGAGGATATCCTTATTGTCAAGAGAAAGTTGAATTTGAGTAGCTAGCAGGAAATTGAAGTTAGATAGACATGATCTGATGGAGCGAAAATTCCATGAGCCATTGACAATGAGATCACTAACCAGGTTGGGAGTATTAGGACAAGGTTGGTGTTGGGTATCTAAGGGCTCAAATTGACTAGGAAGCCATAGGTCATTCCTTATATTGATCGGTCGTGATGTCCCGCATTGCCGCGCATGGAAGTTTTGTAAGCTAGCGGGTTGTTAGCCATTAGATGAACAAAATCTCTTTATTTTGATATCTTCCATAAAGTTACCAATTGGTGACAGCCATCAAGGAAAAGATATAATTTCTACTAGATCCTTAAAGTTAATTCTTATTTAATATCATGGGTTTGAATCGTTTGATCAACAGCAACAGAGAAATAATAATTATTGGGCCGACCGAGCGAAGCGAGGGAGGACCTTTATATGGCCACTTTTTTGTAAATCTAAGTGATCAATTACCACAAAAAGATTGAGAATGGTCCATGCTGAAAACCCAATAGTGCCCCTCTAAGTTGGAAAATGATTCGGGGTCGAACCCTGCTGAACCCATTTTTACGATTTAACTTTTCTTTTTTTCTTTTTCTTCTTCGAAGTTAGTTTCTCTGTCCCCAGTCCCCACCACCATTATCGTAACCAGAAACACCAATTTCGATTCGATTTGCGTTCCAATTTTGGATTTGAACCAGGTACATCTGTTTTACTTACAGCTCACTAAGACTCATTTAAATTTCAAATTGCATTCCAATTTTCGATTTAAACACCATCAACACTAGCAGCACCACCTTCACCAGGTACAAAAGCGTTCACTTTTTAAATCCTTTTTTCTTAATTTCAATTCGATTACGAACGCACCACCCAACGATTTATTCATGCCAATTTTGATTCCAGCACCACCTCCATCAATTTCAATTCATGCCAATTTTGAACCAAAAGCAGAAACAAATACATAAAATTAGAATTCTTAAATCCGAAAAGGGTATGGATTTTAATTCGAGTTTTGGAGAGCAGATTGAAAAGGGTATGAGCTGAATTAGGGTTCTACAGGAATTGAGACGAGAAATAGATGATAAGAAGAGTTCAAGTATTGAATCTCTGAAATTCGATATACGAAGTAAAGGGTTTGATCGAGATTAGAAGATGAGAATTGAACAAAAGTTGTAGGGATGTTGGGTTCAAATCAAGTAGTAATGGGTTGGAAGTCAGAGTGAGAAATGGGCATTGCGGAGTTAAGTGAGATGCTACAGTGCCTATTGTTCTAAGCTTGTGTTAAATTCAAGTAATGGTGATTTGAAGCGTGTTCGGTGAGAATAGTTGTAGATGGAGCTACGAGGAGTGATTGATCGGTGTTGCAAGTGTTTTGAGTTGAGTCAGTATAAGCGAGTTGAGATGCGATTCTTTGGTTTGGATCTCTGTTGTTTTATTTGTGAAGCTCTGAGGTTTGATTGAAGATAGAGGAGTTAGGCTATGTTGCGAGTCGGGGGAATGTGCAAAATGAATGTGATTTGTAAGCGAATGACAATGGCTTGAGCAAGGAGCTTCTTAATGTTTTGAAGTTAGATCCGAGATGTTTGAATGGTTGCAGCTGAAGTTGTGAAAGAGATGGTGCGGGATAGGTCCGAGCAGTGTAGGTGTAGTGGCTCGGGTTGCTATGTCTTGGTCTGATTGATATGCAAACTATAGTGGTAATAATATTCAAGGACCGTAAACTTTTTCCTTTTCCTAAAGCCGATTAAGTAACAAACTACAATTTGTGTTTTATGGTTTTTGCTTCTTTCTTTGTCGAAAATTATTAACTTCTTTGGGGTTACGATTTCATTGTTGGGTTTTATGTACTTTTCATTAGGATGGAGGGAAGCATAAAGCCAAGGCTTGTGGAGGAGGAGAAACTTGAACTTCAGCCAATAAGGAGTCATCGAGTATGCCAAGATTCTATATGGGCATCTCGAAGCTGTAGGTACTGAATTTGCTTACATTTGTTTATTTGTTCATATGTTTAAAGCTTCGATGGTAGGGCTTTCGGGTATGGATGAATTTAACGAGGATTTCTTTCTTTCAGAGGAAAGAAATTTATTTTTAACATTTGTTTTGCGGTGATGGAAGAGTATTAATGTGCTCATGTGTTCTTGTAATGAGTATGTGACATAAAGGTTCAATCCCTTAACTTCTTCTTTTTTGTGAAAAGTGTTACAGAACTTATGAAAACATTGGACTCAGTGAGCATAAATTGTCCTAACTTAGAGAGCCTATTCTTTGAATCTCTTGAAACAGGTACATCGCTTTTTTTATTTGAATATCCTTGCATATTTGAATAATTCCTACTTACTTTTTGAGATACCTTTTCACATCTTATTCATGGAACCTTTTTAAGCTTTCTATAGTTCCACACTGTTAAGATTTCTTACGCTTACATTGCGCATGTATACCAATCACTTCCTTGGATATTTTCTTTTCAATAGTGTCTAATTAGTTTATTTTTTTTAAATTCATTTCATAGGAACCTTGGCTCTGGCACTAGTGGACATCAACTGGAAGTTTTGACCTTACGTCTCGATTGCATGCATCTTAAAGAAGTGAGCTATGATTCTTGTTTTCTTATATTTTAGTATAAATACAATTACTACTTCCTCAGCAACTTGCGATAACATGATGTCTTTTTTTTTTGCAGGTGGAAGTGGGTCGAGTTTTGGTATAAATTCCTTAAGCTTGTTGGTACGAGAAATATCTCGAACTTTTGTTAATTTTAGCCTTTACGATATCTTGCTATTGGAATTGAAGTACCATATAATACATGCTTCAACTTTGGTGATTCCGTTTATTCATCTATTGCATGTTGATAATAGTGTGGGTGGAAATATGGTTGGATGTACAAAGCTCTTTTATCTTTCTTCGAGTTTGTCCACAAGCATTTGAGATTGAAACACCCGGACGTCGTGATGGATCCGACTTCTAAAGTGCGTGAAGAGTTATATTTTTACAATTACATGAATGATATAGATGCTCCCGGTGGTCAGCCTGTCATGCAGCAACCACTTCCGAGAGATATGCCACAACAGGGTAGGATGGATAACCAACGGCTAAGAGATGATCGTGGGAACTATCATCGCAGAGATCGAGAGAGGATTGATAGAAATGGTGGTGGTGGTGGTGATGATGAAAGGTTTGACAAGGCTGAGAATTCGCCATCTCGAGATGTCCGATCGAACACAACAGGTGGTGGTGGAGATCCTGACGAACCAATGTATGATACTTATGGTGGAGCCGGAGGACCCGGCTTGCATGGTGCTCAATTCCCATCCGATCTAGCTCCACCTCCCCCAGTATTGATGCTTGTTCTGTGTCTTTGGGCCACTAGGACCTTTGTCCCCGCTCGCCCGAAGTTGCAATGCGGATGCCGAGGAGCGGAGTTGGTGGTCCTTTCGAAGGAAGCTGTTTCTAGGAATGGGCGGGTTGGACCCCGGTGATCGGTAGTGGACCCACTACAATAATTCTCGTATCTCCACCTTTCAGGCGGATCCCGACGCCTTCATAGTTATCGGGATCTTGATGCCCCGTAAGATGAAGTCACCGTTATAGATTAACGAAGTTTATAGATGTTCTCGTTGTGTCAAGAATTCAAAGGTCTGTGGATTCTGCTCGTTGCTTATAGGTCATAGAGGATGTGTTGGCTTCTCTCGGGTGGAGGTTTCGAGTGGAATTTAGTGCTACTTTGTTCTTCGGCGGTGTCATTTTGCTTTTCTTCTCGTCGTATTAGACATTTGGATTTTTGTGTTATTCTTCATAATGGTAGTAGTATCTTTGAATAATAATGTTTTTTTGCTATGATTTGAGCAACCCGCAAAAAAATAAAAAATAATGTTGCCTCGGCAGCCTAAAATGCCCGAGCCAGAAGTGATGTGACAAGAAAAATGTGCGAAAACATGGAGAAAATAGGAAGCAGTTGCATAGGCTTCTGAGCTGCGCCTAGTGGAGATTAAAACATGGATGGCCGTCATTCAATGAATCATAAAGATTGTGTTGGTTGGTTTTGAAAGTTGACCGCAAGGCAGTGGAGATGTGAGTCGCATTAGGGTGCGGTTTGCAAGAATTTCGGAGACTACATAAAGCAATTGCAAAAATTGCGTAAGAACGGCAAAGTGGTAGTACCATCCAGGATGCAGTTTGAAGTCGGAGACTACATAAAATAGTGCGAAAAAATGCATAAGAACGGCAAGCTGGTAGTACCAGCCAGGGATGCCAGATTTCAAAACTTGAAGTGTGAATCATAATATTTGATTGAATCCCCGCAGGGATGCCAGATTTCAAAACTTGAAGTGTGCGTGTTGGATGCAAGAGTTGGCGGTTGGATTAATCAAGATTTTTCTTACATTATCAACTTAATACAATTTTGTTTTACAAATTAGAATTATGATAAAATTTGTCTGAACATTTCTTTTACAATATTTTTTCCGTGCAATCACGTAGTGGTGTCGTTTCGTCAAATTCTTCGGTCGGCCCACCAGTAAGCAAGCGGTTGTCTTAGTTATTATTCAATAAGCAGACAAAAACCTGTTGATTTTCAGATTTTTTTTTTTTAACATGACATCACTTTGGTGATTAATTGCTTGCCCTCTGTGTTTCTACTTCATTTAGGAAGTCACGAACTTGATGATGATATCAACAAGTTTTTTATCTGACATGTATCCGACCTCCATTTCCCTACTTGAATCAAGCTAATGTCGATTGATTCCTCCATGCAAGCAATACAACAATAATATTCATGCAGATGATCATCATACTCTGCTCTCATGAAGCCAAATCATATGCATGCGCCATTAGATGTCAGCAAAAATTCACTGCTTTCCTCAAATTAAATTGTGAAAAAGAGATCCTTACCAACGAAAAGTTCCTTGTAAATGTAATATTGATATCTGTAAGGAGGTTGTTTTAATTTCATTAAATTGATTAAAGGACTTGTTTGCAAATATATAGACTGACAGTTGTTTGTTTATCATCAACGATGGAAAATGAATATATATTAGTATCCAAGGGTTGTCCTTCGCTAGCTTACAAAGCTATCTTAAGCTGTCGCGTGGGGTAGAATTTGCCTATGTTGATAGTTGATATCCTTTCCATTCCCAACTTCCCAAATACAATGTTTTTGTATTTGTTTTATTCTTACTAGTATGGAGCCCGTGCTTTGCACGGGATAAAGTTGTTTATTCCAAGTGGATAAATTTACGGGCAACCCCATAAGATGTGACTATTCTGTGTTAATTAATGGAGACATATAAATAGTGTTCAGAAAAAGGAAAGCTACTTGGGGTTGTTGTCAATCCTCTAAATCCGATTATTTTGTATACATTCTTTTATCTTCCGATATTTTCAGAAAGAAAATAAAAAATGGAGTGATCTGGGAGTTTTTGACATAGTATTAAAAGTGTAGAATACGTAGTACAATGCGGCCCATATTTGTGAAACTCAATCTCAAATTAAATTAGAACCAAACAACCATTTTAAGTGGCAAAATAAAATTTCGTTCCCTTGTCTAGAATTCTTTGTGCACATACCTCCTCGTTCCTTTAGTTCGATATATGTTAATATGATCATTCTCCATAAGTCATATACATGAAAAATGATTACTACTCTTAAGCCTGGCTTTTTCGTTTCTGAAAGGATCTTATCAAGTTCTTTAGCTTGCCACTTGCTTTTATTCCAATTCAGATACTCACTTTTGACCGATCATTGCGGGTATTTTCTGCAAAGAAAAATACAAACAATACAGATGGTTGCAACACTACAAAAATATATCCCACGTCAGAAACCATCCTGACGATATTTACCAAGAGGATATCAAAGTACAAAGAAACGACACTCAATTCGTTATTTATTAGACAATTCAGATTAGATATGAAGCCAATATTTTCATCTAAAACTCTAAATACATAATGAACCCACCACTGGCAGCTCCATAAGTAGGTTTCGCCTACCATGGTGTGGTTGACAACTCTAAATATCCAAGGTAAATGACACCAGCAACTTATAAAAAACAACACTGATATCCTAACAATACCTCATAAATTAGGGAGATCGTTAATCAAAAGAGAAAAACTTGCTGGAAATTGTTCCTTGCTCATTTGATCCTCATCTTCTGTTTTCTTTAGAAATTCGCTTAATCTCCAAGAGGCAATTAGTTCGGATCTTATAAGAACAACACGAAGTAGAAGACCGTTCTGATCAGCAAACATCTATAAAAATTGGATGACATTGCTTACTTAGTGAAAATGTTCCAGTAGCTGTCATCTGCGCTTTTCTCCTATGACATTGTTTTGCTTCCTTCTCTCCACGATTTTGATGCTGCACTTCTCTCTCACAACGTTATTTCTAGGCTAGTGAACGTCCCTGATAAGTGTATAGATATATTAAGCACAGTACGATGGAAGATAATGTACATACTATTCGGTCGAGCACTTTAAATTGATTTCATATATTCATAGGTGCATACCCAGTTTCATTTGAAAGATGCAACACATACCATAAATAATGTCAACAATGTGAACCCTATTAAATTTTAGAATTTCAATCAAACTAATACATCGTGTATATGTTTAGACATTTTATATGATATGGAGTTGTTTAGAAATTGAATTGTCAAAAATATTTTCTCTGTTATCAGGCTGTGGGGTGACTGAACCCATTATCATAAATAGTATCATAGGCTCATAAATAGTATTCCTGATGTTGGATAAGGGACTACCGATTAGAAAAACTCGTTGTTATTCTCATTCCTACACAACAATAAGCACCAGAAGAAAAAAAAACTACGACATCCATTACAACGAAATTTACTGTGAGCAAACCATGAAGCCGTGAGACACCTAGTTATTCAGAAAGACTACCCCTAGCATATACTCCTCTATTACAATCAAATGTTTTAAAAAATGGCATGAAAGAAAAATTAGTAGAAAATAAATAGCAATCTCTGTATGATATATTGTTTATGAGTTTAGTTGAAGTTACTAACTTGAGTAAAATCTCCAGGTATAGACACATTTATGTCAATTAGTTGATTAAAATTCAGCAGTAATCCAATACCAACACCTCTCTGTTGATAAATCAATGGCAGCCTGGAGTGAAAATCAAATACAATATTAGTTTTTTGACAAAAAAATAAGATAAGAAGTAAGTAAATTTTGGGGAGAAAAATGATTCATGAGGAGTTCTTTGGTTTTTGTTAGGTTCTCTACGTTTTTGAACATATCAGTACCCCATGATCTTCAGTATGCCGTGAACTCGTAGTTAGTTAGCAAACTCAAATGTTCCATGAAATCGGCAATAGCATCTTGTAGCTAAATTCTACTTTTTCTTGTAATAGCGCACGACGTCAAATATTTTTGTAACAACACTATCGTTTTCGAAATTGTTGTTAATGGAAAGGTTATTTAATAATACATTATGAACTTTCAAATGTTACTTACCTTTTCCATACCCAACTTATGCACCAATGAGCATTATGACTGTGTTTCGCAGCATCAAGCATACCACATAACAGAAAAACATACACTTTCAACCTACATAAGTTAACATGACACTGTGAAACCTATCTGTCTAAGAAACAATCAAGATAAATACACTTTGATACCGAAAGATGCGCTATTAATCAACTCTTATTTCATGGCAAATTAGGTATGAACACGTTTACAGACTTTGGTATCAATAGAACAGTATGATGAGCATACAAACCCTTGTATCCACCCTTCATAAGTCAAATTCCCTGTTAAATGCAATCAAAAAAAAAAAAAAAAAAAAAAAAAAAAACCCACGTTATTCACAATTTTTCCAACACCCGAATATGAATATGAATGTGATTATGTTTGGCTATAAGAAAAGCTAATGAAACTGAAACAAACAATAAGTTCTCTTCACCTTTTTTCTTGAAGGGAAAAGCCGACAAACTATAGCACCACAATACTTGCAAGTACGATCCGGTGCTCCAAAATCATATTTCTTAATACCCAATGCTGTGAAAACGGCACACACCACATAAATATTTTTAGCATTCTATTTTAAGTGGCCACAAAAGAGAAATGAACTTAGATTTGTTGGTTAAAAGAACAAACTGGATCTTACATATAGAATGTTCAACTTCCACGTCTGTAAACCGTGGAAGTTCATCCTCATCCGAGTTGTCGTCCGAACTTGATTCTACTATATCGCTTCATCAAATAGCGCCCGATGCTGTAATGTTCTCTTAGCATCAAGTTTTTCCTTCCGAATTTTCCTTTTCTCTCTAGCAAGATCCTTATCATTCACTGTTCATATAATATTAATACTGATTAGTTGTTTTTGAATACATCCTTCTTTATTAGGTAAATTACATTGTTATTAGGGGAATAAAAATATATTGTGCTTATTTATAACAAAAACAAACAAACCCTTTGCCTGATGTTCAAAAATGCACTCTGTTAACAACACATTAGCTGTTATGTACGAAGGAAACTAACAACCACTTCTCTTTGTTTTTTAGAGAATAACGTATTAAAGAATATTCGCATCTGGATAATGAACTCTTCAGTTTAATAATCTAACCAAAAATGATTATAATACCTTATTATACCTGAGTTTACTGCTACAGCAATATAGTAAATGCTGCATAAGAAGTAAATGCTTATGTAATGGTTTCTTGCGTCTGATCATGGTTGTTCTCTGCCCTATCGTTTCTCCAAACACTTGCATCGTAATACCGCTGACAGGAAAATTTGAATGGCCAAAAACATTGTTTGAGCTGTTTGTGTCAATAACAAAACATTTTATCTTGGTGTCTTCAAAACTCGAAAATGACTCAAAACCTAGACAGAGATCAATCCAAGATAAAACCCATTCTTGGTGAATTATCCATCTAAGATAAAACCCATTCTTGATGAACTACAGATAAATTATAAAACAATAAATTATAGACAGAAAATTGAGATTATTGAGTTTGACCTTTTTTACCTTGATATTGAAAACTTTGTCACCATTGTCGTTGATAGCACCCAAGACTTATGTTTTATCTTCTTCAAGTGATTGATTCTCTAAAGCCTGCTAAAAACCATGTCCATGTTTTAAGTATCTTTGCTTTGGTACAATTGGTTTCTGAAACACAATAATCATCCAAATCAATCAAATAAAACCGTGTTAATCACCAAATAAGGAATAAAAAAGGAAAAAGAGGGGGAGAGAGAATCGACATATGCTTATGAACAGGAGCTTCAAAAGAAAACGGTGGTGAAACATGATTCTTGATGAACTACAGATAAATTATAAAACAATAAATTATAGACAGAAAATTGAGATTATTGAGTTTGACCTTTTTTACCTTGATATTGAAAACTTTGTCACCATTGTCGTTGATAGCACCCAAGACTTATGTTTTATCTTCTTCAAGTGATTGATTCTCTAAAGCCTGCTAAAAACCATGTCCATGTTTTAAGTATCTTTGCTTTGGTACAATTGGTTTCTGAAACACAATAATCATCCAAATCAATCAAATAAAACCGTGTTAATCACCAAATAAGGAATAAAAAAAGGAAAAAGAGGGGGAGAGAGAATCAACATATGCTTATGAACATGAGCTTCAAAAGAAAACGGTGGTGAAACATGAGTTGGTGGTGGCGGAGAGGCGGAAGAGAAGATGAAGATATTAGGGTTTTGTGAGGTTTTGTATCTTGAAAGTGATTCAGCACTCATCACCTACCCATTCTATTTTGCAACGTAAATTCTCGATTCCTATTGGCTGGGGGCCAGGAGCTCTAGAATTCAAGCTTTTGGCCTAACTTTCATTCTGGAGCCAGTATTTCGGCCTCAAATTATATATACAATGTGAATTTCCTTCCAAGCCCAGGAAGCACTTAAGCATTACAGGAATGGAAAGGTTTAGAATTCGGGTAGTATATGTGCTTCATACAAAGAGCAAAAAGAGAATAAGGATCCTGAAAGAGCATTCATCCATTTTTGGAAAATAAAGCCAGATTCCATGATTTCATATTTGTCATCCCGTTGCCGCCATTTTCTTTGTCTTTGGAAAGACCAGTCCAGGCTCTTTTGTTATTACTGTTTTTTCCCCACTAGTAATCCCTCATAATACCATTGGCTTTCTTGACGGTAGCAGCAGGGAGGATGATAGTGGAAATTGTACAAACAATAATGGGTTCAAGAACAACTTTGACCATAACATTTCTACCACCAGGAAACTGGTGCTTGTCTCTCCAACTTTTAAGTCGATTTCTATATGATCAATTACCTTCTCAAAACTATCAATCTTAGATTTATTGGTAAAAAGAGGAGTCCCTAGTTATTTGTCATCATTAGAGATCCTCTGCACGTGAAGAATATTAATTTTTGGCTTAAGTGTTGGAAGTTTTGGAGAAAAAAGATACCAGATTTATTGAAATTTATTATATCGGCCAAAAGAGTCAAAAGAAGAGAGAGAATGTCCGTTTTTTTCTCCAAACGATTTTAGGTTTTGATGTTTTTTAACGTTCTTTTGATGATCTTGATCAGCCTCGGTTGATTCAAGATGATTGAATCATCTGTTTCCGGTACTAATAACCCTAATAATACTTTTGTTCAATAATTCGTTCACTGATAAGGTTAAGGGGAGGAAAACCATAAACCATACTACAATTGATATTTTTGCGTTACCAAACCCTACTTTTAAAGAGGGTGAACCGGCTCTTTAGATTACCTTCATATTTCTTCCAAGAAGGATGTAAGCTGTTCCAACATAGTCTTATTGCGAGACTAGATTTTAATGGTTTGAAGCTTCATGAAGTTAAACGAACCCTAGAAAGCCAGTGGAAGCTCGGTTTGAATATGTGCAAGTTCATCATGTGATCAACTGAAGAAGATAAAGAGAAGATCTGTGGCAATACATGGTATGTTAATCAACATCAATTGATGGTTATGGATTGGTACCCGGGTTTTAACCATGACAAACAAAGAACCTCCCATGCAACACTATGGGAGAGATATCCAGGGCTTCATGTTGAATTATGGACTAAAAGATCTTTTATTTTTATGGGAAAAATTCTTGGACACCAGTTGTGCGGTTGACCAAAGAATCCTAAATCTAGAATATGGCAATTTTGCTTCAGTTCTAGTGGATATTGATTTTTCTAAGCACATACCAGAGAGGATACACTTAACTGCAAGGGGTAAAAGCTTTTGGAAATATGTTGAAATTCCAAACTATCGTAAATTATGTTCAATATGCAATATTATTGGACATAATGATGAAGATTGTAAAAAGAAAGCACCAAAGAAGAATGCTCCTAAGAAAAGAAACCAACATTTGGTTCTTGCTAAAAAACAGCCAGCAAAACAAGTTAGGGAAGGAGTAAAGTGGAAGAAAGCTAGCAAACAGTTCAATACTGTTGTTGAAAGTGGTGTTGATACGAGTCTTCAAGTGGTGAATATTGAGGAGAATGCTGTTTTGGAGAAAGCCAAACAATTTGAGGATAAGATTGCGACATCTGAAGCTGCTATCCGGGATGCGATTGCTGAATTGGAGAGAACTAAGCAGGACGCAATTACGCATGCAGTATTAGTCTCAAAGGTTAACTTGGCGAGAGCTAAACCTAATGGGACCAAGTCAAGAGTGGATGTTGAATTGGCAATAACTAAGCATCCATCGCTTGTTAAGATTGTTGCATCATTTTCAACTCCTTTGCATAATGCATTGATCGAATCTGAGATTTTTTGTCTCCTAATAAGTTTAATGTGCATAGTGATGAATCGGGCTTAACTGATCGTGTAAATCAGTCGGAGGGTATCATTGAAGGAAATTGCACAAATAATGAATTTGTTGATCAGTAAGCTATTAAGTATGTCAAATGCAATAAGTGGGGTACGCTGGATGCTGATGAGAAAGTGTCCTAAATTGAGAAGACGAAAGCAAAGTGTGTACGTGTTAGTACGTCTACTAATGAATCTAAAGAAGTTAACTCAGTTGAGGTAACTGTGTCCGTTAAGGAGTCCAAAACTGTCTCGGATTCAGAAATTAATGAATTCGGTATAAAAATCCAAAAAGGGAGGTGTCCGATTCTGACTAGGATTGATAATCCAAACGGGGTGGATTCAGATGACTCTTTGAAGCTAAAGAGTAACCATCTCCAAATGTATTATAATGCGTACACTTTGGAATATCAATGGTGTTGTAAAGGTTGAAGCAACTATAAAATTGAGAGACTTAGTTAAAGATTTTAGGCCTGAAATTTTATGCATTGCAGAACATAAGGTTACTTATTCTGGTAATATTATTTCGAGGATTAATTTACCTGGTTTTAAGAAGGCATCTGTTCTTAATTTTATGGAAAGTTCCGTAGGCAACATCGAGATTCTTTGGTTCGAAGAGTTAGAGGAACCAGTAGTAGTCAACTCAACTAAGTAGACTATTACTATTAAAACTGAAGGATTTTTATTTCTTTTGTTCATGCTAGATATTTGCAAGTTATTCGTAGGATACCTTGGCAACAACTCACGGCACACTTAACAATCCCATGGCTGATTATTGGTGATTTTAATTGTATTCTACATGGTGATGAAAAGAGGGGGGTGATAGACGCATTTATGTGTCTATTTTGATTCTCGATCTTCTATATTGTTAGTACCCATTTTCGTACTTATTTTGCTATTTTATGTCTTTGTAGGTATTTTTGGAGAAATAAGTTTGTGTGGAAAATAATTCGAAAAGTGGTGTTTGCGCTCATGGTGAAAATTGTTAAAAGCACCCCTCATTTGTATAAGGGGAATTTCTTTATTATTTATACCCCGGGAATGATAAGGGGCACCCCATCTTCATCGTTTAAACAAAGATTGTGGCGAGAAAATTCTACACTTGTCTCATGGATTTTTGGATGAATTTTGAACGAGATTTAGATGGACTTCTTCACGGATTTGGATGGGTATTAGCCTGTTAAGTCATAAGAGGCTTGGTAATGGTCTCAGATTAGAGAAAACAAAAGAGTTGTGTCCACCATCTTCTCGGATCAGGGAAAACAAAACTGCGAACCTCCATGGATTGGATTTGTTAGAGATTTAGTCGATTCGAGTTCTTCGTTTTAGATTGGTAATGACGTGTCAAGGCTAAACAGAGATGGTAATAGCTGCAGATTCGTTAAAAGAGGAAGTATGGTCGAGATTTAGTTAAACAGGGAAAGCCGTGAACTGTTGGATATATATGCCAGGTACGGCAAGAAAATAAGGCATGATATGTTCTCTGAGGTTTTATTCATCGAATATAGAGAAGATTTGGGTTAAAAATGGAAGCGAGAATATGCGTGAGAAGAAACAGGAATAATTGAAAGATCAGAATCTTAGGTGAAAGAAAAATAAGATGCTTAGGAGATTTTCTTGAGAATAGATCGAGTATGTGGTATATATAAAGGCTTGTACGAGTCCCATAAGGGGTAAGTGGGAGTTGGGGGCACCAAGCAGGAAGAATTGTGAGGATACGGAGCCGAACAGAAGGAGCTGCAAAAAAGTATTATGCTGGTGCATAGGAAGAAGAAGACGAAGAACAAGAAAAAAAAATCGCATAGATAGTCTTAGATTCAACAGCAGAAGCAAACTATCGTTCTCTATTGGTTCTGGCAAAAGGCTTATAACGACTGAGGAAACCTATTCCAACTGTTTTCTTTGTAACAGTGACGTCTGTAACACTATTACAGCGTTATAAACTCTTGTTTTATATTATTTCTTCAATAAAAACACCTATTGAGCCATGAGTTATTATTTTGAACGTTTTTTTGATATGAGGAGCTAAACCCCAACACTTGGACGACGGAGGAATCCCTTTTTCATCGTTGTGGTAATTCTGTTTAATTCTTTATATGACTTTTTGCACTAAAATTGAATTGATTTATGATTTCTCTTGAATGGTTGTGATTTCAATTGATGGGTCATGCTTAGCTTAAGTGTTTTGATGTCTCATGCTTTAAACATACGTCATTACTTTCGGAATTTACCTTGGCAAAGAATTAGAGTCAATGAATCTTTATCATATGAGCTAAAATTGTGTAGAATTGATTTTTGAAACACATGATTATGAAAATTGGTGAAATCCTGAGTCTCAGTACCTCTCGATATTGCGACAAACTTGTGTATATATTTTTTTCTTTTATTTTTAAGTCTTAAACCATTCTCATCAAGTTCGAGTTGAACAAACTTTATGTACCACTGTAAAAAAACTACATCGGGGGGTTGAGGAACCAAGAACTTCTTGTATTAATGAATTTAATGATTGGATTGATGACAATAACTTGTTTGAAGATGATTCTTTGGGCTGCAAATTCATTTGGACTAATGGCCAATCTGTGCTCGTCGTATAATTAACAAGTTGGATCGTGCAATCATTAATGAAGCTTGGTTAGCTAAATATGATAATTGGCAGTGTAAAGCTCTTCCAAAGGAAGTTTCTGACCATTCTACTCTTTTATGATAAGTCTTTGTTACTCAAAGACCAAGACGCGCTCCTTTAGGATTCAGAAAATGTGGTTTTCTCACCCAAATTTCATGCATCTTGTCCATGATAGTTGGAGTGCTCCGGTTAGTGGCTCTCCAGATTTTATATTCCCTTATAAATTGAAGGGTTTACAGATAGCTTTAAAGGAGTGGAAACAAACTGTTTTTGGTAGTTAACACCCGCTTGAAACAAGCTCAGTTGTGTCTTGGCCTTTCATAATAAAAGCATCTTTCATTGTATTAATTTTGGATACATCAGATGGATTTTCATCTGAATTTCCCAAGGCCAAGACACAACTGAGCTTGTTTCAAGCGGGTGTTAACTACCAAAAACAGTTTGTTTCGAGAAACAAATGGTTGTTGATGGGGGCTAGCAACTCTTCTTTTTTCCACAACTACATTTAAATAAGAAGAAATAACAATATTATTTCTGAGCTTGTTACTGAAGATGGTATTACTATCAACGATGCTGACTAACTCCGGGATCATGTGGTTTCTTATTATGAGGAAAAGTCAATGGTATTGATTTACCTACTGATGAACAACTTTTTGACTATGAGCATGAATCTATTTCGGTATAGGAAACTCAGAAGATGGACTCAATACATGCGGTGAAGATATCAAAATTATCATGTTTGATTTGGGTGCGAATAGTGCATTAGGACCAAATGGTTTCTCCGGTTTCTTTTGTAGACATTGTTGGGATGTTATACAACATGATTTATTAAAGGTTGTTATATACTGCTTGTAGCATAATTATATTCCTAATTGCATCAATTCTAGCTTGATTATTCTGCTGGCTAAGGTAAGGGGTGATAATACTCTTTGGAAGTTTAGGCCTATCGGACTGAAAAATTTCTTCTTCCAACTTATTACAAAAATATATCTACCAAATTGGGTGATGTCTTGGGTAAGTTAGTTTCTGATGAGCAGGTGGCCTTCATAAAGGGTATAAATATTCACTAGAATGTTCTTAGAAATGGTTAATGAGCTTCAAATCAAGAGAATTCATGGTAATTTGGGTCTTAAGCTAGATATTTATCGGGCTTTTGATGTCGTTAGTTGAACTTTTGTTCTGGAGGTATTTAAAAGATATGGGTTTTCTAAAGACTGTTGTTCTTGGATTCTCAATATTATTCAATCTGCTCGTATTTCAATTCTTCTCAAAAGTAGTCTTGTCAAAATTAATAGGGCCCTGTGCCAAAGAGACCCACTCTCTCCTCTGATTTTTCTGTTGATTGAGGATGTTCTTAATAGGAATATCACTAAACTCTTTTGCGACAAGGATACAACTCATATGGTAAGGAGAAATGGTATTTCCACTACTCATTTATTCTTTTTTCATGGTATTATGATTTTTTGCAAGGGTAATATGAAAATATTGAGGAACTTGGTGCATTTTCTTGGTTTATATCAACATAATTCCGGCCAAACTGTTTGTAGAGAGAAAAGAAAGATTTACTATGGTGGGGGGTCTTTAAGGAGACGCCAAACTATTGCTAATTTCTTAGGCATGGGTTAAAATTAATCTCCAGACTATTACTTGGGAGTGAAAGTAATTCCAGGTGCGGTAAAGTATAAACATATTACCAACGCAATTGACAAGTTAAAGGATCAAATTTCTGTTTTGAAGGGTAAGATCCTTGTTTTTTCAAGATAGGGTGGTTCTAATTAAGTCCGTTCTTGCTAGTTATTCAATTCATAACATGGATGTTTGAAAATGGCCTGACAAGTTTATTCAACAATGGGTGATTATAAAAAATTTATGGTACAGTGACTCAAGTTTCTCCAGAACTTTTATTGTGGGATTTCACAAAATTTGTTTTCCATACAAGGAGGGAGGACTAGGTCTTGCAAGAATGACTACTATGAACAAAGCTTTGTTAATGAAATCATGGTGGAGCATAAAAAACTTTCAAAAGGGTTGGGCTCGGTTTTCAAAAACAAAGTTCACTACTCGAGATGGCAGCGTCAACAAATCCGGTGTGAAATCGATAATCTTACTGGGCATTCGATTGGTTTACATGGATGTGGAATAAATACTAAGTCTTTAATTGGGGATGGCCGAGCTGCATCACTTTATTTTGATATTTGATATGGGAATCGGGTATTGCTGATACTATAAGAAATGATAACCTTGACAGAAATGCAAGAGTTAGTGATATAATTGCTGATGGTGAATGGGTAATCCAAGACAACTATATGCAAAACTTGCTCGCTTCTGGAGTTGATTTGAACTCTCTATCGAGAATTCATATTGGTGTAAATAAGAGGATTTGGATGTCGCGTTTAAGGGTATTTTTTCTTTCAAGTCAGCAAGTTAAATCATTCAGACTAAATATGCTAATATATATGGAGGGTGTGAACTTGTTGTGGAGGAGTGACATTCACCCTTCCCTCGCGTCACGGAATTGGAAATTCTTAAGAGAAGCATGCGCAACCGTGGATAAGGTTAGGAGCAGATTCAAATATTCTCTTGCAACCAAATGCTATCTTTGTCAGTCAGATGAGGAATCTTTGAAGCACAAAATTTTGCACTGCAGTTTTGAAGCTAGAGCACGGGGTTGGATTTCAGGTATTCTCAACTTCAAACCTCATACGAATCTCATTGTTTCTTACAAATCTGCAAAGGGTTTTAGTCGCATTCAATGATCTGTGGTTATTGGTTAATCTGGTTATTCGTCTGGAGCTATGGTATACGAGAAAAAAGAAAGTTTATGAGAAGAAACACCCAATAACTTGACTTTTTTACAATAACGTGTGTTCAATTTGATTAATGAATACTCTTTTAGGTTGAAAAGCTACATGTATAATATTGTGGAGGACGTGCACATCTAAAATTTATTTCGGGTAAAGCATAGGAAAGTTCAAATTGTTGAACAAGTGGAATGTTTTTGGACTTCTCCGGAGAATAATGAATTTTTATTATGTTGTGATTAAAAAATCAGGGGTACAACAACCACACCCAATATTTCGCTTAGCAATCTGTATGGACAAACTCCAATATACTTTCTAGAGAATCAACTAGACAGTCAGACTCAATCGAGATAAAAAGTATATCAAAGAGTTTATATCTCAATCTCTCGATTTGATATATATACTCAAGCAAATAGAAATCTGTGAGTCTTTATCAAATACTAGAGAGATAACTTGGATGGTACCAAAGACCAATATCCAAGTTTCAATCAATATAAATCAACAACCAAAAGGTTGGATATTCTAATTGATTGAACAACGCACAAACTGTGATATTTCAATTATATAAACAAATATAATACGGAATAGAAATAACACATACGCCGGAATTTTGTTAACGAGGAAACCGCAAATGCAGAACAACCCCGGGACCTAGTCCAAATTGAACACACATTGTATTAAGCCGCTACAGACTCTAGCCTACTCCAAATTAAATTCGGTCTGGACTGTAGTTGAACCCCAATCAATCTCACACTGATCCAAGGTACAATTATGCTCCTACGCCTCTGATCCCAGTAGGATGCTACGTACTTTATTCCCTTAGCTGATCTCACCCACAACTAAGAGTTGCTACGACCCAAAGTCGAAGACTTTAATAAACAAATCTGTATCGCACAGAAAAGTCTATAGTAATAGATAAATCCGTCTCCCACGAATAAACCTATGAGTTTTGTTAAAATCTTTTGATAAATCAAGGTGAACATGAACCAATCAATAACCCGGACTTATATTCCCGAAGAACAGCCTAGTATTATTGATCACCTCACAATAATATTAATCGACGCAGTGAAAAAAGATATTGTGGAATCACAAACGATGAGACGAAGTGTTTGTGATTTCTTTTCTATCTTGCCTATCGGAGATATAAATCTCAAGCCAATTATTTCAATTGTACTCGTACGATAAAAACAACAAGATCAGATCACACAACTACAAGAAAAGTAGTATCGGTCTGGCTTCACAATCCCAATGAAATCTTTAAGTCGTTAACCTGGTTTAAGAAGAAGAAAACCAAAGGTTAAAGGAGAATCAACTCTAGCTTAGCAAACTAGTATCACACATAAAGTGTGGGGATTAGGTTTCCCAGTTGCTAGAGTTCTCCCTTATATAGTCTTTCAAATCAGGGTTTGCAATCAATGTTAGCTTAGTAACAAAGCATTCAATATTCACCGTTAGATGAAAACCTGATTAGGTTCAAGCTAATATTTCTCAACCGTTGGATCGAAAACTTAGCTTGTTACACACAAACGAAATGTTCAATTTTGGGTTTATGAACCGTACCCAAATATTCACATTTGTTGGTTCAACAATAGTTAACCAAATAGTTATCCATATGAACACTCTCATATCAACCATATTCTTCTTCACCATAACTAGTTCAAATGACTCAAATGAACTAGTTAGAGAGCTGTTCAATTGCTTAGATCTTATGTAACTACACAAGACACAATTGAAGCAAAAACGGTTTGATTCACTCGAATCGGCTCATGAACTTTATAGCCACGGTTTGCAAAAGCATTCCTTAGTTTATATAAACATGAGTTCAAGAACAACCGGTTTTAGATATAACCTACTCAAGTTCGCGGAATGGGTTCGCGGACTTAAGCTCATGGAAGGAGTACACAAACTCCAACAGAAATTCTCGGGTGAGAACTTCCGTCAGCTCGCGGACTTGGCTTGCGCCACTTCCATTTCTCTTGATCAACAAAGTTCGCAAACTTTGGTTCAAGGAATAAGGACTTATACATATATGTGTTTCCATAACAATGCTTATATCCTACCAATGGTTATGAAATCTAAACTCTCATTTCAATCATTGAAACATTCTCAGAGAACGTTATATAGCCGTTATTCACATACCATTTTTGGTCAGAGCAATTTCCAAAGTGATTGAAACATATCATGACTTTCGTCACTAGGTAAAGATGAATTCGGTTAAAGCGAAAGCTTACCAACACATATTTCGAGAAATAGATATGCGAGTTAAACTCGGCTCGAAATATCAAATGTGTATAATGAAAGTCTATACGTCTAAACGACTTTTGTCTCAAGAGTAGGAGATAGAGTAAATAGACTTTTGAGTGACAGATAAGTTCAAGTCTCCACATACCTTTTAGTCGATTAAGTTCCACCGGTTCCTCGAGTAGTCCTTCGTCTTGTATGATGATTTCCATGGAGTTCTTGAGCTTAACTACACTTTCTATCCTAGTCCAAGACCTTTAGCTACATAGGCTAGAAATCGAGACTTATAGTTTTGATCACTAACATTGACAAACATGCTTGAGATAGCAACGCATGCGAGTTCGACCGAGTAATGCTCTAACAGTGATGGTCCTACTATAGGTAATCCGGGAATTGCAGGGGATGGTGTTGTTGCACGGGACTCGGACTGTGATGTTTTGGGTGCTATGAGCATTGGTTGGTATTACAAACAACTATCTTGCCGAACTCTATGGAATTATTGTGGAGTGGGCTTTGAAGTGGGGAGTGGGAAAAGTTTTGGTTCGGTATGATTCTATAAATACAGTTGTGGCCTTGACAAGTTCAGAGCTACCTTGGTTTGCTATGCAGCGATGGTTGGAAGTTAGAGAGAGTTATAAAGCAATTCGGTTTGAGCACACTTTCTGTGAAATAAATTTTACTGCTGATAATATGGCTAACAGAGGGTGTTTATTAGAAGATGATGAAGCCATGATCAATGAAGGAAGACCTAATTTTCTTAGCAAAATTGAACTTCCTTTTGTCTTATTTTAGATTTAAATAGTTTGCAGGTTTTTGGGGTTTCTTTTACCTATTTTCTTGTAAATTATCTTGTAGTTATTTTTTTTATTTAATATAATTTTTTGGAGTATCAAAGAATAAAAGATCATCTATCCGGAAGATGCATCATAAGAATTTTATTTTTTAGATTTTCAGTTTGATTGATGGTAGTTTTACAGAAAATGAAACAGTCATCTGTGAAAAGCAGGTGACTGATAGAATGATATCTAGAAGATATTTTAAATTCAGAAATCAGGTCTTTGGATTCGGCATGAGAAAGAGTCCTAGAGAAAGACTCCCTAAAAAGAATAAAGAGATAGGGCGAGAGGATCACCCGTCTAATCCTCTAGAAGGTTTGAGAAGGAACTGGTGTTAACGCACTTGAAGATAAGATTACACCAGTGGTTGCTAAAGAACATTTTCCCCAGAATGACTATGTGAAAGTCCATACTAGATATGCATACTCTAGGTACTTTTACTTAGATATAAACTCTCCACAACTATGTCGAATATAATATGGTATGCGTAATAAAACATAATCCATATTTCAGGGATTATTTAGTTTCATATATCTTTGAATATGCTTCTGTCGATTTTTACAATATTTTCCAGTATATTTTTGAGGGCGATTTACATTGGCTGACGTAAATCTGCAATCTTATGAAGATCAGTGAGTAGTTAATGTGATTTCAATTACGATATAGTACGCAAATTACTTCTCTTTGGAGCATCTAATCCCCATCTTCATTAAAATAACAAAAAATGTTTTCAGTGAAAAACATAATGTTCAAATAGTAAAATATGAATTTCACACCATTCTATAACATCATCGACTTCCTCGATGAATACATACATCTAATACTTTCGTTGTATCATAAAATATATTATATTTGTGTTTTTTCATGTATTTCAATTATATATTTTAATGTTAACCTTTTACTAAATATATGAAATTGGGGACTCTTGGTCACGTTCCTTAAAAATATAATAATAAAAAGGATACAACGAAAAATAGAGAAATAAACAATATTACTCGGGATTTTTTTTTTTTTGGAGATTCTGGGATCCAAGTTCATTTTTGTTATCTTGTACCCCTATCAATATTATGCTTCCCTTCATAAAGTTTTCAAGCTCGCCAACCGGGTTTGTCTCTCACGGAACAAACCGATATGATTGACCCATGATAAATATAGAATTTTAGCTTCAGTTAATCCAAACAGCCCATTCCACATCAAAAACTCCGAAAATGGGATTCGAACCCATATCTCCATGGTGGAAGGGAGCATGCCAGTCGTCAGACCAACCTCTTGATGGTTGGCAACTTTAAGTTTGCGAATCGACAAGACACGCTATATAATTTTGGCCATCGATGAGAAATTCTAATTTGAAAATGAAAGGCAATTCTCGTGATCTCATATCAAAGTCCTCTCTTTGCAGGAAAAAATAAAATAGATTGTGATAATTACTCGTGATAATTTAAAAATAAAATAAAAAATTTGTTAAAGGGAGAGCAAAATGTGATCTGAAGAGAGCAAAAATCGTAGTGGACTTATATTAACTAGAAATAATGAATAAATTTTCCTAACTTGGTCTAAAATATCCTATTAATCATACAAATCATTGGCACATGTTAAAGAAAACTTCTTTTTCTTATCGTCATCTTCTTCCGAGAAAAAAATCCCTAACTTAACCGATTGTAATGTCTGTTGATTTTTTATACCGCTTGAAGAATTTTTCGAGGGTCTATTAACAAAATAATAGGCTTAATTTGGAGCAAGCTATAATATGGACATCGAGAAGATCATTTATAATATGTTAGTAAGAAGCAGATGTGATTGTGGTACAGTGTAAGAAAGCAGGGATTTCCAAAATTTAATTTAGGTTTTGTATGGTTCATGATTCGATATGGAAGAAGAAGAAGACAATAAGGAGGGTTTTAGATTTTCTGGGCATGTGCGAAAAACGTGTGCGGGCATTGATGAGTGCCAAATATTGCATATTTCTACATCTATTTATTGGCATTTAACTCATCTTTTGTGATCAGAAATCAGATATTATCCCAGATTCTGTATTTCCTTTGTTTTCAAGAATAAATATTTGTACTAATTAATTTTGTGTTTTTAGATAATAAATAAAGCTCGGAGAAATTGAGGAGCCAAAAGAGCAGAAAATTGGAGGCAAGCGTCTATGGAGCAGAAAGCCAAAGCCCGCGCGCGCGTCAGTTGGAACCCAACAAGTAGCAACCCATTTACAAGACATGGGCTTGAGCAGTCCAAGACCCGCCCACGACCCGGATCCGAGCCCGTCCCTTCCGAACCGAGAGATCTCGCCCATCTGCATCCAACGCTCGCTCCACATGCACATCATTTCTCGCTGCTCCTGCTCAACACCAAAACCGCATATATCCCGAGCCGTGAGATCTTCCACTACCCTAGATCCCGGTCGCTCCAGCCTTTCCCATCGACCCTCGCTACATCCGCCCAACACCACAATCCCCTATACCTACACCCCTTCGACCAAAACCAGTTCTCACTTCTTTTCTCTTTCTTCTCCGACACCAGCAGAGAACACCCTACCTTCTCCTCCCCGACCATGCAGAGCCATCACCACCACCTCCACCTCCTGACACCCCAACAACCGCATCCAGCCACCGCTCCCCTCTCTATCTCGAGTTATCTCTTTCATAGCTTCTCCAACCCTAGAAGCTAGGTTAGAGATAATTGGAGCTAGGGTTTCCTCCAACATCACATCAATGGTCAGAGACGAGACAAGGCAGAGAAATCAGGTTTGGGTCTTTGTGTAATTGATAGTGTGAGTGATTTATGAGGTATAAAGGGTAGTTCTTCTTGTGAGAGAAGAGGACAGTCTGTTTTTAGGGTTTAGTTTTAGAATTTAATTTCAAGTGTTTTTATTCTCTGCATGATGTTCTAATTCACCCTGCTAGGGTGAAGATGAAACTCTCTTATTCCATGTGAAAGTAATCAAATTCTCAGATTGTTCTTATTGTTTATCATGCTTAGGAAAATAGTTAGCTAGAAGAACTGAGTTTGCTTGTGATCAATGGTACTGTAAGAAGACCATTGATACTAGGAGTAAGCAAGGGAAATTAGTTATACAATTGTCCATTTAAGACCTTCAAGGGAAGGCATAAGAACAAAGTGATAATTTATATTACCTTAGCATAGGTTTAGAGAGGATTCAATCACTCTAGTGCCACTCAACTATTTGTTTACAACATTCCTTGCTTGTTTGACACCTTAGTTCACTGTCACACTCCCAATTTGTCGTATCGACAACCAAAGCAACAACATTTGTAACACCTTTCTTAGAAATCAGTTAGGAAAGCTCTTAATTCAACCTTGCACACTCCATTTCCCTGAGGATCGACCTGTGCTTGCCCTGTGTTGCAAAACAACACTGTGCACTTGCAGTTTAACGTAGGCAAGAAACTTTTAAGAGCCTACCAAGTTTTTGGCGCCGTTGTCCGGGACTTGGCGTGTCTTTGTGTTGATTATTGTTTACTCCCTTTAATTCTAACTTACCTCTCGTACATATTTATTTTGTATTATTGCTTTTAGCCTTGTAGTAAACATAACTCAACTATCATTTAGCTTTTTCTGCAACTTTTCACATTTCTGCATCTTGCTCATTGCATTTTAGCTAGTTATTTTAGCTGCTTGTGTACACCGCATAATAATCTGCATTGTTAGAACCATGCCTGTTAACTTTTCTTTGTTAAATCTGCATTTTGCATAGCATCCTGTAACTTTGACCGATATAGCTCGCACTTTGCTTTGCTGATCTGTATCATAACCCTATGCATCTCTGCATCTGTCCATGCCTCTTGCTTACTCAGCCTGAGCATAACTCATTTGTAGCTTAGGTGGAGCTTTGAATCTTGTCATTTCAGCATTGGTGTTACTTTGTTTTAAGCCCATTGCTTCATCTCGTGTACTTGAGAGAACCGAACTTCTCCTCCGAGTCACGGGTACATCTTTGTGCAACCCAGAAAGACAAGGAAAAGCGCGGGACCACTTGTGGAGTGCCTAAACCCAGGTTTGATACTTTGGTGGTATTGTACTCTCCAACCCCATTACTCCCCGAATGTTTGTCTTAAACTTGTGAGTCTCACTGAGTACATTGAGTAGTTGAACCTTTGTGATGAAATGAACTCCATGTATGCTCAATGAATCCTGATATCTGCATGAATGCTGCTGACCCAAAAAGCATATGAATGAGCTGTGATTTTGAGATTAGCCAAACCTGTAATTGACCTATGCATGCCTGAAATTGTGCTGAGCAACTTACTTTGTGCACCTATGAGCTATTACACTCTGAATGCATGATAACCTAGCTATCTTCCCAAGCATTGCTCAACCTTGCTCACACCTGAAATCTTTGTGTTTGTGTGTTTTGTGCCTTCCTTTATTTCTCTGTGCTTAGCTCCAGCCCCTGAAGCTGTGAGACTGAGCTGTAACTTGGTTAACCAAGTTGGCTGCAATCCCCACTTGAAATCAACCGATCCGAGTTGACTGTCAAACTTGAGCATAGCCTCGTGAAAACCAAGTGAAGTCAGGTGAGTGACTTGACCCCACAGACCTTGTGAGCCAACTACTCCCCCGTGAGACTTGGAAAGCCAAGTACTTTGCATGAACTATAATTTGCCGAGCTAATTTATCTTCACTTGCTACCATCTTCACTTGTTAAGTGTTAGGTCATATCTTGGAATTTCGCCTCGCAACTCTTGAAAGCATACTCATACCCCCGCTGACATCTTGACTTGTTACACACCCTGAGCATGTTGAAAACACCTGGCAGTGTTCATTTGCTGGCTATCTTCTACATTCGTGAACTTGTGATATTTTGAACCGTTGTGCAAATATCTCGTGAATGATCCGCTATCTCGTGAAGTTGATATACCTTGCAATTATCTTGAAATTGTGCATTTCTTCTTTGTTACATCTGTACACCAGCATCTATAAAATGTGTGTGTGATCTTGGGTGCCTGAGTGAATTGTTGAAGAGCAAAGTTAGTGATAGCTATTAGTTGTTTTTCAAACACACAACCTAGCACATGCTTCACCATTGAGTGAGCACATCCCATAACCCCGAGCACCTCATATAAAATTTTCTTTTGATTTTCTTGTGCACCCACCAGCAACTGGGCTGTGCATAAGCTGAGATGCTCTTAAAACTATCATGTGATGTGCTGTGACCTGCATAAACTGTGTGCACACACCTGCTAAGCTGTGATGTGTAGTCTCCAACAATAGAAGCACTTCGTGTGCTTAGTTACGTGAAAAGTGTGTCACCTTGTGTGAGTTTGTGCTACCATGTGTGTGTTCATTTGCCAACTGCGTACATTGCCAACCTTAGGCCGAGCTCTCTGGGCTGCATAAACTGAACCCATAACAGCTGAAGCCCATAACCACTGGGCTGAACAAAAACTGGGCTGGAACCCACCTAACCAGCTGGGCCTTATAACCTCAAAAAGCACTGTTTTGGGCTTAAGTCTGGAATTAGTGTATCATTTTTGTGGTTTTTGCTTTTCTGTGTTGATCTTGATTGTATGTTAACATGCTAGATGCGCTAGCTAGGCTATGATTGTGTCTTTTAGAGACCAAACAAATCGACTAGTTAGAATCCGCCCGGACGAAATCGTCAGCATACCCAGTTCTTCAACAGAAATCCCAAGCCCATCCGAAATAGAAACCATGGGTGATGAACAAAACCCACCCCGTAGTCTCAAGGACTACATGTACCCAACTAGGGAAAGTCAGCCCTCTTGCATCATTTCGCGGTGATGCTTGTCGGTTTGAACTGAAAGCAAGCACCATTCACATGCTACCCGTGTTTAGAGGGGTCGATGCCGAAAACCCCTACCATCACGTGAGAGATTTTGAGGATATTTGTGGGACTCGCGTTTTAACCAAATGCCGTAGGAGTCCCTCAAAACCGAGATTGTTTCCTTTTTCTCCGAAAGACAAAGCCAAGTCATGGATTCATGCCCTACAACCACAGTCCATTAGAACATGGGATGACCTCACAAAAGAGTTTTTCAAAAAGTTTTTCCCAAACCACAAGACGGCGACAATTCGCCAAAGTCTAAATGGTTTTGTGCAATTAGAAGACGAAACTCTAGCAAAATACTTGGAGAGATTCAATGAATTATTACTCCAATGTCCCCACCATGGTTTTGAAAAATGGAGACTCGTGCAAATATTATATGAGGGTCTAGATGTTAGAACCCGAACCACAGTCGAGTCAATGTGCAATGGTGCATTTATTGACAAGAGTGCTGATGAGGATTGGACTTTCTTAATCGAAGTCGCTGAAAAGACTCAACAGTGGGAGTCCATCCGTAAACCGAAAAGGACTACCCCCGTAGGTAATGTTCATAGAATCGAGTCGACTTTGAGGGAAATGCAAAAATGGCATCTTTGGCCCTGAGAATAGAAATGCTTGAATTGCGAGAAGAATGTAAAATCTAATGCCCCTACTCTCCGTGACCAAATTGAAATGGCCACTTGTGCCGCATGCCATAGCTCTGACCACTTAGTGGACAGCTGTCCCGACTTACATGCATTTCAAGATTCTAAAACCGAGCAAGCCAATGCATTATACCATAGGCAAGAGAACAACCCGTATTCTCAAACCTACAACCCGGGGGTGGAGGAATCACCCCTAACTTCTCATGGTCCAAAGGGCCTGTACAAGGGGGACAAACAAATAACAACCAATGATACTCATATCCTAGAAACCCCCAAGTACAACCCCATACTCAGTACCCTGTAGAGAAAAAGCCTAGCTTTGAAGACTGTGTCGGTATGTTAACCCAAAATCTTTCACAACTTCAGAAAACCACCGACCAACGTTTCACAAGTCTAGAACTTAAAATGGGTCAAATCTGTGATGCATTGAATGAGAGAGAAAAAGGCAAACTCCCTAGTCAACCCCAACAAAATCCAAAGAATGTGTTTCAAGCAGGATCCTCAACCTGCAATGAACCTTCACATAGTCAGGCGAATGCTATCACCACTCTCCGTAGTGGTAGAGTTGTTGAGAACAATGTAGGTGTACCACAGTCAAGCGAGTCTAAATCAGACTCACCAGTACACACAACACCGCAGAAAACATCTACTGTAGAACAAGAATCTGAGCATGTTGATAAAACCAAGAGTCCTACTGATATAGATGTTCCTCTGCCAAGTCATGTACCTGTTGCTCCATTCCCACAAAGGTTGGTGCAACAGAAGGGGGGTAACCAATACAATGAGATTTTGGAAATGTTCAAACGAGTTAACATAAACATTCCATTTCTCGAAGAAATCAGACAAATACCCACATATGCTAAGTTTTTGAAGGACTTGTGCACACAAAAGCGAAAGCTTCATGTGCATAAGCGTGCCTTTCTCACTGAGCAAGTGAGCTCCATAATCCAAAACAAGATTCCAACTAAGTTTAGAGACGACCATGTGGTCGAAAAGGCATTACTAGACTTAGGAGCAAGTGTGAATCTATTGCCATACTCTGTGTATGTGCAACTGGGCCTTGGGAGTCAAGCCCACTTTGTTACGCTACGATTAGCGGATTTATCTTTGAAAATCCCCCGTGGTATTGTTGAAGATGTGTTAATCAAGGTTGATAAATTTTTTTTTGTGGACTTCATCGTCTTAGATACTCAACCCGTGCAAAACCCAAGTAATCACATTCCTCGTGATTTTAGGACGTCCTTTCTCGGCGGCGTCCAATGCCATCATCAACTGTCGTAATGGAGTGTTGAAATTGTCTTTTGGTAACATGACCGTAGAGTCGAATGTCTTTAACACTAGTCAACAACCCATTGATTGTGATGATACCGATTTGCATGAGATTAACATGATTGAGAGTCCGATCCAAGACTCTTTGCCCGACATTTTGTCAGTGGACCCTTTGCAAGCATGTTTAGATAACTTTGACTTAGATCTCTTCGAGTCTAAGTACATTGGGGAAATTCACTCTTTGCTTGAATCTGTTCCACCCATGGATATTGCTAAATGGCAGAATGCAGTGGAACCCCTTCCACTCTCTGGATTCCAACCGCCCCACCTCTTGATGTACCACCTAAGCTTGATTTGAAACCATTACCTGATACCTTGAAGTATGCTTTCTTAGGTCCTTCTGATACTTTACCTGTGATTATTGCATCATGTTTAGACACAGAACAGGAAAGTCGACTCTTAGAAGTACTTAAAGAACATAAAGGAGCCTTAGGTTGGACCATCTCAGATCTTAAGGGTATAAGTCCCACAATTTGCATGCATCACATAAACCTTGAAGAAAACACTAAACCATCTAGGGAAATGCAAAGGAGACTTAACCCCAATATGAGAGATGTTGTCAAGGGTGAGATCTTGAAATTGCTTGATGCGGGTATCATTTACCCGGTTCAGATAGCTGGGTCGGTCCCATTCGGGTGGTACCCAAAAAGTCCGGCATTACCGTAGTTCAAAATGAGATGAATGAGTTTTGTCCCCACCCGTGTGACCAGGGGTGGCGAGTCTGTATTGATTATAGAAAATCGAACACGGTAACAAAGAAAGACCATTTTCCCCTTCCCTTCATTGACCAAATGTTAGAGAGGTTAGCGAAGCATAGTCACTATTATTTCTTAGATGGCTATTCGGGCTACAACCAAATTCACATAGCACCCGAAGACCAACAAAAGACCACATTTACATATCCTTATGGAACATTTGCTTATCGCCGCATGCCTTTTGGGTTGTGTAATGCACCCGCTACTTTTCAACGTTGCATGATGAGCATATTTTCTCGACATGGTAGATAAGTTTCTTGAAATTTTCATGGATGATTTTTGTGTTTGGGTCTTCTTTTTTGATGAGTGTTTGCATCACCTCACTTGTGTGCCGATTAGGTGTAAGGAAAAGAATTTGGTTTTGAATTGGGAAAAATGTCATTTCATGGTTAACTCGGGCATTGTTCTAGGGCATATTATCTCGGAAAAAGGCATATAAGTAGACAAAGCCAAGGTTGATCTCATTCAACACTTGCCTCAACCTCGTTCTGTGAGGGACATAAGATCATTTCTAGGCCATGCGGGTTTTTACCGCCGATTCATCAAAGACTTTAGTAAAATTTCAAGACCCTTGTGTAATCTTCTTGCGAAAGATGTTGCATTTGTCTTTGATGATGCTTGTAAAGAAGCATGGGAGCAATTTGAAGGCTCTCCTTACATTCGCCCCTATAGTCAGACCACCCGACCGGACATTACCATTTGAGATTATGTGTGATGCGTCGACTATGTTTGTAGGAGCTATTTTGGGGCCGTAGTAGACAAACTTCCTTATGTGATCTACTATGCTAGTAAAACACTTAATGATGCTCAATCGAATTATTCCACAACTGAGAAAGAGTTGCTAGCTGTTGTGTTTGCATTAGATAAGTTTAGATCTTATTTGATAGGGTCTAAGGTCATCATATATTCTGACCACGCTGCATTGAGATATCTTTTGTCTAAAAAAGACGCTAAGGCTCGTCTAATTCGATGGATACTCTTGTTACAAGAGTTTAACCTCGAAATTCGAGATAAGAAAGGGTCAGAAAATGTTGTTGCTGATCACTTGTCTAGGTTGAATGTTGAATCTGCTGATGAATCCGTGCTGATTAGAGAATCATTCCCTGACGAGCAATTGATGCTTGTGTCTGAAATGCCTTGGTTTGCTGATATTGTGAACTACCTTGCTACAGGTAGAATACCCTTGCATTGGTCTAAACAAGACCGTTCTAAATTCTTGGCTGAAGTTAAACATTTCCTTTGGGATGACCCATATCTGTTTAAGTACTGCCAAGACCAAATCATTAGGAGATGTGTCCCCAATTCCCGAACAAAGGGACGTCATTTCTTTTCGTCATGACCATGCATGTGGAGGCCACTTTAGTGCCAAGAAAACTGCTGCAAAGATCTTGCAAAGCGGTTTCTATTGGCCAACACCGTTTAAGGATAGCCATGCTTTTTGTGTTGCTTGTGATCGATGCGTAAATTAGGAAGTATCTCTAAGAGAAACATGATGCCCTTACAACCCATTTTGATTGTTGAGCTGTTTGATGTTTGGGGTATTGATTTCATGGGTCCATTTCCTAACTCTGAAGGTAAGTTATACATTCTTATTGTTGTTGATTATGTCTCTAAGTGGGTAGAGGCCATTGCATCCAAAACCAACGACCATAAAGTTGTTCTTTCTTTTCTTAAGGAAAACATTTTCTCCCGTTTTGGAACCCCTAGAGCAATAATCGGTGATGGAGGTAGTCATTTTTGCAATAGACCTTTTGAATCACTAGTGCGCAAGTATGGAATCACTCATAAGGTAGCAACACCTTACCATCCTCAAACCAAAGTGGCCAAGTAGAAGTTTCTAATAGGGAAATTAAGCATATCCTTGAGAAGACCGTCAATCCTTCTAAGAAAGATTGGTCTTTGCGCTTAAATGATGCTTTGTGGGCCTATAGAACTGCATACAAGACTCCCATTGGGATGTCTCCTTACAGACTTGTGTACAGTAAAGCATGTCATCTCCCGTAGAGTTAGAACACCGTGCATATTGGGTCAGAAAGAAGTTGAATTTTGATCTTGATAAAGCTGGAACCCAAAGAAAACTTCAACTCAATGAGTTGGAAGAATTAAGAAATGATGCATATGATAGTGCCAAAACGTACAAACAAAGAATGAAAGTGTTTCACGACAAGCGCATTCTGCGCAAGTCCTTCACACCAGGTCAGAAAGTTTTATTGTACAACACTCGTTTGCACTTGTTTCCAGGAAAGCTACGTTCTCGATGGTCAGGACCATTCTTGGTACGTACCGTTTTCCCCCATGGAGCCGTTGAAATTGAAAACCCAGCAACCAAGAACATCTTCAAGGTCAATGGTCAGAGATTGAAACCATTTTCGAGCATCTTCCACAGAAGTTGAGACCGTCGACACAGAAGACCCCATCTATGTGGACTAGACTAGTTCACTTGTGTACATACATATGGACTAAAAATCCATTCTCTTTCCCTTTTCTTTTTCTTTTTGCATAGTTTATGTGTGCTAACCAACCTTTTTGTCTTCTTGCCTGGTTGTTTGCTTTCAAAGCATTCATCCTCCTTTGGTTTAGCAACATCATTATACATCCGGTAATCTCTTCCCTTTTCTCTATTCAACGTAGTTCTCTTGGTATGTGACTTTTTGAATTCTTATCATCTGTTGACACATTGAGGACAATGTTTGATTTAGGTTTGGGGGTTGATCGCTGTCGTAAGCGACACAAATATAATTACACTTTCTTACTACTCAAAATATAAATATAGCAAGGGCAAGAAAGGATCGATCCCACAGAGAGGTCTAGGTTGTCAAATTGTTATGGTTCCTTATAAATAACACCTAGTAGTTTTGTGATTTTATGAAATAAAATAAATAAAAGCAAATAAAGAAATAAGCAAACAAATCAAATCAAGGATAAGAAATATTGGTTAAGGATTTCGTTTTCATTCACTAACATGCTTTTCACAATAACTAGAATTGATATTTAATCTCAACTTTTATCAAAGACCCTAGAATACCTTGATCGCAAGAATATCCCGCAAATCTCCTCATGTCATCAACAAACACATTAAAAGATGCGAATATGAATTCTACCTAAAGGAACAACCTAACGTGTAAAAGCACTAATCAAGTTTAATTCCCTAGATGCGTTAAGTTCTATGAAATCAGGCCAATCAAAGCAATTGAACGTGGAAAGCGCACTAATTCAATTTAACAAAGGTTACGATTCACATATGATCATAAGAATATATCACTACAAACCATAATCATATTATGCTACTTGTATTCAAGGAATATCACTTTTGCGTATAATAAACCCTAAACTAGCAATAGATGTGATTAGAAGTTCTACCAATTTGCAACTTGACAAAACAATCAATCAATCATAAAACAATATTTTCAGAGAATTGCAAACGATAAATATGAGACAAAACTAATATATTGAATCAAAGAATCATGCTTTGTGAAATCCAACTATTCCATAACCAATAATAAACTTAGGTACTCATATTCAAGGAGTTCATCACAAGAAGAAAGAGATTTTTCATGTTTCTAAACCCTAGAATAAAGTAGAAGAAGATAATAAAACGTGGTCCCCAAATTGTGCCTAGGCTTCTCTATATATAGAGTTTTATAACCTCCTCTTGAAGAAACTAGGAAACCTAGTAAAATTAGGAAAGTGCACTCCTTAAAATTGTGTCCGTGCATCAAACCCGTGCCAAAGTAAATTGCCAAACTCTGGCCAAATTCACAAATATCCTTCGCAAATATTGGCCGGAAAAAATCGCATAAACATCCAAGTGGGCTTGCGTCTAATACCGAATAGTCCAGCCCAAGTCTTCTTAAGTCATGTAAACCATTTTTAGCTTGTCAGTCCGTAAAGCGTAAAGATACTCTTTCTCTCGGCATCATCACGTTATCATCACGAGCTTCGAACTCCTCTCCATCATGCATTACCACCATTACTACCAGCTGTCTTAGCTTCCGTTCAACCATCGGAAATATACTGAGTTCCATCACCTCTTATCACACAACTCCATCCGTGTCTCACGATTTTACTCTCTCGAGAATACCACAGTCAAACCCATCCTTTGCCATGCATACCGATCACGAGCGGCTCAATGAATCACCATCTCGTTCCATGTATTTCCTTTCTCGAGCTCACCATCCATAATAGCAAGAACATTCAAACCCAGTTCTTCCTCATCACTTTGCCAAGAATAACTCCATATCGAGCAACCATTCCCTCACCACCATACGTTCCATCGTCACTGTCAGTGTCTATCTTCAGACTCCAACATCTCCACAGCGTCATTCATTCTCCTCGTTCGAATTCCATGTCTGCCATCTCGTTCAGTTCTTCGTCATTGGCGGCATCATCATCTCGAGTTCTTCTTTGTCCATCTCCAATCGAAACTCTTTTCGAGTGAACTCTCACATCGGTGTCAACCTCCACAATGGCAGCAACGTTAATCGCCATGCTCCCCTGTCACTAGCTCTTCCCGCCAAGAATGACAAAGAAACACCCTGCGTCGAATGCTCCACATCTTCCATCCTCAGCAACAACACTCATCCATATCGTCCCTGACATCATCATCACCATCGTGATCACTGCCAACAACACCCACAACGACTAAGCTTCATTGCTGCCAACACGAGCTCAAAACCCATCTCCTTTAGCCTCTGATCAACTCCATCAATCGCCATTCCCTGCCTGCTCGCGTTATCTCAATCACGGAAAAACCTGAGCATCACTGCCTTTCATCAGCTCGAACTCTTTCTTCTCCATCTTTGATCATGACATCAACATTTATCGATCATCACCAGACTCCTTCATCGTCCCCATTCACTGCCAAACTCCGAATCCCATCACCACTGGCAGCAGTACGTTATCGTCTTCATCACTTCCATCGAAGTCACAGCTCCAAACTCCATCGAGAGTAACCCATGTCTCTTCAGTACGGCAACATGAGATTGGCCTGATAACTCATCGTGTTCTGTTGAGTTTGCATGGGAGAAGACGGTGGCCCTGAGTAAATAGGCTGGCTGCACTTAACACTATTTGAATTCTGGCTTCCCCCAAGTAAAGGACCAGACTCCCTTTAGCAGTCCCTTTGAAAATGTCCGCCCCTTAACATGAGGGTGCCCCTTAGCGATCTTCATTCATTTGTCATCTGGAAGATCGACGGTTTAGTTCAACTTCATTCTTGTTTCGCCCATAACTTCTTCATACGATGTCGGAATGACTCCATTCTTTCGGCATTGTCTTCATCTTCTCGTCCTCTACACAATGAAAAGTAGAAATCTTGTATTTGAACGAGTTCCAATTGGTCTTTTTGCTCCAAATGACTCCATTGCACCTAATAAACTCAAAAGCACACATAAGATACATAATTTACAAGAAAACTCGCAAAGAAAGCATAAATACTAGATATTAAATACGGTGTATTCTACACCTATCGGGGTGCATTTGCATATAGAGTTTTTAGTCTTTTATTTCAAAAAAAAAAAATATTCAAAACTCTTTGTAAATACTTGCATAAAAACCTCCAACTTTTAGAGATTTTAGAGTCACTAGCATGCTTCTAGCTATGTTTACATAGAGAGTCCGACCAGAAATAACGAGAAATTGAAAGTACTTGGAGAACACAATCGGGTTTCTTAGTTGATTAGAGCGTTAAAGTTGGATTTAACCATATTAGGAGGGCAGATTAGGTGCTTTGTTTAGATATTCGGTAGTAGATTTGTGATCACCCATAGTGGAGACTACCCATTTTACATCAAGCGAGGCACCGACCTTCATTTTTGTGACTTTCTAAAAAATCATTAGAGTGTGTGTCACCGTACATCAATTCGGGGTAGGAATGGTGAGCTACCCAACTTCGCACCACTTTAAGCACTACTTTTGATCTCTTGAGTGCTAATTTCGTCAATCATGAGGGTGACGTTTAAAGATGAAAACTCCTTCTAAATATCGATTTGCGGTTAGCATCACTCTCTCCCTCTCAACAACATCAACACATTCATAGAAACACATCATCGTCAGCAAGCGGAGCATCATCAGAATATTTTAAGAAAAGTTGAGATAGTCCAAGGTTTACAAGCAACAAAGAAAAGAAAAGAAAGAAAAGAAAAGAAGATGAGAATTAGTGAAGTTTATGAAATCAAGACAATACAAGTTTTATTGTTTTATTGTTATTTTCATTTCAAGTTCAAAAAAAAAAAAAAAAAAAAAATAAAAAAAATTTTTGTCAAGTTTTTGTGAAGTTCAAAAGTTCATCATCAGCTATTGAAGACCGAAGACCGAAGATTGAAGACGTTTCTATGAATGCTGAGAGAGAGTAATGCTAATTGCCGATCGGGTGAGAAGGTAAGTGAGTACTCCCATCCTTGCTAATGGTTGATTTCCTTTCTTAGAGATCATCGTAAAAGATTCTTTTTGTCCACAACTCGTGGAGTCTCCGTAAATTATTTCGGAAGGTTATCCTTCTCACCTTCAACGTGTTCAGGATTTCTCTCTTTATTCCTGCCTGCACACATGAGAGACTAAAAAAGCGATCTTTATGAGTGCAATTATCATAAAACACTAATGGTGAGGAAGAAGTCGAGGCTTATGATCACAATCGAATCCGAATTCTTTCATATGGTATGGTTATTTCTCGCTCAAAGACTTAAGGATGAGAATGCGTTCTTTGGTAGTTCTAACTTCTTGTTACTAGCATGCGAAACTCTATGTCCACATAGCTCCTTGGATGCTTGAGACTCTTTTACACTCGAAGTTGGAGAAGGTTTTGTGGGTACACCTCTGGTAAACCCTCACGAGACTACAACTCGTCCACTAGGGACACCTAGGGGTTTAAAGGCTTAGTGCATACGCTAAATGCATTCAAGAGACCAACGACAGTGGTATAGTTAGGATTTCTTAATTTCTGTTTCACTTGAGGACAAGTAAAATTCAGGTTTGGGGGTATTTGATGAGTGCCAAATATTGCATATTTCTACATCTATTTATTGGCATTTAACTCATCTTTTGTGCTCAGAAATCAGATATTATCCCATTATTCGTATTTTCTTTGTTTTCAAGAATAAATATTTGTACTAATTAATTTTGTGTTTTTAGATAATAAATAAAGCTTGGAGAAATTGAGAGCCAAAAGAGCAGGAAAATTGGAGGCAAGCGTCTATGGAGCGGAGAAAGCCAAAGCCGCGGTATCGTCGATTGCAACCCAACAAGTAGCAACCCATTTACAAGACATGGGCTTGAGGTCCAAGACCCGGCCTACGACCAGGATCCGAGCCTGTCCCTTCCGAACCGAGAGATCTCGCCCATCTGCATCCAACGCTCGCTCCACATGCACATCATTTCTCGCTGCTCCCGCTCAACACCAAAACCGCATATATCCCGAGAGCCGTGAGATCTTCCACTACCCTAGATCTACGGTCGCTCCAGCTTTCCCATCGACCCTCGCTACATCCGCCCAACACCACAATCCCCTATACCTACACCCCTTCGACCAAAACCATTTCTCACTTCTTTTCTCTTTCTTCTCCGACACCAGCAGAGAACACCCTACTTTCTCCTCCCAGACCATGCAGAGCCATCACCACCACCTCCACCTCCCCGACACCCCAACAACCGCATCCGGTAGCCACCTGCTCCCCTCTCTATCTCGAGTTATCTCTTTCATAGCTTCTCCAACCCTAGAAGCTAGGTTAGAGATAATTGAGCTAGGGTTTCCTCAACATCACATCAATGGTGGGGAGACGAGACAAGGCGAGAGAAATCAGGTTTGGGTCTTTGTGTAATTGATAGTGTGAGTGATTTGTGAGGTATAAAGGGTAGTTCTTCTTGTGAGAGAAGAGGACAGTCTGTTTTTAGGGTTTAGTTTTAGAATTTAATTTCAAGTGTTTTTATTCTCTGCATGATGTTCTAATTCACCCTGCTAGGGTGAAGATGAAACTCTCTTATTCCATGTGAAAGTAATCAAATTCTCAAATTGTTCTTATTGTTTATCA
The DNA here is from genome assembly GCA_023531295.1 of Papaver armeniacum. Classification (NCBI taxonomy): domain Eukaryota; kingdom Viridiplantae; phylum Streptophyta; class Magnoliopsida; order Ranunculales; family Papaveraceae; genus Papaver; species Papaver armeniacum. Next base: position 77,203 of record JAJJWW010017799.1, read on the forward strand.
TGCTTAGGAAAATAGTTAGCTAGAAGAACTGAGTTTGCTTGTGATCAATGGTACTGTAAGAAGACCATTGATACTAGGAGTAAGCAAGGGAAATTAGTTATACAATTGTCCATTTAAGACCTTCAAGGGAAGGCATAAGAACAAAGTGATAATTTATATTACCTTAGCATAGGTTTAGAGAGTGGATTCAATCACTCTAGTGCCACTCAACCATTTGTTTACAACATTCCTTGCTTGTTTGATACCTTAGTTCACTGTCACACTCCCAATTTGTCGTATCGACAACCAAAGCAACAACATTTGTAACACCTTTCTTAGAAATCAGTTAGGAAAGCTCTTAATTCAACCTTGCACACTCCATTTCCGAGGATCGACACGTGCTTGCCCCCGTGTTGCAAAACAACACTGTGCACTTGCAGTTATAATTGTAGGTAACCTTTAAAAGCCTACCAGGCATACGTAAAACTTTCAGGGTATACAAAACAATAGTCCCATCTTGAGTGACCTTATAAGGGGTATCATATGGGTAGTTCAATTACCTATATACCCTTAATACAAAAACTTAAAATCAGTTTTCTAAAAAATCAAAATCAGTTTCCCTTAACATCTCTTCTTTTTCCTCCTCTAGCTGAACTCTTCCCCTCCCGCGAATTTTTTTTGATCACTGTGATGAATCGTCGATTCGTAAAAATTTGATCATCGATTAAACTCAACTGTACCAAGAAAAAAGTAGGGACTAGGCAAACCAAATCGTCTTCTAATCCATCAATTGAAGATGAAGGTGTAGAAACTGAAAATCAACCACCGATTGCACCAGAAATTGAACCAACTACATCTCCAACTTCGGAAATGAGGATAAGAAAGTAAGTTTTACAAACTTAATCTCTTATTTGCTGTTTTTCATCGATTAAATAGGTTTAGTTTCAAAAAAAAAAAAAGGATTTTTGACGGTTACAGTGCTGGGTTCGGCTCAAAATTGAGTTGCGTTTTTAGCCGAACTGTTCTTCACAAAAGCTTCCTGTAACTGTATACGAACAGTTCGGCATGAAATTTCAAGCCGAACCTAGTCACAGATAGAGATGCATAGGAGGTTCGACGCATTCGATAAACTATTTTACGCCGAACATATGTTGTTTTCATTTTCACAAATCGTATAAATATGAGTTCGGCTTGAAAGCATTTTTGTAATATAAGCCGAACATGTCACTGTGTTTACAAATCAACTGATGGTGGTAGGGTTCGGCTTGAAAGAATTTTTGAATTATAAGCTGAACAACTCACCGTGTTTAAGAATCAACTGATAGTTGTTGAGTTCGGCTTATATTTTCTTTTTCGGGCTAGCCAAACCTCTTGATTTACTTCGGAAATTATTCTTTGGTAGTGATGGAATTGCTTAGTGTTGACATATAATAACTTTGTTTAGTGTTGTGCATTTTCTTTATCTTTGTCGGTTGATAAATTCCAAAATCGCACGACAAACATGAAAAAAATGCACTACACTAAACAAATATTATTACATTTCAAACGTTATTTCTTACATTTCGTGAATTACATTTATGGGATCATGTTGATTTTCCATCGGTACAGGTCCATCAAGCACGATCTACAAAGAATATCACAAGGTTAGATACTACAAAGAAAAATTAATGGCTAGGTTCGGCTTTTACGATAATCATAATATGTGCCGAACCTAGTACATTTAAGAGGTTCAGCTCTTACGATATTCACAATATGTTCCGAACCACTAAAAAATTTTGAACCCAACAATTCTCAGGAATATAAATGATAATGTTCGGCTTGTATTCTACTTACGTAAAAAGCCGAACCATGTATTTCCAAAAAGTTCGGCACTTACGATATTCACCAAATAAGCCGAACCTTTAACATTTTTTCTTCCAAAACTCTCAGGAGTAGGTTAGGCTCTTTATGACACTTTAAAACAAGCCGAACTAGGGTCTAGCAAATAGGCGAGAAGTAACAAAATAAAGGTTTGGCAGCTAACCATAACACTTTCATCTAGCCGAACTGTTCATCATTTGTCAATAACCAGGTGGGTTCGACTGACAAATTTAAGCCAAACATATTCCTGGATCGCCGAACCATAGTGAAAAAATACAAACTTTTGATGATTTCAAGCTAAAAAAGTGCGATTAAACATAAGATAGAAGTGTACCTGTGTATTAGAAGCATTGGGTTCCTCATATATGTATTCATCATCTGGATTTGGCTCATAAAAATCATCATCTTGAGTTTGAGTTTGTGTAAAATCATTCTCATAATCTAAGAAATCATTCCAGATCATTGTTGTAATTGATGTGTATTTTCCTAAGTTTTTTAGATGAAGATTGACCCTCCTCATCCCTTGAATCAAAATACAAGCTTTTTTCTCACTTTCCCCTTCTCCTTCTCCAAAAAAACCTAACTTCTTTTTTCTTCTTCAAAATTTTTCATCTACACAAATTTATAAGTAAATTATCTTAATCACTAATCACTAATCAGAATTATTAATAACTAATCATCAGTATTAACACTAATCCTAAAAGGTCAGATTTGCCATTACTAAAAATATTTGGTTAAGGGGTTATTGATTTTGATATTTAGAACCAATTTTTGTCTTTATTCAGTATGCCCTGAAAGTTTTACGTATGCCCTAAAACAGGTTCTGATTTTGACCGAGCTAGAAAAATAACGTATGGTTAGGCTAAGTCTTATGGGCTAGATATCTAGCTGCTAGATTGGCCATCCACGTCAGCCTGGGCAACCTCCTAAGTCTTATGGGCAAGATATCTAGCTGCTAGATTGGCCATCCACGTCATCTGTGAGCGCCGAACCATTCAGCGTTTTGGTTACTTTTTGAGCGCCGAACCATTCAGCGCTTAAATCTCAGCCGTTAGATTTTTGTGATTTTTGTGAGCGCCGAACCATTCAACGTTTTGGTCACTTTTTGAGCGCCGCACTATTCCGTTTCAATCTGCTCGATAGTTCGATTTATGAGCAAATGCTAGGAGAGAGAAGTAGCCAGAAAGAGTGTTAACTTTTTTTCCCACACTTTTTTTTCATGATTTGCAACACTTTTTGGCCAATCTAGCAGTCCAATCTAGCCCATATGACTTAGCCTTAAGCCCATCTACTAGTTAGCGAAGTTGACTACCATTTTTGTGCTCCTGATATCACTTTTTGCTCGCCCTCTAATAAAAATCTAAAATCTAAAATAAAAAAAGTGGGAATTATATAAATGCCCCTCCTTCTCATGGGCTTCAAAAATACCCTTGTCCACTATATTAATACCCCTAATCTAAAAACAAGGAAATTCAATTAGAAGATACTTCCTTTAATACCCTTAATCTACTCGATTCTTCTTCTTCTTCATTACTAAACCGAAACTCTACTTCTTCATCGTCATCTCCGCCAGTACATTGAACTTCTTCGTTACCCATCCTTCAGAGTCGCCTCCGCCACCACCTCCACCGATCTCGTCATCAGTTCCGGCAGCACCTCTTATGCTTCCAGCAAATCCATCAAGCGGAACGGCACCACCGTTTTAGATCGATTTTCACTGATTGATTCGTAAATCAAGCTTGATAATCATTATCAACTGTTAATATTCATCTTCTTTTGATGTCATTATAGATTTAATGGGTTTAACTTTTCAATTGAAAGTTCTTCTTCTCGATCGATAGAGTAACAAGCTCGAATTTAAGATCCAATGACAACCCTAGTTTCAAATAATAGAGGTGAAGGTCGTGGCGGTGGTGAAGGAGGATATCAAATCTCTGTTTTATTAGAAGAAGATGATGGTGGTGATGGAGGAAGATACCAGATCTACAATGATGGTGGTGGCGGCGGCGATGAAGGAGGTATGTATTTTTCAATCTATCAATTGATTATCTTCTTTCTCTAGTTTGAGTTTCTGTTGGTGGTGGTAGTATGTAGATGTAAATAGGTTAGAACGATGAAATTGATGATGGAGATTTGTGTTTGTTCAGGTTCGAATGATGAAATAAAATCATTCACGAAGATAGTGGTGGTTCTGGTTGTTGTGGTGTTGGTGGAGATTTTTTGTGCTGGTGGTGGTGGTGATGCTGGTGAGGTTGGAACGATGAATTTTGATGATGAAGATTGTGTTGAGGGTTGTATCAGGTAAGAGGAGTGGTCGAGATCGGTTTTAGCAGCAATCCTTATAGCAAAGGAGTTGAAACCGGCGTGATTTCCCTAGTTTGGGCACGCGTTTGAAGCGACCAACATTGGTTGGTTTTGGTCGATCACACTACCGTGTAGGTGGTAAGTGTTCACACCTTGTTGAATACAAATCATCCTGAGATCATCAACGGGAATGATGTGCCTTGGCCGACCGCAGAAGGAGGTAGATGGGCCCACGGTGGTCATCTTTGGTATGACCGGCCTTAGTTAATCCAAACCCTCCATTAAATCCGCGGAGAAGATGGAGCAGCGTGATGACTTCATTTTGGCATTCAGCCGCGCGGCCATGCTCTTTTACGGTTTTGTTGTAACCGGCCACGGTTGCTTTGACGATTGGCCAAGTGTGTAGGCGGTCACATGGTGATTTGTCGACATGCTCAGGGCCCGCTGAGTCTACATCTCACCCTCCATCTATACCTGCGAAGATGGATGGTTAGTGCGGCACATGTAATACAAACCCTAATTAGGGTTTTCCGTCCATAATGCTTGTATATCAACAAAGGGGTGATGGAATTGGTAGGCCATCGAGTCATGCTTGTGGAGTTGGAAAAATGGAATCAACAACCATCAATTTGTGTATCAACTGGGCCGTGTGTATTCCATACCTTGGGGGTGAAATTAATCTTAGTGTGGAGTTGGATGACTGAGTCAACAACAAATATTTGTGTATCAACAATAGAAATTGACCTTTGTTTAGGGAGTCAACAACCAATGTTTGTGTATCAACAATGGAAAAATGGAATCAACAACCAAATTTGACAAATATTTTTGAACTATTGATTTTTTGGATCAACTTCACTATTGATTTTTTGGATCAATTATTGTTGACACCTAATATTAATGGCGGCGGCGGTGGCGGCGAAGAACAATGCTGATGGTGGTGGTGTGTGACATTGGTGGAATATTATTAGTGGTTGTATTTAGTAAGTGGTGGTGGTGGCGGAGTGGCGGTGGTGGTGGTGGAGTGGTGGTGGTGGCGGAGTGGCGGTGGCGGTGGTGCTGTTGGTGGTGGTGAAATGGTGCTGCTGGTGGATGTGAAATAATATAAAAATTTATTTTTTAATGGATAAGATTTTTAAATGGAAAATAATATTGTAAGTGAGGGTATTAAGGTAATCTGTTTTTTAAGGGATAGGGTATTTAAATGATAGGGGTATTTATATTGTTGTATAAGGGTATTTTTATTGGGTGTCAAAACTAAGGGTATTTAATTAATATACCTAAACAACCTAACGTATAGACCCACTACGATTGCAGCAAGAAAGTTAAGGTATTGCAATGCAATCACAGATTCACAAGATATGACTAAGTTTCATTTTCGTTTTCTCTCTCTTCTTCTTCTTCTTCTTCTTCTCCTCTCTCAAAGGTGATTTCCGACGACCAAAACCCAAACTCCGGCAACCTCTAACTGCTCAGATCTACTCCTTTTGGAGTGGATCTGAGCAGTACCCACCTTTTCCTTATAGTTTTGCAAGTTATTTCATAGATTAGCTAGGTTTTTAATGTTTTTAGGTTTAGTTTTGGGATCTATTCCCCTTGTCAGCGGCAAGTTGTCTCCATCTTCATGGTGGTTCTTTCTATGCTTTCATAGCATCTTCTTTCGACTTTCATGGTCGTTCTTTGTTAATGTTCATAGGTTTCAAGATCATCGTTGTGAACTCCCGTGGTAGAATCTTCATCGGTATATTCAAGACTCAAAGCAAATCACTCCTATTTTGGAGTATCTCTTTCTCAAGAAGAAGAAAATCAACAAAAATGGTGGACTTGTGATCCGAAAACCATTTCTCCGATTCAATCGGTTCTTACATACATTTTTCTAGTCTTTTTCCTGTTCTTTCTCTTTTCTTGCTAGAATACTTGGTTATGTCTTAGTATTGTATGGTGTTTCTCTATTACTTTATCTTGATGTCTCAAACTCTTGTAAAACTTAACATTGAATTATTAATGAAGAGTTGATCTTTAAAAAAAAAAAAAAAAAAAAAAAAAAAATACCCATAAAAAAATAATGAATACGAGAAAGAGGTCGTGTTTCTCTTTTTCTGTGAAAGCTTCAAAAGAGGATTTGTTCAAGACCTGGATGTTTTTGATCCAAATACAATAAAATACTGTTGACTTCAAAACCCTAACCTTAAACAAATGGAAGGTAAAATACTTCACTACTCCAAACACCTTATTCTCTTCTTCACTTGTCACAGTTATTACACAAAATTCGTTTGTTTTTATCTTGTACCAAATTTAGGTTTTAATAAGTGAACAGATTTAATAAGTGAACAGAACACTGCTCGGTATAAAGAACTGAAAGTTAAGGTTTTGTTCGTTTTGATCTTCTGTATGGATTTGGTGGAATTAATTAGGGGATCATTTAAGAAGCATTCTATTATCTTTCTTTTTTTACTCAATTATATGATTATTATTTTTTTGATCGCATTAAGTCCCTGTAAAATATAATCAAGTGATTGGGATCTGAACTGATCCTTAATTTTGAGTGAATAATGAGTTCACCGTATCATTTCTTGCTTGAGACCAAAATGTTACCGGAGTTATGATTAGGGTGCTCATTTTCTCTTAAGCAATTATTTTGATTTATGCTGTTTGAATGACACTTGAGGAAGCTATCAAAATTAGATGCATTATTTTTTTGTTGTTTGATTTGCTAGATTGGTAGTATTGTTTATGCTAACCAACTTGTGTGATTAAAAAATTTCTAATTGACAGGGGAATCCCCCGACCAAGGTTCAAGAGGATCTGGGACTAAAGGGGTTAGCGTATTGTTGCATGATAGGCATCATAATCGGAAAGAGTTTCTTCGGAAGTTGGTCGATAGTGGAATCTTGACAGCAAGTCTTGAGGACTGGTATTCTGAAATATCACAAACTTCATCGTCCAAAAAGCCTGTATTTGATGTTCTTTTTGAGTTAAAAGACCTTCAAAAGTTTGACTATGCGTTAGAAGGGGTTCAATTTCAGCAGCTAATTCGGATGCCTAATACTGAGTACGCTTCAACTTCAGATGCTATGGCAGCAACTACGTATCTTGCAATTGAAGACTTCCTACATGCAGGTGTAAAGGGCTTGTGGGAGACATTCTGGAATCAAGATGGATCTTTGCCTTTTTCCGTCGCTTGTCTACACCGTGAAAGTTTCAAATTTTATCATGCTGAGAAGGCAATTGCAAGTGGAAAACTTGGAGGAATATGTGCGACGACCATAATATTGAAGGATACTTGGCATCCACATGGAAAACGCGACCAAATTCTTGAGCTAGCACTTGTAAGACCCGATATTCGAAGTCCCGCTATCCAAAATGACCAACAACCATCTCTTTCTGTGTTAGGGGATGCACTCTTCTTCGCGCTGCGTATATTATTGACAAGAACCCTAAGCAGATCAAATGCTCATCATGGTTCTAAATCTGTATTTGTACTTTTTGTTGATTCTCAGTATGGTGGGGTTGTAAAAGTTGAAGGTGATGTGAATAAATTGGACCTTGATGTAAACAATGTCTATGAATGTGCATCTGAATGGGTCAGAGAGCATTCACATATCTCAGTATCTTCAATAGATAGGATCTGGAACAAGCTTGGCAATGCAAACTGGGGAGATATTGGTGCTCGTCAGGCACTTTTAGCAACATTTCATTGTATTGTTCAATTTGCAGGATTGCCAAAACAGTCTATTGATGATTTGGCGGCAGCCCGCAGTTCTCATCTCCAGTTCGAAGGGCTGAAAGGCAATTGGGTAATGGTAGAGTAAATGGAAATGGTGTATTCGGTTTCAGCAGTCCAGTGTTTGCCCTGAAATTGTTGAACTTCATGATGAATCCAAACAGGTAATAAATTTGGAAGCAGGATCTATTTTATGGCTAGAAGACTTGAATTGGCAGAAGGGTTTTCAGATAAATGAAGTTTTCAGTGATGGTGAACTTCCGTTTTATAGTGCAACTCCAGTGCAAGAACCAGGGAAGGCTCTATTTCTGTATGTAGGTTCACATCCTTCTCAGCTGGAACCAGCATTGGAAGATATGACGTTATGGTATCAAGTTCAGAGGCAGACTAAGATAATAACTCTTATGAAACAAAATGGTCTTGCTAGCAAGTATCTTCCTCAGCTGGTTGCATCTGGCGTAATAATTCACCCTGGTCAATGTCGAAGACCTAGCTCTGGTGCGGTGTGACCACCCCTGGTGTGGGACCCCAGTCCTTGTAACCAATCCAGTTGGTGAGTTAGTTTCAGAGTTAGTAAGTGATCAGCGATTTGGACCAGATGAGGCTCTCAGGTGCTGTCATGACTGCTTATCTGCCCTGTCAACTGCTTCCTCAGCAGGAATTCGGCATGGAGATATCCGCCCAGAGAACGTAATACGTGTAAGCTCTGGTGTGAGACATCCATATTATGTTCTTATTGGTTGGGGACATGCAATTATAGAAGATAGGGATCGACCGACCATGAATCTTCATTTTTCTTCAACGTATGCTCTACAGGAAGGGAAGTTGTGCTCTGCTTCAGATGCAGAGAGCTTAATCTACTTGCTTTATTTCTCATCTAGTGGCGGTGGGCAGTTGCCCAAGCTAGATTCTGTTGAGGGTGCACTGCAATGAGAGAGAAAGCATGGTCAAGAAGATTGATTCAGCAGAAACTTGGGGAAATTTCAGCTATTCTTAAAGCCTTTGCGGATTACGTAGACAGTCTCTGTGGAACACCATATACAATGGACTATGAAATATGGCTTAGAAGAATGAAGACAACTTTCCACGAGGATCACCGTGGGAAGGAAGTTGTCGCGTCAGGTTAGGGCATAAACTTTTTTTTTTTTTTTTGCCCCATAGCACCAAACCAGTGTTACAGGTCTGAAACATTTGGAAAATTGAATTTCCATCTTTGAAGTAAAAGATAATCCCATAAGGTTGATGCAGCTTGACGAGAATTTTCTAGGACTGGTATGATTGAAAGGAACCCTAAGGTGAATATGACCGTGTGAATTAGAATTGTGCAACTGAAGGATGTTAATGGTGCCCCACTAAACTTTTAACTTTTGTGCAGTACTTTTGCAACTTGTGGTATTTCTCATTGATCTGAAGACGGCTTCATTTCAATATCTTGGAATCACCATACAATTTTCCTCTTGGAGTTCAAAATTTTCGGAAATGCCTCTAGTTTTTTGTGCTAAGGTTCTGATGATCTTGGTGAGTGTGAAATTAGTAAATTGTATTTAGCATATATTGTATAAGTTTAAGTTTTCATTTGTAATTATCTATATATAGCATATAGTTAAAGATTTTATATTATCCATTAGTTCCAAAGTCTGTCAGTTCAGTATGTATTTTGGTTTAGGATTTACTAGGGTATGACCCGTGCCATAATGGCACGGGCTGCTATGATCAGAAATCTAGACCTTAAATCAAAATATGCTGATCACCATGGTTCGTGAAAGGTCCAATTCTAAACATACGATTAGCGAATTGGTTCGCCAACCCTCCTGATATTCCAGAAATTCATATACCTATGGTTTGCGAGATAGGTATATCCTTGGCCATTTCCAAACTTTACAGTAATGTATAATAGGGATAGTATATTGGGTCCTCTAAGAAATTAAAAATATATATATCCTTAATGTACTACACTCCCAGATTTGTGCAGCGATAAATGTTAAAGAATCTGTTCGAATAATATGTCTACAATCAAATATAAATCACCAAGTGTTTCACGTGAAACCAAAAAAATGATCGTATGTACTGCCAGTTTCTTACGACGAATATCATCAGTTAATATTCAGATTAGTGTCACCCGACATACATACCTTCCACACAAATGCAAACTCAAGCTGCAAAGCCACTATTCCACTGTGCTCCATCGGATTACACCTATAGTCATTTAAATCTAAATTGTACGTTCACCATCACCATTACCATCTTTGACCATGTTCTATAAAAACGGGAATATGATTTACATACAATAATCCTGAAAAACAAAATTGCTAAAACTTAATTGTAATGATGAAGTTGGATAAGTGATGGAACCATTTTAACACAATTTTATAGAGTGAGTATATGAATCGAAAAGAAGTAGATGCCGGAATTAAAATTTGAAACAACATGCTATTAGGTCATTGCACAATCACAAATGGTTCTATAAAGTGTTAAATAGGAAATGCACGCGATATCTGCTATTATCTTGCAACTTCCATTCACCAGAAATTTACTATATGTTATCGAATTTAATCAGCGAATTTAGGGTTCCTTGAATGATACCTTGATCCACACAGCCCTATACTTTTACGCAATTGCTACATGTAAATGTCCTTCATTATCACCCCAACAGACCACTATTAATCCATGTCATGTGCCGTTTCTCAAATTTAACGCCAGTTCGACTTAGCTTATAAAAGAACCTCCGGATACAACACTCCCATCAACGTTGTGATGGAGAATCAGTCCTAATGTCCTTGTAGTCGTTCATGTAGACAATGTTATGTCACATATGACTGAATACCATGTTCAACATATTAGTATCAACCATCCACCAAGTGGCTCTAGCTCTCCAAATCACAGCCATATCGAAATGGTAGTAATGCCTAAGCTTGAAAGAACCTTAAACTACACTTCTCTTTTCTGTAAATTTTTTTCCATGCCAACTAATAGTACCACTTCGAACACCAGGAGTACATAGCTAACCATCATAGAATTGTATAGACCAAAAATTCTTGTCAAACCGTGAAAATGAACTCACTAAAAACCACATACACACACCAACCCTTTATGGGAAGGAATTATGTTTCACAACAATTTCCTTTCCAATCATTTTTTTATATTTTACTTTTTAACATAGTTTTAGTTGTATGCCTTCAGCATCATCACGATTTCGTGCGAAAAACTAATGACGAAGTCAAAATTAATCTGCCGATGATTACATTGTAGAAGCATAAGAATGGAGATAGCAGACAATTGGTGAAGTAAGCAAATCGGGGATCAAAAACATTTGCAATGATGTGAAAGAGCATAAAAAGATTCGGTTTCATGGAAGACATAATGGATTTGAATATGGAAGATTAGTTATATGTTACGACCACGACAACAGAGTACTAAATAAAAATTTTAAAAGTAAAAAGTAGTAACAACTTTCGTAAGAAAAATCAGACAAACTTATAAAGACAAATTTAAAATGTAAAATTTGACAGAAAGTTTGTTGAATATGAGGCATTAGCGATGAAGGAACTTGCCAATACCCATAGAAAAGTCATGACATGTTCCAAAATACTCAAGGTTAATCAAAATTCAACATGAAATTGTAGACTGATAGAATTTTCAAAACTATGTTAACCAACCAAATTTCAATATCAAGTATATATATGATGTCAAGTACTCATACGAATCTGTTCAAACGAACTATCATTGCAACTTTTTTGAAAGCACTAATATAAAATTCAAAAACATAAATATTGGAAAGTTAAAATTGGTATTAAGAAAGGTAAAACATCAACCATTATGAATCTGTTCACACTCACAGTAATCTCCGTAGAACAAACCTCGCCCATTATTTATGATTTCAAAGCTAGCAAGATCGGATCCAAAAACCTCCAACGATGTAGCTCACGGTTAAAACCTCCAGAGAAAGTTAATTTTCTCTGGACATTAACCCCTTAATCAAAGCGCATCCGTTTCAAGACTTTGTCTTCTGGAAATTTAATGGAGTTAAAAGATCAGTTATTCCCAGTTTCGCAGCATATGGATATACGATATATAAAGTTGACGAGAATCCTTTTCCATCGCCATGATTCGTTTGTTTCCCGTATCATATTCAGTTTTTTTTAATTTTCATTTTCATTCAGCAATCCCGATTGTTGTTGGTGTATATTTTCATTTGGTAGGAGTTATAATCCTTTGGTGTAGATTTTCATTTGGTAGATTTTCATGCTTCAAAAAAAAAAAAAAAATAATCCTTTGGTGTGAATTCAGCTATTTGCATGGCAGGGGAAATAAGGTTTCCGCTGATTCAATTTTTCGAGTATGCATGGGTTGATCTGCTGCTGGATACTGCCAAGGTTTAAGAAAGGTAAAACATCAACCATTATGAATCTGTTCACACTCACAGTAATCTCCGTAGAACAAACCTCACCCATTATTTATGATTTCAAAGCTAGCAAGATCGGATCCAAAAACCTCCAACGATGTAGCTCACCGAGAAGAACTTCACCCTTACTTCACCCTTGGAATGGATCATGCCATCTTCTCATATGATTAATAAAAACTCTTTGATAAACCGAATAATAAGGGGACTGGAAAATAGAAATCCAAAAATTAAACCTTGGCAAGATTCCAGCAGATCAACCCATGCATACTCGAAAAATTGAATCAGCGGAAACCTTATTTCCCCTGCCATGCAAATAGCTGAATTCACACCAAAGGATTATAACTCCTACCAAATGAAAATCTACACCAACAACAATCGGGATTGCTGAATGAAAATGAAAATTAAAAAAAACTGAATATGATACAGGGGAAACAAACGAATCATGGCGATGGAAAAGGATTCTATCTGAACTTTATATATCGTATATCCATAGGCTGCGAAACTGGGAATAACTGATCTTTTAACTCCATTAAATTTCCAGAAGACAAAGTCTTGAAACGGATGCGCTTTGATTAAGGGGTTAATGTCCAGAGAAAATTTGGGCGAGAAAATGGAAGAGGGTTATAACTTTGACTAAGTCACGGTTGTTCCGTTAGAATGTAAGATTACGCAGTAGAATCTGGACCCTTCTTTATCTTCCCAAACTGTAGATATCCGTCCAACTTAAAAACTGAAGAGGTGAGTGAAAACACATATTAGTGGCTAAATCTGGACCGTCTTTTATATGTGACAAACTATGGATGACCGTCTATTGGTAAAAACACCATTGTCTCTGGGTTAATGTCCAGAGAAAATTTGGGCGAGAAAATGGAAGAGGGTTATAACTTTGACTAAATCACGGTTGTTCCGTTAGAATGTAAGATTACGCAGTAGAATCTGGACCCTTCTTTATCTTCCCAAACTGTAGATATCCGTACAACTTAAAAACTGAAGAGGTGAGTGGAAACACATATTAGCGGCTAAATCTGGACCGTCTTTTATATGTGACAAACTATGGATGACCGTCTATAGGTAAAAACACCATTGTCCCTTATAATATAGATAGATGGTACTGGGAAACTATGGTTGGTAAAACGGAACTGTTGGCTGCGCTTTGGTTTACTGTGGGCCGTTTGTTCTTCAGTTCTCAAGGCAGGTTGTTGATGTTGGGTATATATCCCAGTAAATTTCTGTACAAAAATGTAATTTCTGAAGACAGGTGTTATTATCTAACATGCTAGTCTTCACTAGAAGAGAATCAGACACACAGGCAATGGCATATGATTGTTAAAAAAAAAAAAAAAACATGCTTATAACATAAATTTGTCAACGAAAATTTTTAAACAAACAGCATTGTATCAAGTTTAGAATCACTAAACACAACTTTGTTATTCTTCTGCACAACAATTTCCGATCTCATCATAATCACATTCACAAGCATCGTGTAAAACTAAACATACAAACCAAGTTAGGAACTTAGAAAATGATAATTATCCCTAAATATTGACAAAAAAATACAGTACCGATCATGAACCCCAAAAAATAGCAGCAATACAAACCATACAAGTACTGCTTATTCTTCATACAAGATAACCCTCATTCCACTAGAAATCCTTTCATTGCTGCTCACTCTATCAGTTTAGTTCGAAGCTTTTTTTCTTAATTGGTTCATTTCGAACTGCTTCCTCTATTTGTTTTCTACTATAGACAACATCGCTTAGCTTGGAATCGACATCTAAATTAAAAGTGCTAATTTAAAGCTTCCATTCTACGAAATCGGGATTTTCTCGTGAATGCAGTGTCCAACGTGTTTCTATCATGGTGCGCCCGTTCATTAAGGATATATGTATCTACCAACCTGTTAAAAAAGACAAACATCAGGAACCCTATTTCACTCTCTCTCAAGTACCTCAAGACACCTAAATGTCAATTGTATCGAAGGACTTGTAGCATATAGAAACCGAAAGAGAATTAAAGAAACTCACAACTATGATGGAAGAGTTGCAAGCATAGCTCGATGAGAGTTATTGCCTTCATCAGACCCTTCATCTTTTATAGAGATGATGTCATGGGTAGAGCCTCGTTCCAGGTCTTTTGAATTTTGGCGGTTAGAAAAGAGAATTGGATCAGTAATGCCACCAACATCTGAATCCTTACGTTTCATGTCATCATCGATATCGGTGTAATCCAAGTTTTGCAAAATCTCAGGAAGTGTAAGATTTCTGGCATCCTCCCCTAGTTTACTTGTCATTTCTATGTCAATTATTCTTTCCTTTGAACTTGTTACATTTCCTCCAGCAGTCGGAGTTATGGGCCTGTCTTCTGAATGATCTTCTTCCACAACCAATGCCCGGAAATTGTTTAGTGAAGGTGGCATCTTGGAGAAAAAGATTCTCTTGATGTTCGCTAGCATACCCCTATTATGTGGATTCTCGTTCTTATCATATCTGTACCTGAAATTCTCGTAAGTTGTCTGTAATAATAAGAAAAAGCAAGAATGAGTACATATCCGCATCCAAGATTGATCATACCATAACTCTTATGAAAATCACCTGGTTTGTGCAGATCAGATAGGAATGGAAAACTGTAAGCCCGCCTACAAACCAAACAGCTATGAAGCAGTAAACAATAAGTATAACTGATAGAACCTCTCTAGACAATGTTTTCCGTAGGGTATCTTCGTTCTTTTGTTCGAGGATGTTGATCCAAGAAAATACAAAAACGTAAATACACAAAAATGTCGAGAACAATATGAACAAGAAGAAGAACCGATAGTTACGCTGCACCAAAATCAGCAGACGGGAAATCCATCAGTTTTTCGCCAAGAAAAGCAAAAGGACACGGTTAAGATTTAACCCTACAACAAAAATAGCCAAAAGAAACTATAACTTGCACCTATGACTTTGGGAACTGGATTAATCTACTTTATATTGTAGATATGCAATGGTGAAAACACACAAACAAAACATGCATATTATTGGTGCTCATTGAAGAGAAGTTCTGCCATTACGCTTGGATTACCATACTTGGAAACCCGGTGGATACCTTTAGGCTACACATATACTAGCATTATTCTCAGTAGCACAAAAAACGTAAGCAAGCAGAATAGCAGTATCGATACGGTAATTCATTCTAGCATTTGATTTACGTCCTAAACAGAGAATGTTTGTGAACTTAAAAAGAACTTACGATTCCAATGCACTGACCGACCCACGGGCAATGATGATCAAACCTCTGTACACAATTGTTACAAATCGAGCAATGAGATGCACGGGGTGGCCGATACAGCAAGCACGTGTCGCAAAACTTCACTCTTACTGAATGACCATCAACTAAGACATCCTTTGTTCTTGGTAGTTTCAAATGAGGAGTTCTTCCATTTACCCACTCCATAGATGGTGTAGTTGCATCTAATCCGTCCTCTGAATCTGGTGGTTTTAGGTTCCTAGGTACAATACCTGGATCTCTACCGGAAGTCATGAAGAGAAATACCAAGTCCTGCAAAAAAAAAGTGTTCCATCTTACTTTTCCTCCAAAACCGAATTGTTGGAGTTGTTGTGAAATGGAAAATAACAATTTTGATTTCTATAAGAAAGTAAGTCTTTAAGGAAAGGAATACTACTAACCAGTATGGTGATAGCCAATGCCACAGCTAGTACAGGATACCCCAGACATGGATCATGGCGTTCGATTTTCTTAAGAACCTGAGAACAAAATACTAATGCCGGCACGCCTATTAGGAGTGTTGATAAAAACAGTGATCCCACATCAGGGCCAAAGATCATTCGCCCACCACAACAGAATCTCTGATTCACAAATAAAGTACAACACAAATATTAGTATACAATCTACTTAATAATATAAGAAGACGAAAGATGCACAATCCCAAAAGTACTTGATCTTTGGATTTCCTAACGAATACAAAAACAATTAGATTTCTTCATAAGTTGAACACAAGAAAAAGAAATCCTTAGCAAATTGAAGTCATGAAAAGGTGTCAAATTATAATATACATCACAGAAATGTAAACAAAGTCAATCAAGTGTGGTTCATATATCTAGATTCTAAAACATCAACCCCACATTAAACATCATAAAATTCGCAATTCGATTTCAATGATAATAAGACAACATGAATTCATCAATGATCACCAAGAGAATACTATACCCAATTCATTTCATGATCAAACTAAAAAAAAAAAAGAAAGGGTTTCTAATTAACCAAATAATATATTCATAAAAATTGAGAAAAAAAAGGACTTACATTGCTTCCTTTCCATAATTGATAGAGTCTCTTTGGTTTAGGTTTAGACAAGGCCATATAAATTTTTCTCCTTTCTCGTCAAAAAATATTGAACCGATTAAGTAATTTAATAACTCGATAGGATGATAAAATCATGTAATTTCTGCGCGCGCCTGAATTTACAAATCTCATACGATCAAATTTCAACAACACGTTATTGAAATTTGATCATATCATCATCGACCTTCTTTATTACCAGCCCATAACCAAAATTTGATTATTATTTTTTTTTTTCCAAATTTCAAAACCCCCAGATTTTTTTTTTTTTTTTGATTGTAATGTCAACGCTGAATAAAAACAAAATGTTGATCCTCTGTTTCTTGTTGTTCGTAGTCAGTAAAGAAGGATTGTAGCAAAGAAGCTTCTTCTTCTTCTCTCTGTGTTCCTAGGATATACCATCTGCTGCTCTGGTTGTGGAGCCTAACGGAACAATCAAAGAAGAAGAATGTCTGATTCATGATTCCTAACGAATATTATTATTTGTTTAATTAATTATTGTTTACTTGTCATTCTTTCGCATTTGGCATTGCCAATGTGAGACGATGTCTCTCGTGTTGACATCCTTAGGTTAACTTATGACTGGATTTCAAAGGTGGGCCCACTTTCTAGCTGTCGAATGTCGTCGACTACTGTTGGTATTTATCGCCTAAAATAGTCGCAAAGAATCGATGGAAAAACAATTCATTTGTCAACAATCGATAGGCACTTACGTTGTTAATAGCAGGCTTGGAATTACAACACATCCACTGCAAAAACTGAACGCACAAAATGTATGCCATCAGACCAAGTTAATGAACCATAATTGTACCCCTGTCTTGCACCTGTTCCGTTGAAAGATGAGGCTTTCGAGAGCTCCTCGGGGAAAACAATTGTCTTTGATGACACCTGTGGAACCAAACAAGTAGGTGAATCTACTTTCACAGTGTAGGTTCAGTTCTTTGGCCCAACATTTGTTAAAGTTCTCGTGATCGTCCGCGAAATGTTAAGCTCTTTATGGAAATGGAAAGGTAGTTGGGCGAATCGATCAGCGATGATATCTTTAGAGGAGTTAAAAGGGTCTATAAGACAAGCAAAATATGACTACGGTTCAAATAACCAAGAATTTAAATTAAATGGTCTGAATAACCCTTTTGGGTATTTCACTCAACTTTATAACTGATTTTTATATCTTACCTAATAAAATATCCTTTTCTATATCTCTCCATCGACAGTCTCTTCTTCCTCTTCAGTTCATCACGTCTTTCAAGTTTTATGGATATACGAAAGATTTTCTCATCCTAGAAGGGATAAACCTTTAAATTCACCTTAATTGACGGATTCTATGGAAGCATCATCAACAATGGATTCTAAACCAACGCCAAAGACCGAAACTTTGAAGCAAAAAAAGTAATAATTCGTACATAAAGAAACTAATGAATGTGAATGTTTCTTCTTCATCTTGGTTTGAGATCAGATTATATTATGTAAGAATATCTCCATCTTTAATTGATAAAGTATCTACAACAACAACAAGGGAATTAGGGGGATTTTGGATGAAACTGAATTTGGGTTTGACTGAAATTTCTCAATTGAAAAATAAATGCAGCAACAATGAAATTGAAAGATATGCTTGTTGAGATGTTATTTGTAGGATTTAATCTCATTATTATCAATGTAATTGGGGTTAAAATGTCATCCAAAATTGGGTTTGTAGTTAATCTCGGTTCACTGAGAGCAGTCAAATTTGGGGTTCATCTATGTGTGTCTGGAACTCTTGCCATAACTGATTTGAATTGGTTTTGGTTGTAATTGTTTGATCTATGAAAACCAGTTGGTGCAGAGATTGAGAAGGTCAGGGAATGAAAGTGGTGTTGTGGTCTGACGTATATGTTTTTTCATAGTTAAGAATTGTAGTCATTCAAATCATTTTGTTGTTTGAATTGAGAGTATGAATGGAATGGTTAAATCGAATGGTTTAGCGTTTTCATATGTTTATGAATACTTTTGAGTTATGCTTGTAATTAAAATTTGAAGGAACTGGAAAGTTGTAGAAGATGATTACTCAATATACAACAACAACACCAAGTTGTGCTTACAAGATGTTCGGTAGAATGCCTGAACCACATGGAACAGAGATGGATGTGTTAACGAGATTAGAAGTGAGTTGTAAAGGGTTTGAATGGTTTACTGATAGAAACTGAAGGAAAGCAACTTCAGGGAGTCAAGTCTTGTATTACTAACCTCAAGTAGAAGGATGATGTCTTCGTCATTGTCAATACGTCTTGAGTAATCTTCGTGTCTTTAGAGTAATACTTGTATGTCTCAACATTTCTAGACTTCCTAGTCTAACCTAACAAAGTTGGCTCTAGTAATTCTAATCAAGCGACTTTTGAGTTTTGATACTAAAATATGACAATCAACCTTGAAATACCAACACTTTGCGGGTTCAACCGAGTAATGCTCTAACAATCTCCATGTTTGTCAATTTTAGTGACAAAACTCTAATACATATGGAGAAATATGAATTAAAATATAAAGATATTGTATTACATAACAGTCTCTTAACTCATTCTTCATTCGCTTGATTCCAAGTTTCGACAGCACAATAACCTGCACATATTCAAAAATAAATGCCGTTGTTGACGCATATGTAAAACTACACAACATGATGATATGTTTCTCCTCCTTAATCTATGCTTTACTATTTCGTTAGATATATACTTTTCAACACATATATCCTTTCTCAGTAATTGTAAATCGCTCGTATACTCCATATATTTCTCCCCATTTTTGTTACAAAATGATAAAGAAACCAAAAAAATACATAAGCATACCGAAAGGATCTTACAAGTTTAAAAGAACTCATGCACTATTTTAGACAAGCAATACTAAAACTTAAACTACGTAAGTAATTTGTTTTAGCATGTTATCAAGGAAACGATTGCCGAAGAAATTTCCCTTTGATTTGATAAGTCGACTAAGTCACAATTAACTTAGTTACTTATCGTGATCCAATTGTTCATAAATAATTGTACCTCATTTAGACAAGACAAAACAAGGTTAGATAACTAGTTTTCTTATCAAGGAATAATCGTACCTCGTTTTGATAAGCTTAAACTAAGATCAGAATTAACTTAGTTTTTCTTATCAGGATTCAATTGGAAAAAGCAATGGAACCTCCTTTCGTTAAGAAAAAATAAAATCATAATTAACTTAGTTTTTCTTAACCAGAACCAATTGAAATAACAAAACAATTGTACCGTATTTCGTTAAGCAAAGGCAAGAACATGCAATTAAATCAGTTTTTTTATCCGGAAAACGATTAACCAGCACAAATATAAATCGTTGCCTCACTTTTCGATATGACAAACTAAGATCCGAATTGATCAAGTTTTCATATCAGGAAAGAGATTATCAAAAAAAAATCCCTTTATTTCCACAACCATCCACCCCACAAAGGTATGACGTTTAAACACCAGTTCAATATATAACTCTCCCCCTATGAGTTGTTATTCTCTACACGATAAAAGAATAACAAGCAAGATAACCTTTACCATAAAAAGGTCAACAAGGTCTTAGCTATTACATGCCAATAGTAAAGGCTAAAACCGAAACTCATATGTATACTAAACACACAACTTATGAAACATAAATTGATAATAATATAATCATGACTTCACACATGAGTTTGATCAATATCTAGTTTTGATTATTTGATAAAGCAACCAAAGAGGTTAAATCGGAAACCTGCTATATCAATAAGTCACACAAATCATAAGAGAGAACCATATTATGAGATCGGAAAATTAGTGTTTGTGAAAACCGAAACTAAATCTCATAAACCGAAAGCAAAGCAAAGAGATAATCAATCGATCAAGCAATGCAATCATAATCGAAAAAGCGGGGGTACAACAACCACACCCAATATTTCGTTTGGTAATCTGAATAGACAAACTCCAATATACTTTCAAGAGAATCAACTACACAGTCAGACTCAATCTAGAGAAAATTATATCAAAGAGTTTTGTATCTCTATCTCTCAATTCAATCTGCAATCAGCAAATAGGAATTTGCGAGCCCGATTGAATATAAGAGAAATAACTTGAACGGTACCAAAGACCAATATTCAAGGATCAATCAATTTCAATCAACAACCAAAGGTTGGATTTACCAATAGATCGATTCAACGCACAACCTGTGATATTTCAATTATATAACAAAATATAATGCGGAAATGAAATAACACAGACACCAGAATTTTATTAACGAGGAAAACTGCAAATGAATAAAAACACCGGGACCTAGTCCAGCTTTGAACACCACACTGTATTAAGCCGCTACAGCATACTAGCCTACTACCAATGAACTTGACTGATCAGTAGTTGAACCCTAATCAATCTCACATTGATTCAAGGTACATTTGCGCTCCTTGCGTCTCTGATCCTAGCATGATACTACACACTAGATTCCCTTAGCTGATCTCACCCACAACCAAGAGTTGCTACGACCCAAAGTCGAAGACTTGATAAACAAATCTGTCTCACACATAAAAGTCTATTGAATAGATAAATCTGTCTCCCACAAAAATACCTACGAGTTTTGTTCCGTCTTTTGATAAATCAAGGTGCACAGGAACCAATTGATAAACCGAACTTATATTCCCGAAGAAAATCCTAGTATTATCAATCACCTCACAATAATCTTAATCGTATGGTAGCGAAAAAAGATATTGCGGAATCACAAACGATGAGACGAAGATGTTTGTGACTACTTTTAATTTTACCTATCGGAGATAAATCTCAAGCAAATCTTAGCAAAGATAATACTCAATCACGATAGAAGAAGTAAGATCAGAAAATAACTATAGAGAAAATAGTTGGGTCTGGCTTCACAATCCCAATGAAGTCTTCAAGTCATTAACCTACAGGGTTTCGTGAAAAACCTAAGGTATTAAAGGAGATTCGACTCTAGCTTATACAACTAGTATCACACAGGAGGTATGGGGATTAGGTTTCCCAGTTGCTAGAGTTTTCCCTTATATAGTCTTCAAATCAGGGTTTGCAATCAATGTTACCTTGGTAACAAAGTATTCAATATTCACCGTTAGATGAAAACTTGATTAGACTCAAGCTAATATCTTTCAACCGTTAGATCGAACTTAGCTTGTTACACACAAATAAAAAGTGACTTCATTTAGATATGAGTAACCGTACCTAAACGTGTACACCTTGTTGGCTCAACAATAGTTAACCGAAGTTAGCCATATGAACACTCTCATATCAACCTTATTCATCTTAAACATAACTAGTTAAAATGACTCAAATGAAACTAGTTAAAGAGTTGTTCAATTGCTATATTCTCATAGAAGTATACAAGAACACAATCGAAGCAAAATCGATTTGATTCACTCGAATCAATTCATGAACATTATAGCCGCGGTTTGCAAAGAATACATTCCTTAATATATAAATGTATTATTTCATGAATCAACCGATTTTAGAACTTTAAGCACTCAAGTATGCAAATGGGTACGCATACTTAAGTAGCTTCTGGCCCGAGTATGGGTTCGCCAAGATGCGAATGGGTACGCATACCTTAGTACACTTCCAAAACCCAACAGAAATTCCCGTACCTATAACTTACGCAAGTACGCGTACCGGTATGTGTACTTGGTACACGGAATTTTACAACTACAAGTACGCATATGGGTATGCATACTCTAGTTCTAGTCATGGATCACATACATGCAAGAATGCATACTATGTTCATAATCCAATAGTTCTAAACACTATTTCAATCATTGAAACTTTCTTAGAGGAAGACAATAGCCGTTTTTACACGCTATTAGCATCAAAGCAATTTTCAAGTTATTGAACTAATCATAACGAAACATTCCAAGTTTACACCAAATGATTGTATCACACAAACCATGTAAGATATTACTCGACAATTTTCACATGATCATCTTTTGACTTTCATCAAGAATATAAGATGAACTTGGTTGAAGTTTAAAGCTTACCAACACATATTTCGAGAAATATGTAAGCGAAGTTAATCTGAGCTCGAAATCTCAAATGTGCATAATCGACAACTATATAGTAATACGACTTTTGTCTCAATATAGGAGATAGAGTAGAAATAGACTTTCCAAGTGATAGATGAGTTTTAGTCTCCACATACCTTTTGTTGATGAAGTTCCACAAGCTTTCCTTAGTAGTTCTTCATCTTCAATTGTTGAACGTCGTGAAGTCTAATGCTCAACTATACAATCTATCCTTGTCCGAGACATCACTATAAGTAAACTAGAAACCAAGACTTATAGTTTTGATCACTAACATTGACAAACAAGCTTGAGATAGCAACGCTTGCGAGTTCGACCGAGCAGTGCTCTAACAATCTCCCCCTTTGTCAATTTTAGTGACAAAACTATCAATACATATGGATTACAAAATAAATAAACTTTGTACACTAGTGGAAAAAGGCCGTTTTAAGATAGTTGAAAAGTGTCGTATTAGCGATATATAAGACACTTTCAAGTCTTGTTGAAAGTGCCGTAAATTAAGTGTCTTTTCCTGGAACGATACTTTCAAGTTGACTTTGATTTACGATACTTTCAGGATGTCGCTAGGTCCGACACCTGAACTGTGTCGTAGATTTAATTTATATTAATATAAAAAGAATCAGATCCGGCTAACTGCAATCAGTCATCCTGACTGGGCTGAAATAATTCTGATTCAAACTCAAATGAGCATTCAACACTAAAATGAAACACAAATAATAAAATCTAATTCATCCATTCAAAATGACCATCCAATTACATTGAATTTTATTCATAAATTTTGTTCAAAATCATACAAAAAAGGATTCAATTCCTGGATTCACACTAATACGAGTCCTGATTAATAAGGTAAAGGTTACTTAAAGAGAAGTACTGCAAGTCCTAACAAGAACAAGGTTTCTAAAAGACAAGTTCTAACCAACGAAATGATAAACTGCATGATGAGGGACTAAGGCCACGCAATTCCAAATGGTGCACCTGCACAAAAAATTAGATTTCAACATCAATTAACCAAAACAAACTTGGACAATATGATGAAATTTGAAACAACCGTAAGCTAGTAACAGTCGAAGCTTCAATCACAATCAAAGATTTTAATTTGCAGTTCACACCATTGGATAAAAGGCGAGACCACATGAGATGCAAGTTAGTCAATTTCAAACAGAAACTACGGACAGAGATTTTCACTATCAACAATCATGCCTAGATGCTCTGACAGAAACCATGGTCCATTGCAAGCATGGCAGAACCCATGTTGGTGTGGTAAAAGGTATACAAAATGGATTCATTTTCTTATACGACAACCTTATAGCTTCAATCTCAAGGGACGAAAGTTAAATGTACAAGGAATATTTAAGATCATGATCCAACTCATTCAGGACAACTTCTGCCATCACAACATGTCGCAAGGAAATTTTGCCCACAGTTAGAATGTAAAGAACCAAATGTTGTGCCTAGCCGCATCTGACACAAATGGAAGAAAAACGCTAAAACTCATAATGAGGATAGGAGCTAGAGAAGTTCAAATGCATCTTAGAAGATATATCACCTTACGTGCAAAGTAACTACGGAGCCAATTTGTAATTGTTGCATCAATGAATATGCTTGCCGTAGTTGTTGTCGTAGATGTTGCGGGTACAGGCAGTAGCCAGGGTACTTTTCGAAATGCAGGTTTCCCTATTGTTCGCAACTTTCGAATTGAATTGCACAGCTCCAGGTTTCCCTGTGAAACTTCGAGGAATAGCACCAGATCCTTAGCATTGGAAGCACAGATTGCAGCACATAAGACATACTTCAAGGTTATTGCTGACTTAAAAAAAAAAAAAAAACAGGTGAGATAAGCAGATATTTTCATGAGAAATTACTAATAAAAGTGTTTGTATCTCACCCTTCATTCATGATGCCCAAACTTTGTTAGTGGTAGTGATGATTATAGTATTAGGTAACCCTGCACCTAATGGTGCTTGTCAAGCAGGAGCATGGCCTGAATTTTGCACTAACAACACTACCAAAGAAGATATTTTCTATAAGTGTTAGATTATGCACCCTTTTAAGAGCACCTGCAAATTGATCACAAGACTATCTCAGACAACTTTCATGGAATTTCCAGCTTCTTTGAAATCCAAAATTTAATTACAGATAATAAAAGAGTACCTAATAGTTATAGATCCGAGCTTAGTGTCTGACAGTGATTATACGCTACCAAAAAATCCACCCATTGGTGTACGTGCATCACCAATAATACATACATCTTTGTTTCTTGTGTATGCAAAACCATAGACAGCATTGGATCATTCACATTATACACAAAGTTAACAAGGTATAGATATAAGCCATTGAATCTTAACCAACTAGATCATTTTAATATACAACACATCATACACAGGTTAAACAAGGTAAATACATAAGCCATCGAATCTTCTCATTGTGTTTAATATCTCGGAAATGTCGAATTGCTCTTCTATATGTTGGTCAGTTGTCCCATTATGTTGCAACAACTATACATTTCATAACAGATAAAGCAATTGGCTGCGCGCATAAAATCCTCTCATACAGTCTGGATGAGAGTACAACATTTAACAAGTAATCAGGAAAATGATTCAGTTAAAATAAATTATAAAGAAATAAATTCAATATATAAGGCATCATAGAATTTGAACGGACCTGTGCAAGCACGGAGGCTAGAACAAATCAAACTAGCGACAAAAATAGTTCATTGGGTTGGAGCGTTTAAGAAATCCAATGGAAGTTTACAGAGATCAACAAAAATTTATAAGACATGGTCTAAATTTCTGAAATGGAATACACGGCATCAGTTTATGACAAATAGCAACCACACTATGACTGGTTTTCAAATCATTTCATAATCACCTGATGCCACCGATTAAGAACAAAGATGTTAATTCCAACCCTTTCTTTAGGAAAACAAATTAGTGGTCAACTGTGAAAGATTCAAATAAGAAATAAATGAATCAATAGACATAAATTTTGGGTTAAGATCATTTCATAAAAATTTAGGTTACAAACGAGAAAGTATGCTACATTGCATGTTCAAAATGTTACTCATTGGGTCCTTTTATCAAACAGAAAGTGTGCAAGTTAGAAAATCGACCACAGCTTAATTGATTTTGGGTGACAAAATAAATTTGGATAGCTGCAAAACATTTTCAAATCTTCACGAAATCATTTAGTACATCTGAAATTGACACAGCTCAAAATGTAAGCATAATACACAAAAATGATAGGATTTTCGATAAGATTCATGTGGTGGGAAATCATTCAAAAACATAGATAAATTGAAGGAGATTAACAAACAAAAATTGTGGTTAACAAAACATCTCAAATAATCATTTTGGTATGTGTATGAACGGTAATAATCATGAAGAATTGTATAAGTACAAGGCATCAAAATTAGTAGGCATAAACAACGAAATCGAGAGAAAAACAAGTCCTACCTTTGTAGAGTACAAATCGTTGATGGGTTGAACTCAAATTTCAATTTTTCTAAAGCTACAATTACTTCTAAATTAAAATCAACTAACAACTTCATTCAATAAATTAATCCAAGAAATAATATTCCCCTGCTTACTTTGGTGGTATACCCCATCTTCACTATCAAGGGATAATCACTTCACATCCTCAAGAAACAATTTCTTTCCATCTTTGTTTCCTGTATATGCAAAACCATGGACACCATTAGGCATAACTCTCCAGCATCTCTCAATGAACAAGTCAAAAGACAAAAACTACATGAAACCCAATTAGATAACAGAAAGATTACTTACCATCTCTTGAGATGATGATGCATAGACATACATAAGCTGCAGAAAAACAAAAACAAAAGCCAAAATTAATATAGGATCTAATCTTGAAACGATATGGTGTTATCAGTCTCTCTAAAGAAAAAGAACAAATATAAACGTGAACAGATTTTTATTGAAAATGAGATTGAAAGATAAAGAAAACACAAACCCGACCAGGGTTATCGGTTTTATACGGATCCGATTAGTGATGGGTCATCTTTATCTCATCTTTTCACCGAGGTTCTTCTTGATCATAAATGACACATAGGAAGGCTGTAAAATGTAAAAATCAAATTCAAATTAATCACTGAAGTAGAACCTAGAACCAATACAACCAGATGTGATTATACAGTTACAAAACTCAAAACTCAATCAACTAAATTGAAATTAAAAACAAACCCATGCATCAAAACTATATCATATCCAATAAAGAAACATAAAACTGCTACTCTCAAAGAAATTTTACTCGATAAGAAAAATCCGGACTCACAAAATCCCTAGAAAAAAACGAATTAGGGTAGAGAAAAAACGAATTGGGGTTTTTACACACTGCACCTATACTTGATAAACTCATCTCCTTGGATTGGATAAATTTCAAATGTAAAAATAGAGAAAATAGTTTATTTTGCTAGAGTTTATGAAGGGGAAAATCACATATCCAGGGCTGCAAACGAATTTTGGGTTAGTGAAGATTGAGTTTGATCTCTGAAAGATGGGTTTTGATCTATAGATAAGACTTCGGAGAAATAGCTTCTTAGTTTTTGGTAGATTTCGTTGGGTTTCAACAGATCTAGGATTAGCAGAAGAAGAGAGAGAGAATGAAGAAATAAAACAGGAGAGAAAGAGAAAGTTAAAGGAAAGAATGGGAAGTGTTAAGGTTTCTTTATTTCTAGTCAAATAGTAGTGAGAAGACTGAGTCTTCATATCCAGCCATCCATCAAAAAGAAGAGTAAGTCCTAACCATACAACAAAATATAATTATAATAGAAACAATACTATATGCTATGTCGTGGTATTAGTCAACGAAAGTCTTGACACAGCGACATCTTGACTAGTCAGCCACAAAGTAGGAAGTGTCGTTGTCTAAGTCAACAAAGGTCCCGGTAAAACGACATTATGACTTTAGTCAACGACATTTTTTGTGTCTAGTTAAATCCCGATATTTGATTTGTGTCGTTTCATTATGTCTCAGATAGCCCATTTTCCACTAGTGGTAGCTTCTCATCCAAATGCTTGATCTCCTTGGTTCTTCAACATTACTCGAAATCTTCATCACTTCCAAGTACCCCAATGATTCCAAATGTGTTCAACTCAGCATCATAGTTGTTGAAGATCCGTAGCAATAACAATGAGAAAACAGTTGCTCTCAATCATTGTTATACAATGTCATAGTATCATTACACATCATCAAAGTTCAATTGTATCACAACTTTGACAACAATACTATGATGATATGTATCACTCCCCCTTAGTCAATACTTCATCTCACAATGAAAACCACTCCCCCTTACATAATGATCCGTAAACCATATGTATTTGTAGTGTGAACTACACATTAATTCTCCCCTTTTTGTCAATAAAAATTGGCAAAGGTACGAAAATTAGTGGGATCCTCATGAAATTTCCATAGAGATACTTCATGACCAAAAGAGAACAACATATCAACTTGTTTAGATGCCATCATATAGCCGAAACTAAATGCATTCATCAAGGAGTTATAAACATACAAGATAACCCCTACAATATTCCACGGTCGCACTCCCCACAAAGATTTGGCAATTAAGCACAAGTTCAATTAAGAACTCTCCCCCATAAAATGTCATTCCCGAAAGAACAATAAGAGCGACCATACTTTTACAAAAAAAAGAAGGATTTCTTTTTACCTTAACAAATCACATGAAACATGAATTTGTATCCAAAAATCTCAATTGAATTAACCACAAAGAAAATGATCAATTCAATTGGCCATGCTCAACATAACAGAACTTACGGAGCAACAAAGATATACACAAAGATGTGGATCGGGAAACACCAATACCGGAATAATCAAAGATTCATTATATTTTTCATCACTATTTGCACAATGACATATAATAGACTTAATCCTTGTAAACAAAAGTTCATCCTATCTTCTATCAATATTTGCATAATGACATAATAGGCTTAACTTTTGTAGTCAAAAGTTCATTCTATCTTTTATCAATACTTTCATACCGACATATAATAGAGATAAGTTTTGAACAAATATGGGACAATCAAGCTTCACGGACGTAAACAACATATCCCATAACAATTTGCAATATATAAAACCATAAAGATTAATACTGCAAAAATCATCTTCCAAATCAACTTTAGAATTTAAATAAGTAAATCTAAAAACATTGCAAGATGAAAAAACGTTGGCAATAGCTATGTGTAGTCACAATAATGGCTCTTCCAAACCCTAGTTATCCTTCTTAAAAACACAAGAATAAATTCTCATAAGAAGTTTCCTAGACAATCATTAAAAGAACAAAAACAACTCTAAAAACACAAAAAAAAAAAACGATCAAAAGCAAAATCAACGTTCACGTGCGCAAGCTTCATGAGTTTCAAGACCTTCAAGCTTGTGACAGATGGAATCGACTGCATCTTTGGACAAGATATTCTTCTTGAGACGATCCTTAACATTTGTTTTCATGAGAGCAAGGTCAGAGTTAACCTTTTTCAACTCAGTTTTTAACATATCAAGGTTTTTTAGGGTATCTACAAGAAGCAGTTTTGCATCGTTAAACTGACCTATAAAAACTTGAACAACTTCAGCAGAAATCTCTTCATCATCCTCAATGTCTGAACAATTATCAGGAGAGTGAGTAGAGGTGTCATTAACTTCCACCAGTATTCTTTTCTCCTCTTCTTTGAAACCACAACCCTTATGAAGAAAACCTTTTGGAAAGTTACAAGTTCCCGAATGAGATGCCATTCTTGATAGGAAAAATAACCTGGAGTATGCGTACTCAAGCAAAACGGTTTTGGTATTTAATTGATTTCTCAAGGAGCCAGAGTTTTAGGGTTTCCAAAGTTAGTCCGTGACAAGCAACATGGGTACCCGTGCGAACACAAACTTGACCCATAGTCAGAAACTACCCAAGTAGTAAAAAACCAAGAAACATAAAAACTGTTTATACACCAAGGTTTTGCTACGTAACAAAATTCACAAATTTCAGCTCAGTAAATTTTATATTCTCACAAGAGACAAAATTTAGAGCGAAAGAGTAGCATTCTAACAAAATTTCCAAAAAAGAACTTTGTCAAAACATAATACAAATACTTATGCAAACATGTTCGTGAAAGATAACCCGGTTAGGAACGATAAGAAAATAGCCAGAGAATTTGAAAACAATTTGCCATCAAGTATACCTGATTATATCTCACTCAACCAGGATTTTTGTGAGTGAGATTTCAACCTTGTGATCAATAAACACAAGTATGAGCCTTGAGCACATCAAATGAACGTTGTTTTCGGTTAAACCTCTTTCTCATGATCTTTGGAGAAAAACCATTATGATGCGAAAAGTTATCATAAAATTTATTATCATCAAGATACGATGCATAGTATGTATTCTTACCTGAAGAATTTTGACTAGAGGGAATTGACAGCCTGTTAATAATCTCTTTATAACCTTCAATTATCATTTTTAGGTTGTCTTCCATTTCTCCTTTTTTTCTTCCTTCTTCTCGGTACCTTTTCACATCCCGAACAACATTATCTCCCTTTTTGATAGAAGAAAACCCATGAGTTCTTCTTGAACGAAATGGTTTAGGAAGATTGTTTCGCATTTGAACATTTGAGGAACACATCGAACTTACTTCCTGGTGGGGTACACAGGGCGAGTACTAAAACCAATTGGTTTAGACATACGAATGTCAGTTACACCTTTGAGAATTAAATCTAAGGTGTGTTGAAGACGATCAATAGAATTGTCATTCAACCTAGATTTCCTCTTTTGTTCACCATGTCCTTTTGAATCACAAAAGAGACACACTTTCTTATCACCTGAGTGATTAGACGTAAAAGTCTTAATACCATCGTTGGGAGATATCTTCCTTCTAAGAGATGTGGATATTCCTTGATTAGAGGAAGACACTGGCACATCTTTTCCAACAGGAAGGGATTTCTGGAACAGAATTTTTTCCAGTAAAATCAGAAGCAGTTGGTATAGTGGACTCTTTGGAACATTCTTGAATAGAGAGTTTACTCAAAAGAAGTTAGTTTCCAAAGCATCCTCTTTGAGTTTTCCCTCAAACTGAGTTCGTGAAGAACAACTGAGGCATTTTCCTCTCGAAAGACCTTTAGAAGAGAGCCACGCTCATTTACCATACCAACAAGGACATTGACTTTGTGTTTCAACTGGTTGACATCATCATCCCGGATTCTAACAAGTCTTAGAATCAGCGACTCTCTTTGGATGCTTCCCTTTCAACTTCGAGTCGAGACACAAGTAAGGTAATCAAGGGTAACACTTGTCAATGGAAGTCTGTTTCATTGGAACACTAGGTTCGTCTATATTCGAGATCGACAAATCTTTCTCTTTAAGAGATTTCATAGAAACAATCTTTTTGTTTCTGGTAATGCATTTATCAGAGATTAAACTACTGTCCATATTCAGATCGCAACAAACACAGACTTATGAGGTCTTAAATGTGTTTGCCTACTCTGATACCAATTGAAAAAACGGGGGTACAACAACCACACCCTATATTTCGTTTGGCAATCTGAATAGACAAAATCCAATATACTTTCAAGAGAATCAACTAGACATTCAGACTCAATCTAGAGAAAAGTATATCAAAGAGTTTTGTATCTCTATCTCTCAATTCAATCTGCAATCAGTAAATAAGAATTTGCGAGCCTGATTAAATATAAGAGAAATAACTTTTACGGTACCAAAGACCAATGTTCAAGGATCAATCAATTTAAATCAACAACCAAAGGTTGGATTTACCAATTTATCGATTCAACGCACAACCTGTGTTATTTCAATTATATAACAAAATATAATGCGGAAAAGAAATAACACAGACACCAGAATTTTGTTAACGAGGAAAACCGCAAATGCGTAAAAATCGGTACCTAGTCCATTGTATTAAGCCGCTATGAGACACTAGCCTACTACCAATGAACTTCAAACCGGGATTGTAGTTGAACCCTAATAAATCTCACACTGATTCAAGGTATAGTTGCGCTCCTTATGTCTATGATCCCAGCAGGATACTAAGCACTTGATTCCCTTAGCTGACCTCACCCACAACCAAGAGTTGCTACGACCCAAAGTCGAAGACTTAATAAACAAATCTGTCTCACATAGAAAAGTCTATTAGAATAGATAAATCTGTCTCCCACATAAATACCTACGAGTTTTGTTCCGTCTTTTGATAAATCAAGGTGCACATGAACCAATTGATAAACCAGACTTATATTCCCGAAGAACAACATAGTATTATCAATCACCTCACAATAATCTTAATTGGATGGTAGCGAAACAAGATATTGTGGAATCACAAACGATGAGATGAAGATGTTTGAGACTAATTTTAATCTTACCTATCGGAGATAAATCTCAAGCAAATCTTATCAAAGGTAACACTAAATCACGATAGAAGAAGTAAGATCAGAACACTCAACTACAGAGAAAATAGTTGGGTCGGGCTTCACAACCCCAATGAAGTCTTCAAGTCGTTAACCTACATGGTTTCGTGAAAATCCTAAGGTTAAAGGAGAATCGACTCTAGCTTATACAACTAGTATCACACATGAGGTGTGGGGATTAGGTTTCCCAGTTGCTAGAGTTCTCCCTTATATAGTCTTCAAATCAGGGTTTGCAATCAATGTTACCTTGGTAACAAAGAAATCAATATTCACCATTAGATGAAAACCTGATTAGACTCAAGCTAATATATTTCAACCGTTAGATCGAACTTATCTTGTTACACACAAATGAAAAGTGACTTCATTTAGATATGTGTAACCGTACCTAAACGTGTACACCTTGTTGGCTCAACAATAGTTAACCGAAGTTAGCCATATGAACACTCTAATATCAAACTTATTCATCTTAACCATAACTAGTTCAAATGACTCAAATGAAACTAGTTAAAGAGTTGTTCAATTGCTATATTCTCATAGAAGTATACAAGAACACAATCGAAGCAAAATCGATTTGATTCACTCGAATCAATTCATGAACATTATAGCCGCGGTTTGCAAAGAATACATTCCTTAATATATAAATGTATTATTCATGAATCAACCGATTTTAGAACTTTAAGCACTCAAGTATGCAAATGGGTACGCATACTTAAGTAGCCGGTCTGAGTATGGGTTCGCCAGTATGCGAATATGTACGCATACCTTAGTACACTTCCAAAACCCAGCAGAAATTCCCGTACCTATAACTTACGCAAGTACGCGTACCGGTATGTGTACTTGGTACACGGAATTTTACAACTACAAGTACGCATATGGGTATGCATACTCTAGTTCTAGTCATGGATCACATACATGCAAGAATGCATACTATGTTCATAATCCAATAGTTCTAAACACTATTTCAATCATTGAAACTTTCTTAGAGGAAGACAATAGCCGTTTTTACACGCTATTAGCATCAAAGCAATTTTCAAGTTATTGAAATAATCATAACGAAACATTCCAAGTCTACACCAAATGATTGTATCACACAAACCATGTAAGATATTACTCGACAATTTTCACATGATCATCTTTTGACTTTCATCAAGAATATAAGATGAACTTGGTTGTTTAAAAGCTTACCAACACATATTTCGAGAAATATGTAAGCGAGTTAATCTCAGCTCGAAATCTCAAATGTGCATAATCGACAACTATATAGTAATACGACTTTTGTCTCAATATAGGAGATAGAGTAGACATAGACTTTCCAAGTGATAAATGAGTTTTATTCTCCATATACCTTTTGTTAATGAAGTTCCACAAGCTCTCCTTAGTAGTTCTTCGTCTTCAATTGATGAACGTCGTGAAGTCTAATGCTCAACTACACAATCTATCCTAGTCCGAGACATCACTATAAGTAGACTAGAAATCAAGACTTATAGTTTTGATCACTAACATTGACAAAAAAACTTGAGATAGCAATGCTTGGGAGTTCGACTTTTGATTCGGTTTGATTCACTCGAATCAATTCATGAACATTACAGCCACGGTTTGCAAAGAATGCATTCCTTAATATAGAAATGTATTAGTTCATGAACCAACCGATTTTAGAACTTTAAGCACTCAAGTATGCAAACATGTACACATACTAAAGTAGCCGGGCTGAGTATCGGTTCCCCAGTATGCGAACTGGTACGCGTACCTTAGTACACTTCCAAAAGCCAGCAGAAATTCGCGGACCTATACCTTACGCAAGTACGTGTACCGGTATGTGTACTTGGTACACGGAATTTCACAACTACAAGTACGCATACGGGTATGCATACTCTAGTTCCGGTCATGGATCACATACATACAAGAATGCATACTATGTTCATAATCCATTAGTTCTAAACTCTATTTCAATCATTGAAACTTTCTTAGAGGATGACAAATGACAATAGCCATTTTCACACACTATTAGCATCAAAGCAATTTTCAAGTTATTGAAATAATCATAACGAAACATTCCAAGTCTACACCAAATGATTGTATCACACAAACCATGTAAGATGTTACTCAGCGATTTTCACATGATCATCTTTTGACTTTCGTCAACAATATAAGATGAACTTGGTTGAAGCGAAATCTTACCAACACATATTTCGAGAAATATGTAAGCGACTTAATCTCAGCTCGAAATCTCAAATGTGCATAATCGACAACTATATAGTAATACGACTTTTGTCTCAATATAGGAGATAGAGTAGGAATAGACTTTCCAAGTGATAAATGAGTTTTATTCTCCATATACCTTTTGTTAATGAAGTTCCACAAGCTCTCCTTAGTAGTTCTTCGTCTTCAATTGACGAACGTCGTGAAGTCTAATGCTCAACTACACAATCTATCCTAGTCCGAGACATCACTATAAGTAGACTAGAAATCAAGACTTATAGTTTTTATCACTAACATTGACAAAAAAACTTGAGATAGCAATGCTTGGGAGTTCGACCGAGCAGTGCTCTAACAATTTCAAAAGAATGACACAAATGATCTAAATATAAAAACTTAATCATTCATATTATTGATAGTTTGAATAAACTTTTCACAAGTATTGACGTGAATCAACAATTTGTGAGTTTATCCTTAGAAAAACACAAAGAGTTGCCTAAGATTTAGAGTTTTTTAATTGACTTTGAAGACTTACGAGGTTATCGTTAACTTTCTTTACTTCCCTTAACAAATCCTTTTCCATGTTCCTGACCTCACATAAAATTAGGTATAATTTTAGTGAGAGATTCTCGAGATGATTATTATTAAGATATACCATATCTCCACAAGGAACATTATTTCTTAGTTCTGGAGCAGGATTTGAATCACCATCAGATGATTCTAGACGAAGTTTCTTATTAGGATTCAATATAGTCCAAATATAATCAACTTTGTGAGAATTACAACTAGAGGTAGACATTTTTTCAATTCTTTGTGAAATGAAATGTTACTTTCCCTTCCCTATTTATAAGTAATAAAGTTGTCTCAGATTCCTAGGGAGAGAATATATTTTTATTAATGCAATAAAATCACACTAACCGAAAATAGTTATTCAACAATATTTCCAAAAGAAATTTTGAAAATTATCTGCATATTTACACAAATATCCTTGTCACTTACCGAAATTAAATGATAAGGCTACTTTATCACAATAACTAGGTTAAGTTATTATTAAACTCGGATTTTTGGTTGTTGAATATATTCTCTTTAGAAACCATCACTTTCTCACATATTTCCTCAATCCGAGAATTCTTTGTCCCTGAACTTTTGAGTTTTTTTTTTAGATTTGAGACAAGATCTTGGTATCCTAAAATCAAGTTATCCATGTACCTCATTCGATTCTTTGCATTAATTTTTGATTGGGACATTGATGAAAACTTTGATTCAGTTTGGCTGGATGAGCGATGTAAGCTTTTTTCTGAATTGTGTCTGCAATTCCGTGACTTGTTGAGACACTGTTTCATATGATGTCCCCATTGTTTACATTGGAAACAAGGTGTATACATATTCTTCAAGTGTTTCTCTGGCTTGCTAGAGATAAATTGGGTTGATCTAAAGGAGGAGTCATGATTATTCCTCAGTGTATAATTTTCTACTTTCATTTTCCTAATTTCATCATGAAAACTATCAATGTATAATTTTCTACTTTCAGTTTAGACACACGTTTATTTTTAGAATCTAGAGAGGTTTTGGATTTCACAAGTCTCTTATTCATCTCTTCCTTGTCACTAAGATAGCTTAAGCTTATTTGATTGAGAAATTTTTTATTCTTTTCGATTTGATTCCAAGGACAGTAATCTTATTATCTTGACAAAGAAGTTTTTGTGAAACACCCTTAGAGATGAACTCATTTTGTGTATCTACAGTTGACCGTGAATCAGGATTGTCAATCTCCGCAATGGTTGTAACATATTTTGTCTTATAATCTTGATCGTTCTCGTTAGGAGAATAGTCAAGAGTTGCAGTATATGCATTCCTCTTCCATCGAATATCCTTAGTAGGACAGTATGGAGACATATAATCAAAGCCTTGACATTTGTAGCACTGATGTATCTTCCTTTTTGGAAGGTGGTTGATCTCGGACTGATACATGACGACTTCTCATTCGCTGTCTCAGTATCCTTTTAAATTGTTAAGTAACGAGAGATAAATGATGATATAGTTCAGGTTCCTCTTCATCATCTATAGACCTTGATTCTTAGAGTTTATAGGACTTGAAGTCAATGGACTTGAAATGGCTTCGAATGTCGTGCATGTGTGTTTTTTCCCTACTAGACTAAACTCACGATAAAAAATCTTTAATTTTCCGACAAGTGTGCTTCTTGATAGGGAGGAAAGATCATTGGCTTCAAAGATAACATGTTTCTTAGACTCGTATCTGGATGGTAACGATCTGATAATCCTGCATACTATATCCTTTTCAGAAATAGTATTTGCAAGAGAGAAAGAAGCATTGACAATCTCAAAGAGCCTAACATGAAACTCCTCAAAGGTATCATTATCATCCATACGAAGGTTTTCCCAATCATACGTGAGGGCTTGAAGTCTAGCTTCCTTTTATAATACGTTACCTTCGAATATAATCTGAAGATTACTCCAAGACTTCTGAGAAGTTTAGTCCGTGGAGACGTGATTCCGAAGAGCTCGGCTTACACCTCGAATTATAGCTTTTAAACCATCTGATTTCTGCTTGGCGAGAGCCTTTTCTTCACTTGAGTATTCGGCTAAGTGTTGAAACTCAGTTTCTGAATTTTCCACTTTCGAACGATCATACCCATCAACGACTAATAGCCAAGTATTAAAATCGTGTGACTGCAGAAAAAATATCATAACAAATTTCCACCACAGATAGTTGGTACCATTAAATCTTGGCGGTATGTTAACTGAAATTGATTCATGAGAACTCGAATTCACTGTCTTATAAGTTGGATCGCACAAAATATAGATTGTTAGTGTTGATGGGTGAAAACTACTCCTGCAGAATTTGGTAATTTGGGGTGTGGATGAGGAATGAATCTAAACCTTCAACAAATGCACTGCGCGGTGAGTGCTTGTAGATTCGAGAGATGAATCCGTGCAAGTCCGGCCTAAACCAAGAAATGGCCGTTCGGACTTGTTTCGGTCACAAAGTGAAGGAGATGGGGTTGATCTTAGAGAGGGAAGCGAAGAAGGTGTTGAGATTGTGAAGGTGTTGGCTTGCTTATGACTTGTAACAGAAAGATGAGCAAGCTTACGGTTGATGCAAGCAGACTCTGAGTGTTTGAATACGGTTTGTATTAACACTTGGTTTCGTGCCCGAACTTGTGTTGTTCTCCGTTATTCCCTTGTTGTTTTGGAAATAGGCGGAGACCCTATTTATACAAGTCATTGAGCCTCATTCACGTTTTCGTGGGAAGTGGAGGTAGTGGAATGATGGAGTAGTGGAGTTGTGTGTCGGTAACACACGACCGGTCTTACCCACTTTTCCTGTTCATCTCTAACCGTCCATGACTTCCTAACACGTTCTTGTGATGGCACGTTGCACGCTGCACGCTGTAAACCGCCAGACCAATACCCCGCATGCATCCCCGCCTTGTGACATGATTGATGTGCGGAATGTGGATCGTGGATCCACGAAAGATAGCATGTAATGCTGAATTGAATAACTGCGTTATTGAAAGTCGATACTTGTGAAGTACCGCGTGTATTTTATGCGTGTGCGCATTACGGTGTGATACGGTGATGGGTAATGACTCCTTACTAACCAAATAACTCCCGACTGGGGTTGTATAACCAAGTTGGTGAGGTCGGATGACGAGATGATGTTTGAGACACTCATCTCGCGACCGTTGATGAAATTGGGGTTTTTAAAGAGGTGCGCAAGTTATCACTCTTGACTTGGTCGAAACCAAGCATGGGAAGGATTTTGTAGAGGACCGACCATACATGCGTGTTGACGGCATGATGGTGTACACGTCCATGTCTCACCGTCTCGTGAAGATGCAATCAGGCCACTCAATTTGACCGTCAAAGAGGAGTGGTTGAGATCGGTTGCTGCAAATCCCTTTGCCGCAAAGGAGTTGGAAACCGCATGACATCCCAAGTTTGGGTATGCGTTCCAAGACGACCCATCTTGGTCGGTCTTGGTCGATCATACCAGCGTGTAGGTGGTAGGCTAGTGTTCACACCTATACCGATTATCCCATGAAAACGTGATCTAAGCCACTAAAATCATCCCATGGGGTGAAGTTGAGCGGTCGAGATCGGTTTAGGATTTGGGAGATGTAACCGCGTGAGTTTGGTCGGGCGTTTTGGATTAGCCGGCATGGTATGCCTTGGCCGACCGCAAGAGGAGGTAGATGGGCCCACGGTGGTCATGCTGGTATGACCGGCCTTGGTTAATCCATCGTGACCCTTCATTAAATCGGAGAAGATGGACGCGCGTGATGACTTCAAGCCCTAATTTTGGCTTTCAAAGCCGCGCGACCATGCTCTTTTGGGCGGACGAATTTGTTGTAACCAACCATGTCAATTTTGACCGATTGGTCAAGTGTGTAGGCGGTCACACCACGGTGATTGTGTCGACATGCTCCGGGCCTTTGAGTCTACATCTACACCCTCCATCTATACCGCGAAGATGGATGGTTGAGATTGTTTTGCGGCACATGTAATATGCCGCAAACCCTAATTTAGGTTTTCCAGTCCATAATGCTTGGTATGGACGGTTTCTTGGCAAGCGAAGGCCAATGGTCGACCATGCGGTCGGCCATGTGTATTCCATACCTGGGGGTGATGGAATTGATCCGTGGTCATC
The DNA here is from genome assembly GCA_023531295.1 of Papaver armeniacum. Taxonomy (NCBI): domain Eukaryota; kingdom Viridiplantae; phylum Streptophyta; class Magnoliopsida; order Ranunculales; family Papaveraceae; genus Papaver; species Papaver armeniacum. Next base: position 116,147 of record JAJJWW010017799.1, read on the forward strand.
CAATCATGCTTGTGGAGTTGGATGACTGCGATCGATCATATCTGCAAGCTAAGGCCGTGTGTATTCCATACCTGCTTGGGGTGATGGAATTGATACGTGGTCATCCAATCATGCTTGTGGAGTTGGATGATCACATCGAGATCATATCCGGCAAGCTAAGGCCGTGTGTATTCCATACCTCGCTGGGGGTGATGGAATTGATCTCGTGGTCATCCAATCATGCTTGTGGAGTTGGATGATGCGATCAGATCATATCCGGAGACTGATACGGTCAAGTCAGGATGCTCAATCGGGCTAGTATAACACACCGAGAGGGGCTCAATCGGGCTAGTATAACACACCGAGAGGGCTAGGGCTAGTATAACACACCGAGAATCAGCCTGTACGGGTATTTCGTACATGGATTCATTATAGTGCTTGGAGGTTCGTGTTACTCTGTAAGAGTAACACTCAGTCGTCATGCCACACTAATAATGATTCATTATGGTGCTTGGAGGTTCGTGTTACTCGTAAAGTAACACTCTACCGTCATGCCGCACCGATAATGAGTATGAAATACAAGGCCGATATGAAATTCACAGAAGGGATTGTTGCTACATGCTCCATTCTTGGTGAATTAAGTGAGGAGTATCCGTCACTTATAAACAGCTTTATCTTTTACAAGATGTCGGTAGCATGATTTTTTGGTTACTTACAAATTTAACCTTAAACGAAAATCCACCATCAACATTAAGTCCCCCGCCTAGCATATAATGGTTACACTATTGTGTGGTAGGCATGAGATGGTGACATACGAAATGACCAAGCTAGAGTGAATACATATTTACCGGATAGTTTCACATTGTCGCGTTTCCCCAGAACTGGTCGGTCTTGATTAAGGATGCGAAGAAGAGGACTTGATCCGGTGAGTCGCTTTGGTTCCTCTTGTACATGTATGAGCTCGGCCGCTCCTTGAGTGTACTTCCTTAGTTATACACGGCCTTCCTCGGAGGTATATTTGATAAGCCTTGTTGATTGTTATCCCGATTAGTAGCCTTCATAGGTGGTAACTAGAGACTTCTCTTCCTTCCGGGATTACGCCGACTTGTGAGATTATAAAGAATCATCTCAACGTGGTCGTTTATTCTATATCCCGGGTATCTCGAATGTTGCTCTGATTTTCTGATTAGCTGATCGATAGTTTTGATGATCCTCTCTTCTTTTTTTTGTGTGTGCTCATAACCTCTTCTTCTCTGCAGATTATCATGGAAGCGGTAGACGCTCATTCTGTTGCTTCCCCAGAAAGAAGTTTTGAAGTTGACAAGCCTGAAAACCATGCGCATGGAGAAGTAATGGCGAGGATTGATCTTCCACTTCGCGAAGTCGGCCGTGCTATACAGGGGATGTCTATCTCCCACCTTCGTATTGTCAGAGGACGTATCACGTGCACTTTCGGGCCGCGATTGACATGGAGGAGCTGCGGAGGCGCGAGGAAACGCTGCGAACACTAGTAAGCGCAAAGCGGCGAGAGATTTGCGTGCAGTTGAAAGAGGCGGAGAGTTGAGCATGAACGACCCCCCGAATGAAGGCAAGTGTGATTACCCGGTTCAGGACGAGGCGTGATAATTCTTGATTCCGTCTGACGAACCCGAACATTCGAAGGCAATTTGCGTGGCCCCCGGGTGTTGCTATGCCCTTTGATGCTCTAATGAAGATGTTGGGATGGAGTGCGCTGCTTCTTCTTTTGGTGGGATGCCGTCTGAGAAGTTGAGGAAGATCCGGGGAGGTACATCGACAGTGTGAGCGCGACGGTGATGTGGGCGAGACCGACCCTCTTGATGATTGAAATTTCTTTTGTTTGTTTTTCTTTCCAAGTATATCGCATGCTCGAACATCTTCCTTGTACTCGGTGGCAAGTGAGTTCAAGGTTTTTCTTTGATTATTTGAATAAAGCTTTCCTTTACAATCCTTTGCCAAGATCAGAATCGAACCTTCTCGGGCGCAAGGGTGCGCCTTCATACATAATTCTTAGTGATAAAAGAAGTTATCATCAGTAATGGAATATCCATGGACCTCGTGATGCAATATCTTCCCGGGCTTTGCTGGGCGAGATGGCTCAAATCATTTTCCGCACACGTTCTATTTCCTTCTTCCCGTGAGACATTTGCTTAGGGTTTCTTTTCTTGCTCCAGTGGACTGATTTAAGCTAACTCAGGGGTTGGTGTTTTAGGAGTAAAGAGGTTCTCGGATGAAAATAATGCTTCAATTGAAAATTGAAAATTGAAACCTAGCTATGAATGCAAGTATTGCAATCATTTTCTAGAGGGATTACAAATATGACATGAAATTATAAAAGGAAACACGCTGGAAAATATAGCACAGCGTTTTAAGGTGTGTAGGATCTTTGGAAAGTGGTAGCACAAGATCTTAAGTTCGGTAAGGTTTGAGCCATCGTGAGTGAACTATTATGCCCTCCAAGTTATCAGCGTTGATGAGCTTGCGGTAGCCACCTAGGATAACATCTACACTGCAGTGCGGTTCATCTTCTCTTTTGGTGGGTGAGTCGGGTAGAGTGGTCATCTTCACCGTCATGTTTCCAACATTGAATGTAGTCGCCTTCGTCACTAGGTCTCCAATTCCGAATGGGTTTGAGCGTGCGGAGACACTTGGACCTTGGCCTTGTTATCTTTGACCAAGACGGCTTCTATGCTCTGATAAAATGTTTGAAAGGGGCGGCTTCCCATTCACATCTCTTAGCGGGGTTGGTTTGTGTCGGTTGGAGCCGGTCCCCAGGACTTGTCGAATGAGGCGGTAGTTTGCAAGGAAGGTTGTGTGATGAGACTTACTTGAGACCGGAACCTTTCAAAGTGTATGCTTGACGAGCTCTCTCCGGAAAATTGTGTCACGTCGGAAAGTTGTCGATGCGGCAGCAAGCCAGTCATCGGGGGTCCAAGGCGTGTTGGAGATTCTCTCAGTACCGACACCGTGAGAGGACAGACCTCCGGTATGGCTTTGTTGTCCGCATCCAAGAGCTTCCTAGGATCATGTCGTAGTTGGGATGATCTTTGACTACATAGAACTTTGCTCGTGTTGAGGCATCTCCCAATTTGACTTCAAGGTCGATGCATCCATACGTATCTCTAAGCTCTCCTCCCGAATCTTTAACCACGGTTGGGTGACGAGTAGCCTCCCGCTTGAAATCTTTGCCGCTCTCAAGGTCTTGGAGTGATGATGTTAAATTCGGAAGCCGTATCGATCAACGCGTTATCAAACTCCAACGCTCTCAAACGAGTGACGGTTAGGAGTCCCAGGTTCCCTTTGCTTGCATCTTTCGGGAAAGACTCGAGGTTCTTGGACCGGTTCGGAGATACAAACGCCGCTCGACACAACGTGGTTGAGGGCCGCAAATATGTCTTGACGCTGCCCCTTGGAGAAATATAATATTTCACACATGTGCTCCATCATAGATTGCAGTCTTGAGCGAGTCCCGTAAATCATGTAGTTCCCGATAGGTAGAGGATCTCTATGAACACCTTCGTTTCCAAGCTTGAGTTCCCTGTCTCTACCTTTTCCCCGAATATTTGTTTCAACCTCGTTGCAATCTTTGGTTGGATGATGGACGAACTTTGTGGTAGCAAATGATATCCGGGATCTGCTATTTCTTCCTCGGTCGGAGGACGCCTGATAGGGGGGGGTAGCTTTACGGCGTCATCTTGGATCCACGCTTCCAAGAGCTCTATCACTTCATTCATAGGAAAAGGAAAACCTGTGTCTTTAGAGTTTTGCGCAGGAGTTTTGTTTGTTCCTTTTCGAGACGAAGTCTTGTGTGCCGGGGATGCTCGCTTGGTTTGTTGTTCCGAAGCTTTCCTCTTTTCTCCTCCGCTTACCACACTCCCAGAAGGACCCGTGTTGTATTGTTTGTTCGTGAGACGCCGCTTCCTCGACTTTCACGCAAATCTTCACTTGAACAACTCGGGTTCTTTCTAGTAGTCTTTGGTGCGAGTTGTTCTTTGAAGCGTTTTGCGGCTTCGTGGAGTTGGAGAGACGTTTGAAAGCCCATATTCTCCAAGGCAACGGTATAGGTATCATCCCATTGATGCATGATTCCACCAATTGTCGTTCGGTGACATTCCGGATCGTGACAATCCGCCGCTTGGGTTGAACCTTTTAACGAAGTCGTTGGGATGTTCATTGTTAAGCTGGAGAATTCTTCCCAGTGTCTGAAAATGTGATTTGTTGGACACGAAGAAATACTTCTGTAGAAAGCGCGACCATCTCGCTCCAATTGGATATCTTTGTTAGGCGCAATGTTGTTGTACAGTGTATGCCCTCCCGTGAGTGATTTTGAGAATTCTTTTAGGCGTAAAACATGATTGTATTCATGTTCCCCAAGGCTTCCAAGAATCGAGAAATGTGTTCACGAGCATTACCGATGACTGTCGTAGAGGGAGAACTCGGGGAGAGGTGTAACCTCTTGGTAGAGGAATCCGTTGCACATCTTGAGGGTACGGCGGCCGATGTTGGTGTACGTCCGTTTGGTCCCCTTTTCCTCGATTTTGGAGAAGTCGCTCTAGATCTTCACGCGTAATGAAGTTGGAAGACTGGCCTCTCTCCTCTTGGCGCTCGGAGCAACACGAGTTTCTTCATTCATGTGGTCAGGTGGAAACACTCTCAGGGTGTATTGAATGCATCTCTCGCCGACTCAGGGTTGCCGTGAATCTTGCGGCAATCGTTCGATCAAAGTTTTAAGGAAAGTGAGTACCTCTTTCTCGAGTTGCGGCCATATCTGTTTGAGTTTTAGCAAGAATTTCCTGTTTCTCCATCAAGTCTGCAATGGTACTAGACTTGCGGCCTTCCTCTTGTGTCTCCGGCTCCTCGTCTGGTGGATGAGTGAAAGTTGTTGCTACGGTAACCCTTGGAGGCGTTACGCTCGAAGAGATGCCGAGATTTCTTGCTGCTCCGGCTCTCAGTGATGGGAGGTGTTACACCCTCTTGGGATGTCTCTGCTCGCTAGTGTTGGTGATAGAAGTAGCTGGCTCACGAGATGTATTGACATTCGTAGCTCCGTTGACAGGTACATCAACACGGAAGTGTCATCCATCTTGGCTCCATCGAGTTGATTGCTGATCCAGGACCTCGTTCTACCATCTTGGAATGAATTCTTGATTGAATTGGTTTAAGATCTACCCTTTTTGAAATTGATGAAATTGAATCGGATTTCAAAGAAATTGATTTTACTGACCGAGAGATTAATCTCCCATTGTGGTCGCCAATTGTTGATGGGTGAAAACTACTCCCGCAGAATTTGGTAATTTGGGGTGTGGATGAGGAATGAATCTAAACCTTCAACAAATGCACTCGCGGTGAGTGCTTGTAGATTCGAGAGATGAATCCATGCAAGTCCGGCCTAAACCAAGAAATGGCCGTTCCGGACTTGTTTCGGTCACAAAGTGAAGGAGATGGGGTTGATCTTAGAGAGGGAAGCGAAGAAGGTGTTGAGATTGTGAAGGTGTTGGCTTGCTTATGACTTGTGAGAAAGATGAGCAAGCTTACGGTTGATGCAAGGTGCTCGAGTGTTTGAATACGGTTTGTATTAACACTTGGTTTTCGTAAATTCAACTTGTGTTGTTCTCCGTTATTCCCTTGTTGTTTTGGAAATAGGGCGGAGACCCTATTTATACAAGTCATTGAGCCTCATTCACGTTTCTCGTGGGAAGTGGAGGTAGTGGAATGATGGAGTAGTGGAGTTGTGTGTCGGTAACACACGACCGGTCTTACCCACTTTTCTGTTCATCTCTAACCGTCCATGACTTCCTAACACGTTCTTGTGATGGCACGTTGCACGCGCACGCCGTAAACCGCTGAGACCAATACCCAAAGATGCATCCCGATTTGTGACATGATTGATGTCGGAATGTGGATCGTGGATCCACGAAAGATAGCATGTAATGTTGAATTGAATAACTGCGTTATTCAGAAAGTCGATACTTGTGAAGTACCGTGTGTATTTTATGCGTAGTCACGCATTACGGTGTGATACGGTGATGGGTAATGACTCCTTACTAACCAAATAACTCGACTGACGGTTGTATAACCAAGTGGTGAGGTCGGACGGACGAGATGATGTTTGAGACACTCATCTGCGGCCGTTGATGAAATTGGGGTTTTTAAAGAGTGCGCAAGCATCACTCTTGACTTGGTCGAAACCAAGCATGGGAAGGATTTTGTAGAGGACCGACCATACATGCGTGTTTGGCATGATGGTGTACACGTCCATGTCTCACCGTCTCGTGAAGATGCAATCTAGGCCACTCAATTTGACCGTCAAAGAGGAGTGGTTGAGATCGGTTCTTGGCGTAAATCCCTTGCCGCAAAGGAGTTGGAAACCGCATGACATCCCAAGTTTGGCGTGCGTCCAAGACGACCCATCTTGGTGGTCTTGGTCGATCATACCCAGCGTGTAGGTGGTAGGCTAGTGTTCACACCTATACCCGATTATCCCATGAAAACGTGATCTAAGCCACTAAAATCATCCGGTGAAGTTGAGCGGTCGAGATCAGTTTAGGATTTGGGAGATGTAACCGCGTGAGTTTGGTCGGGCGTTTTGGATTAGCCTGGGCATGGTATGCCTTGGCCGACCGCAAGAGGAGGTAGATGGGCCCACGGTGGTCATGTTTGGTATGACCGGCCTTGGTTAATCCAATCTGTGACCCTTCATTAAATCGGAGAAGATGGACGCGCGTGATGACTTGAAGCCCTAATTTTGGCTTTCAAAGCCGCGCGACCATGCTCTTTTGGGCATGACGAATTTGTTGTAACCAACCATGGTTGGCTTTGACCGATTGGTCAAGTGTGTAGGCGGTCACACGGTGATTGTGTCGACATGCTCAGGCCCTTTGAGTCTACATCTACACCCTCCATCTATACCTGCGAAGATGGATGGTTGAGATTGTTTTGCGGCACATGTAATATGCCGCAAACCCTAATTTAGGGTTTTCCGTCCATAATGCTTGGTATGGACGGTTTCTTGGCAAGTTTAAGGCCAATGGTCGACCATGCGGGGTCGGTGTGTGTATTCCATACCGCTTGGGGTGATGGAATTGATCTCGTGGGTCATCCAATCATGCTTGTGGAGTTGGATGTTGCGATCGAATCATATCTGGCAAGCTAAGGCCGTGTGTATTCCATACCTGCTTGGGGTGATGGAATTGATCCGTGGTCATCCAATCATGCTTGTGGAGTTGGATGACTGCGATCCAGATCATATCCGGCAAGCTAAGGCCGTGTGTATTCCATACCTCGCTGGGGGTGATGGAATTGATCTGTGGTCATCCAATCATGCTTGTGGAGTTGGATGATTGCGATCGAATCATATCCAGGAGACCGATACAGGTCAAGTCCTGGGATGCTCAATCGAGCTAGTATAACACACCGAGAGGGGCTCAATCGGGCTAGTATAACACACCGAGAGGGCTCGGGCTAGTATAACACACCGAGAATCAATCAGCATGCGGGTATTTCGTACATGGATTCATTATAGTGCTTGAGGTTCGTGTTACTCAGTAAGAGTAACACTCGGTCGTCATGCCACACTAATAATGATTCATTATGGTGTTGAGGTTCGTGTTACTCTGTAAGAGTAACACTCAGTCGTCATGCCGCACTGATAATGAGTACAGGAAATACAAGGCTGATATGAAATTCACAGGAAGGGATTGTTGCTACATGCTCCATTCTTGGTGAATTAAGTGAGGAGTATCCGTCACTTATAAACGGCTTTATCTTTTACAAGATGTCAGCGCATGATTTTTTGGTTACTTACAAATTTAACCTTAAACGAAAATCCACCATCAACAGTTAGATCTTTTAATGTTTACGTGCTCTGGTGCCAATTCAAATGACAAGGGTACCAAGTTGTAGATGGTGGATTTTCAACGAAGGCTAAAATCGTAAACCCATACTTATATATATTCCTGATCCAGCAATCAGATGAATATTGAGGCTCGTGTCTCTTATCGAAAGCATGAAAGATCATGCTATGAGAATCTCTGACTGAGAATACAGTCTCTCGGAGTATATATAGATATGTAGTCTCTCAGCTGAAGCAACGGCATATCTCATGAATACTGAGCAATTTCAGTAATTACTTCTATATAGAATCGAAAGATTAGACGGCTACTAGACAGCTTGCCTGCTAGTATAGAGCAATAACGTCTTCATGATGTAACAATGTTTTCCCTGACTATATGAAAGAAGTATGACGCTTCAACAAGCTCATATCACTCAATTCCTGAATAATTAACGCTCCTAGATGATCGTACTAGTATAGAGCCATTAATTAATTATTTTCAAAATCAATAGATTCAAATCCCTGGAAAATATTCGATATTTTCATAATATTTCGTTATTTCAATTTATGGTTCTTCCCAAAGAGAATTCCATGGGTTAGTAATAAATATTCAACACACGGGCATCTGAGCTACCTTTGAGTAAGCCCCGACCAAAATGGTGTAAGTGTACTCAACGATGATGCACTAACAATCACCGCACGAACAAGTATTTCAAAATACGACGAGACGATGAACCTATACAAAATAAGAAGGAAAAACAATAAAAAATTAAAAAATTGACCAAGGCGCTGGGAGCATGGGCCCACTAACCGGCCGGACGTGCCGTGGTCAATCCCACGCCAGTTTCATATTTTTATTATTTTCTTTGAGTTCATGAAAAACCTTTCACTTGAACAAATATCTTTTGTTTTGAGGAAACTCCTCAGTTTCATGGTGTTTCCCTCACACCAAAGAAATAATATAAAATTAAGGAAAATATTGTGGGGCCGTGATTATTGGCCAACCGGCCATGCCCTGATCCCGGCCGGCCCCACACCTCATGGTTCCTCATTATTTTATTATTATTTCCCTAATCTCATGAAAACTCCTTAATCTCATAATATTTCCTTGATCTCATGAAAAATAATATAAAATTAGGGAAACCCGTGGGACCGGGCCATACCCGGCCGGTCATGCCCTAGTTGGCCCCACACGCCCTATTTTATTATTATTATATTTTTCATGTTTCCTTAATCCCATGAAATTCCTTGATTTCATGATGTTTTCTTCAAATTATGGGAAAATAAAAATATATAAAATTAAGGAAACTTGTGGGACCGGGCCCAAGCTGGCCGGTCATGCCCTAGCCGGTCCCACAAACCCCTTATTTTATCATTATTATTTTAATATTTCCTTAATTTTATGAAATTCTTTGATTTCATGATATTTCCTTCAAATTATGAATATTCTTTCAAAAATTATGAAAATTCTTTCAAATCATGAAATAATACATAAAATAAGGGAAAACCCACGGGACCGGGCCCTAGCCGGCCAACCATGCTCAAGCCGGTCCACACGCCCTTATTTTATTATTATTAATATTTTTGTTTCCTTCATCTCATGGAAACTCTTTGATTTCAACAAAATCTCCTTGGTTTTAACAAATTCCTTGGTTTTATCATATTTCCCTAAAATCATGAAAATATTATAAAAATTGGAAAAAAACGTGTGGGACCAAGCTCCTTGGCCGACCGGCCATGCCTTGGCCATGACCGGTCCCACACCTCATGATTCCTTCACCCTTTTATTATTTTTCCTTCATCTCGTGAAGTTTTGACGGTTTCATCAAAAACCCTGATTTCTTCATATTTTCTCAAATGATTGCTCAAATGCACATTTGAAAACATCAAAATTCTTAATCGAGATACGAACACTTTAGTGACATGAGCATGTTACCTTGACCGACCAAGGTTGACTTTTATCTCGCAAGGAGCCGGTCCCGTGTATTTACACCATTTGACCTAATTTGCGCAATTGCACGTATTAGGTCCAAAACTCTTCCAAATAATTCTGGATTTTCATACAATGATCGCCAGTCGATCCCGTGACCACCTAGGGACGATTTCATGACCCTTTGGTCGGTCCCTCACCTCTTCATAATTAATTAGGTTTTATTACCTAAGGTTCAGACGAGCATTATTTTAAAAAATGATTAAGCCAGCATTTAATCATTCTTTCATTAAATCAAATGGTCTTCGGGAGACCTTGATATTTGCTCACGTGAGCATCTGGGCGCTACATGGTTGATCCATAATCCCATATAGCCGGTCCCTCCTCAGCTCTGTGGTTAACTTTCAATAAACCATCAGTTAATCATCAATTGATCAAATTAGGGTTTTGAGTTCAAGGTTCATAATTCCATATTCAAACGCTAATAATTTTACGTTGATCCCGTGATTAGCATTTTATTTATCATACTCGGTTCAATTACCAGTATCTTATTTGGTCATACTACCAATAATTCATCGAATGAGCAACATTTGCTCAGATGAGCAATATTTGCTCAAACCAAGGAATATTGGTTCAACTATCAATATTCAACAATTCATCGAATGAGCAATATTTGCTCATGTCAACTTATTCACACATCATGTCTTTGTCTCAATAGACACGTTCAATTCACGAGTCTCAGAACATTTCCAAATCACGTTCGACTCAACAAAACAAGGACTCATCGTCCCATGAAGTCATGAAGTCAAGAATCGACTAACTAAATACATGTCGCCTTGCAGACTCCACAATCACACGAGACATCAATCGTGTTACATGGGGGATATTAACTAGGGTTTTGGTCTGGCGGTCTACGACACGTGTGTTCAAACAAACGATGAAATGTGAGCAAGTCGTGCAATCAGTTGAAGGAGTTAACAAAGTAGTGGATGGAAAATCGACCAAGTCTCCGCACGATGAGCAACTGGTTTCGAACACGATTTCCATTTCCCCACTCCTTGACTCCATCAATCTGTCACACTTCATGGGATCATGGTATCTATAGTTTCAAATAATATAAATAAGTCCTGAATCATGATTGAAAGAACAACGAGAATCTCACGTCTTACTGGACAACACGAGCTCAACAACTCATCAATTGAGTAACTTCAATCTTTTCAACTTATCATATTCAGAATTCACAACACACCTACAATCTTCGATTACCATTGATTCCACACATTTCTCAGCTTCCCTCCTACGGATCGGCCCATCCTTTCCTGTGACCGAATTCACTCTGGAACGGCCGTTGTCTTGGTTTAGGCCGGAGTACTATAGATTGATCTCTCGAATTCAAAGTACTCCCTTCTTTCAGTGCATCTGTGTGAGGTTGAACATTTCGCTCGGTTCAAGGAGTCTCCTCCGTACGGTCGTCTCCTCAATTCCATAAAAACCAGCAAATCGTTTTGCCCCATCAACAGATTGGCGACCACAGTGAGAGATCATTCTCTCGGTTGCAATTTCACTTATCGCAAAGATGGTCGGTCTCAGGACTAATTCAACTACTCCTAACCCAATCCAGAATTCTTCAAACGACAATATTCCTCCTCCTAATGCTACATCTGACAACACAGAAGGTGGGGAAGTCCCAACTCTAACTGAGTTGTCACGAGTCTTAGAGATCCACGCCAGGAACATGGATCTGATAAAAGATACAATGAACCACATACTCGACTTTCTCATTAAGCTGACGTCCGAGTTAAGTGGAATCTCTGCTGCAGAAGTCCCAGCACCGGGGGATGACTTATCACGTAGTGGTCCTCAAAATAACAGTTTCACTACTTATGAGAAACCGGTGGACCAGGAGGTTGCGCAGTTAGTCGAAAACTTGTGTGAACTCTTACACTTTTCCAGAAAGCAACGAACAGACACATTTGTTGCACTCAACCAGATATCGTCAGACATACCCCTGACTCCGTCGTGCCTAGCAGCTGAGGAAACACTTGTGATGTCTGGCCATTCGATCAACAACATCACTTTCGGAGAAGAAGACCGCATGACAGACGAAGGACATAATCGAGCCCCGTACGTGACCGGTTTCATCAGAGACTATGAATTCAAGAGAGCCCTCGTTGACACGGGCGCTTTCACAAACATTATCACTATGAAGACTCTCAAATCAGCCAGGTTCCCACAGAATAAGGTTGTCTGGCACCCTATCCTAATGACAGGCTTTGAAGAAAGTCAGATTCATACGTACGGATATGCGTACATAGATTTGAAGGTGGGGCCTATTCAATCAAAAGTCAAGTTCCACGTGATTGAACAAGAGCCAGATTATCACATGATACTTGGACGTCCATGGCTCCATGATAACAAGGTGGTTCCTTCAACGTACCATCAATGTATGAAGGCTCTACTCAATAACAAGATTGTTCGTATCCCGGCTTCATCATCTCCCTATGATCCTGTCTATGATGCTGAATTCCTTGAATCTCAAAAAAATGTCCCAGAGCCTCCAGGCAAAGTTTACAGCACTCCACTCCCAAGTTGGAAGACTATTGAAAAGGTCGCTGAAAAGCCATCATCCTCAGATGCTAAGGTGATCAGATCATCCGCCACAGTGTTAAAGCGCCGTAACGACCAGGTTTCAACTCCAAGGTCGAACTTCATAATCAGCCACGACGCGGAAGGAAGGATCGTTTATCGCCGACGGGAGGATTAGCAATTAATCGGGGAGAGCGATGAAAAGTCTCCCCACCCCGAAGAATCATGCCAGAAAGAACTGTCACTCGAGGAAGAAGTTCAGGACGCCCCACGACAATTACAAGACGGTAATGACTCTACCACTGATGATCTCGAAACAATCAACATTGGGACTGAGGACGATCCAAGGCCGATTCTAATCAGCTCAGCACTGTCACCGGAGGAACGGACGGAATTAATAGCACTACTAAAAGAGTATCAAGATGTCTTCGCCTGGACGTACGAAGAAATGCCTGGTCTAGATGATAAATTGGTTACTCATCATCTGCACATTACACCTGGCTCCAAAGTTGTCAAACAACCGCCTAGGCAGTTCAGACACGAAGTCGAAGAGCAAATCAAGGTCGAGATTCAGAAACTATTAGCAGCAGGGTTCATCAAGCCTATTCAACACCCAACATGGCTGGCGAACGTTGTTCCTGTCAAAAGAAAAATGGTCAAATCAGATGTTGTGTTGATTTCAGGAATCTAAACAAATGTTGTCCGAAAGATGATTTTCCTCTACCCAACATCGATATGCTCGTAGACGCAACCAGCGATCACGGTATGTTCTCATTCATGGATGGTTACAGTGGATACAACCAGATCAAAATGTATGAACACGATGCCAACAAAACCGCATTTCGTACTCCTATTGGGAATTTCCACTACACTGTAATGCCATTCGGATTAAAGAATATCGGTGCTACCTATCAACGAGCCATGACTGCCATATTCCACGACATGATGCACAAGAAAGTAGAAGACTATGTTGATGACGTAGTAGTGAAGTCGAAGACTCGAGCATCTCACTTTCAAGTTCTAAGACAAGTCTTTGAAAGATGTCGAGAATACAAACTAAAGATGAACCCTCTGAAGTGCGCGTTTGGTGTCTCTTCTGGAAAGTTTTTAGGATTCCTGGTCACGGCAGAAGGAATCAAAGTCGATCCAGACAAAACGAAAGCTATTACTACCATGCCTCCTCCACGCACTGTGAAAGAACTCCAAAGTTTCATGGGAAAGGTAAATTATATCCGACGTTTCATCCCTGGATTAGCTCAACTTATTGCTTCATTCACCCCTCTATTAAAGAAAGGATCTAGCTTTACATGGACTACTGTGCAACAAGAAGCATTCCAGAGAATACAACAGATACTGCTATCACCTGCTGTCATGAAATCGCCAGTGCAAGGACGACCACTGATACTTTACACAGCTTCTAGTGATGTTTCTATCGGAGCACTCCTTGCTCAAGAAGACGACGAATGCATCGAACGACCAATCTACTACTTCAGCCGAACCATGCGAGATGCTCAACTCAGATACCCAAAGGCTGAGAGAGCATGTCTGGCGTTAGTACATGCAATTCAGAAGTTCAGACACTATTTGATATCCAATAGAGTTGTGCTTGTTTCCAAAGCTGACCCTATAAAGTTCCTACTATCAAAGCCAGCCTTGATAGGAAGACCAGCAAAGTGGTTGCTTCAGATGTCTGAATTTGACATAGCATGTACACCGCCTAAAGTAATTAAAGGCCAAGCAGTAGCGGACTTACTCGTTGCTTTTCCAGGGGAAGATACAATAATGTTACATGAAGATGTACCTGGTGAGTTTCCAGACATCTTAGTTATCAAGGAAGAGACGTGGCTTTTATACTTCGACGGTTCTGCCACCCCTAGCAATGATACTGGAGGAGCAGGCATAGTACTAGTCTCTCCATCTGGCGAGGTTTTCTCATATTCATTCAAGCTGGATTTTCACTGCACCAACAATTCAGCGGAATTTGAAGCCTTCTTACTGGGATTGTCTCGGATAAGCAAGCGGGCGGCGACACCTCGAGATAAGGGGAGATTCAAAAATACTGGTCAATCAAATGAATGGAACATACTCCCTTAAAGAAATCACACTTGCTCCATTCAGGACTGAAGCTCAACGGCTTTTAACCTACTTCGCTGATGCAATGATTGTCCATACTGGACGACCAACAATAGGCATGCTGACTGCTTGGAAACTCTCGCTTCGAAGCTGCAATTTGAAGGAGCGGAGAAAACAATCACTGTACATAGGCGTGCTGTTTCATCCACATGGCTCGCTCAAGTCGAAGATATTCAAGAAGATGATTGGCGAGCACCTATTATTCACGAATTGGGCAGTTCTCTTTCAGAAGGGAAAATCAGTCTCAAGGAATTGAAGAATTATTTCTTACTTCATGGAGCGTTATACTATCAAAACTCCGATGGGTCATTATCACGATGCCTTGGAAATGACGAAGCGGAAGAACAACTCAAGCGCATACATGAAGAAACATGCGGACATACACTGGTGGTAACACTCTACAGAAAGCTTCAAAGAATGGGATACTATTGGCCTTCCATGGAAGCTCAATCAAGAATTCTGCAAAAGTCATGTCCCAATTGTCGACGCCTCCTCATCACTTAGAAGCTCGACAGCCCATCACACCGGGTGCTGGAGGGAACCTTATATCAAATATCTAGGGACAATGAATTACCGTCGAAAAGAAAGAAACCATCAAACTCATTCAAAGGGCTAAGAGATTTGTCTTTCTTGATGGAATCTTATACCGCAAAAGATTTGGTGGGAATTTACTAAGATGCTTAGCTGAGCATGAAATCCCAACCATTCTGAAGAAAATGCATGATGGAGAACATCAAGGAAAAGGAAATTATTTCTCCAGATTCATGAGAAATATTATTGGCCAACCATGGAAGACGATGCAGCTGCACACGTTCAAAGGTGTCATCAATGCCAAGTCCATGGTAACCTCATTCATACTCCCTATCTTCCATTGAATTTTGTGAATAGTCCATGGCCTTTCTATAGCTGGGGACTGGATATTATCGGAAAGATCAATCCCGGCATCTTGACGGCATGAATACATCATCACCGCAACCGAGTATTTTACCAAATGGGTTGAAGCTATTCCTCTTCGAAGCACCACTGGAGTCACAATTGCAGCCTTCATCAAAGAATACATAATATGCAGATTTGGCGTTCCCAAACACATCGTCACTGATAATGGGACTCATTTTGCCAACAAGCACGTGACATAACTGCTCGAGGAATACGACATCAAACAAGTTTTCTCCATGCCGTATTATCCCCAAGGAAACGGACAAGCAGAGAGTACCAACAAAACTTTGATCCGGATTCTCAGCCGAACAATCCATGATAATCCTCGATCCTGGCATGAACAGTTACCTATGGCTTTATGGGCTTATCGAACCGCGCCAAGGAGTTCGATCGGGACTTCACCATATTCTCTTGTCTATGGTGCCGATGCCATACTGCCGGCAGAAATCAGAATTCCTTCAGCAAGGATTGCAGCGTCCAGTGGAGTACAATAGGATGAAGCCGAAATATCCAAATCAAGAATTGTTGAACTAGACATGCTCGAGTCAAGGAGGGCCAAGGTGGAAAAATACGTAGAAGCGTACAAACAAAGGATCTCCAGAGCATACAACAAAATGGTAAGACCTCGAACATTTCAAGTAGGAGACCTGGTATTAAAGACGGTGAAGCACATTCAACAAGACATGTCCGCCCACAAATTCTCTCCTAAATGGGAAGGGCCATATGTAGTCATCAAGGCAGTATCCAGTGGATATTACAAGATCTTAGCTGTTGATGGAGGAGTGGAAGGAAATATAATCAACGACAAATGGCTCAAGGCATATTATGCCTAATCCCTAAAATACAATTACCTTTTCATCAATTCATCATTTCAAACATTTTCAGAATGTAATTTATTTTCTTCCAAAGAGCATGCAAAATGCTCCCTTGTTCATTAAAACATTCCATAAATGAACAAAATTTCCTCATGTCATCATCAATCATCCTACCTAAGAAAAGCCTAAACTTATCAGAAAACAACAATCATAAATGCTCACTCAGAGCAAACCATCCAACAGTGGATAATCCCTATAAGAAGCTTTGCCAAGTTTCTTCTGAAAGATCCGAGTCTTTACCTTCAAATCTTCAACTGCCTTCTCGACCCTGTCCGATTCAAGAGCCAGTATCTTCTCCTCCTCCAATAAAGCGGTGGTAGTGGAAATCGCATCAGCAGCCTCCGCCGCCTTATGAATCTTGATTATCCCGAGTCGACGACGAAGCCAACTTACATTAAATCGCAAGGTCTCGCAATTTGAGATCATCTCATCCCATTTATGCAGCTCATGGTTCTTGACATCTCGCAAGCGCATCTGGTTTATTTCCTCAATGATCGGCAACAACCCAGCTACTGTGGTTAAAAGGGTAGGAAGAAAGCCTTTCCATACTTCTGTAGTGGCAATGTGGCCATACTTCTTCCAGATCTTAGTATACAGAGGTGCGTAACATTTGGGAATGACGAATCCGCCAACCACTTCGTTGTCCGGGAAAGTGTTGAGCAAATGGGCTTCAAATGGGAGTCCCGCTGTGGGATATTCACGAGCATGAACACTGTCTCCTATCTCCACGGATTCTACAGAATCTTCACCAACCCGGTCGCTGCTGTCCTCAACCTCGACTACAGTCTCCACTCCTTCTTCGTCTGGCATCGACCACGACACGAACGTCTGCCTGCGATAAAATGAAGGAGCATTTAATTTCACCGAAATAGAGCACAGTGAATCTTAAGAATTATAAGATTACTTACAGATGATCCAACCTCAGCACGAGCCGACCTATACCGGACAGGAGCTCTAACAGTTCGCTTGGGCCTCGAAATATGAGAAGAAGCATTCTTCTGATTATCCTGCAATAAATCGTTTTCTTATGATCAACAATCTTGATCAGACAAAAATGAAAAAGAGATACAACTTACTGAAATGGACGCTGCTATTTCACGCTTCGACTGAGGATCATTTTGAGAAGAAATACTACTGCTTGACATAGCGACAACAAGGTATGATCCAGAATTCTCTGCACGATGAAACTGACTCAGGAATGGAAGAAATATTCGTTAAATGATAGACTCAAAGCCTTGAAAATATATATTAGACACGGTGGAGGTTCATCTTCTGTGAATAGTCAATTCAGTTACGAGTTTCACTGAAACCCTGAGTTTCAAAGGTTAATACTGAAGACGCGGAGGAAAATAACGCATTGGGGACTGACCATGACATAGTCAAAGAAAAGCCACACAACTTTGTACGTGTGTCATGAGTGTCTTAACCGTGTTATGCTACTTCTCATAAGACAAGACAAGACGAAGATCATCAAAAGAGATCATGTTATATTTAATCGAATGAACGTTGGTTCATTTAATTCAATCAGAAGGAATCACCATTAATAAAATAGTAAACCTGAAGTAAAAGTCATTCAAATCATCGAAGAAATGTCTACTACGAAGCCTAAGGAACATTCAAGTGTTTAAAAAGAAAAGAAGATGGAAATAAAGATACTCATCGGATTCATCCGAATTGTCAGACTCGTCATCACTATTCTTCTCATTATCTGAGTCATCAGAGTTGTCATCACTATCTTCCTCTTCGTCATAATCAGCAGCGATGGAGTTCGGATAAGCTTCGGGATCATCATCTGAGTCCGAGTCCTCTTCCGCTTCAATTTGCTTCATGGTCTTCCGGAACTCTCGTTCATATCGATCGGGCTTAATCTTGCGCTCTGGTACCTCCCATGTATCCTCTTTTTCAGAAGCATCAGTATCAGAGTCAGAAGGCCTCCCGTCCAAGAATCGACGTCTCTCTTCAGTCCTTTGTATTTTGCGCCGGATTCGATCCTTTCCACACTGACGAGCCTCTTTTTCATCATCCTTAGCTTTTCTTTTCCTGAGCTCAAGAAAAGTGACCCTTCGTTCATTCAAGGGTACGCTAGGCTTCGCTCCCTGATTCTGAGTAACCCTAGCTCTTGATTTAGAAGCCTTGGAATCCTCATCGGAAGAGCTAGAAGAAGAAGAGGAATACCAATAATCGTAATCTCCGTCGAACATTTTACGCTTAACCCTGGGATCAGAAGCACAAAAGATTACCGACATGCAAACAGATCTATTGGCAAAAATGGTAATTCTTAACTCTTACTTTTTACGCTTCCACTAACAATAGTGATAGTAATTCTAGAGTTAACACTCCAAAAATCGTTCGTCTCTTCGAAACCTACAAAAATGAACGAAACTCAGATTTTCCATAAGATCATGAATATTTCCACTGTGTGAACATTCACTATGGAACTATGAAAACTAAAGCATTATTTCATCATAAATAATTGTTTACTTATAAAGATTACATAAAACTCAAGTTTTGATTTATATTTTATATTTTTATATATAAAAATATACGTGATTAACTCACGAAAAAAAAAAACGTTTTGATGTGAGCAAGGCTCACTAAATAAAATCCATGGACAGGCCACGGTTTCAAAAAAAAAAAAATCTTTTCCTTCGTATTGGCATACGTCTTTGAAACGAAGGTTTATTTCAATTTTGTGAAAACTCACACATTATAAGATAAAGTTTTGATTTACATGAAAGCTCATAAACAAAATTTTATCACTGGACACAAGTTCACACATAAAAAAAAAAAAAAACTCTTTCTTCGTATCATCGTCATTCTTTGAAACGAGGGTTTATTTCGGTTTTGTGAAAATTCACCTTTTCATGATAAAAATTTGGTTCACATGAAAGCTCATAAACTTAGTTTTATCACCAAACCTAAAACTTCATATGTAAAGAAAAAATCTCTACTAGGTCAGGGATTATTAATGGGTTCTCAAACTAACGATGAAACGAACATACGTTTTCTAAAATAAGGGTTTTCAACAAAAATCACATTCATATATACACATATATATAATTTCAACATGATCAAAGCATGAACAACTCATGAACTCAGCAAACTACTGTAAAAAAAATAAAAAAATCACGTACCTGTCGGCGCCGGCCGGAATATGGTCGGACGGTGGTCGGATGGTGCCGGCGATCGGCAACAACTCCTCCATGGAAAATTCTCTGCTTTCTCCTGTGCTCGAACGTGAGGATGATGGGAGGATGAAGGTGGTGGTCGGTCGTGAAGGTGAAATAAAAAAAAAAGGAATTACTCCTTTTATATCAAGTTTTATTTCCAAAACCTAATTCTATAAGGATTTCCCTATTGGGCCCGGCCCGTGAATCCTAAAACGACCAAGGTCCCGTCATCAAAATCAGCGGTTCAACACCAATTTATGCTCATTAAACGATGCTCTATCATGCCACTGGAATCTTCATTCAATCCATGGTTTGCTCGTACTATCAAAATCCGGTAAGGTCTTATCTTATGACTGAGTTCAATTACTTATATCATCTCATGAATAGGAAAATCACCATTCAATGCTGACTAAGGAACACGGCTTTCCTCACTAAGCAGGGGACTTAATGTAGATGGTGGATTTTTGACAAAGGCTAAAATCGTAAACCCATACTTATATGTATTCCTGATCCAGCAATCAGATGAATATTGAGGCTCGTGTCTCTTATCGAAAGCATGAAAGATCATGCTATGAGAATCTCGATCGAGAATACTTGTCTCTCGGAGTATATATAGATATGTAGTCTCTCGGTGAGGCAACGGCATATCTCATGAATATTGAGCAATTTCGGTAATTACTTCTATATAGAATCGAAAGATTAGACGGCTCTAGACGGCTTGCTCGCTAGTATAGAGCAATAACGTCTTCAGGATGTAACAATGTTTTCCCTGACTATATGAAAGAAGTATGACGCTTCAACAAGCTCATATCACTCAATTCCTGAATAATTAACGCTCCTAGAAGATCGTACTAGTATAGAGCCATTAATTAATTATTTTCAAAATCAATAGATTCAAATCCCTGGAAAATATTCGATATTTTCATAATATTTCGTTACTTCAATTTATGGTTCTTCCCAGCAGAATTCCATGGGTTAGTAATAAATATTCAACATACGGGCATTTGAGCTACCTTTGAGTAAGCCCCGACCAAAATGGTGTAAGTGTACTCAACGATGATGCACTAACAATCACCGCACGAACAAGTATTTCAAAATACGACGAGACGATGAACCTTTACAAAATAGGAAGGAAAAACAATAAATAATTAAAAAATTGACCAAGGCACTGGGAGCATGGGCCCACTGACCGGCCGGACGTGCCGTGGTCAATCCCACGCCAGTTTCATATTTTTATCATATTTTTATTATTTTCTTTGAGTTCATGAAAAACCTTTCACTTGAACAAATATCTTTTGTTTTGAGGAAACTCCTCAGTTTCATGGTGTTTCCCTCACACCAAAGAAATAATATAAAATTAAGGAAAATATTGTGGGGCCGTGATTATTGGCCAACCGGCCATGCCCTGATCCCGGCCGGCCCCACACCTCATGGTTCCTCATTATTTTATTATTATTTCCCTAATCTCATGAAAACTCCTTAATCTCATGATATTTCCTTGATCTCATGAAAAATAATATAAAATTAGGGAAACCTGTGGGACCGGGACATAGCCGGCCGGTCATGCCCTAGCTGGCGCCACACGCCCTATTTTATTATTATTATTATATTTTTCATGTTTCCTTAATCCCATGAAATTCCTTGATTTCATGATGTTTTCTTCAAATTATGAAATTCCTTCAAATTATGGGAAAATACATAAAAATATATAAAATTAAGGAAACTTGTGGTACCGGGCCCAAGCTGGCCGGTCATGCCCTAGACGGTCCCACAAACCCCTTATTTTATCATTATTATTTTTATATATCCTTAATTTTATGAAATTCTTTGATTTCATGATATTTCCTTGGGTTATTTGGTTTTTGGTACTTGGATTTTGTCCAACGTTAGTGTTTGGTCTAACTTTTGTCCAGCTTTGCGTTTGGTACTTGGAAATCACGTTGACTTTGGTTGACCTAGTTAAATCTAAATTTTCAATAACAGATTAAATGATTTTACTGTTCTACCCTATACTCATATAATATTTACGTAATGACCTAAAAACTATATTTACACCCTCGTAATTCACCTTTGGTCATTACCACCACCAACATCTCCTTAACTACCACCAGTCCACCAACATCTTTTTTAAGCCCGTAGAAGATAAGCTTGGTGTTCGTCTCTTGATACCGCAGTCGAAATCAATCACAACAATTATTCCCACCATTGTGAAAAATCACAACTTTTCAAACCCATAGATCCATTCTTAGACGACATACAAGACCCCCAACAATCAATCCATGCCAAACCCCAAATTCAAACCATTCCCAGACAACAATGGAAGAAGCCAAAACCAATTTGACCACCATCTCATCAGATTATTTCCGCTAACAAAACAGTCATATACCATCAAGAATTGTTGTCGCTGGATTGAAAATCCGCCGCTCTGGTTATCAATATTTCGGTGTTTTCTCCATCTCTCCCATGATATACAAGTTGAATGCTGCTGAAACCATTCTCTTTGATAAGTTGTTTCCTCCATCAAATCTATGAAGATTGAAAATTATTCCTTTGCTTCTCCATCTCTGTGCTAATCGGTAAGCAAACATATCAATTTTTGAGAGAAAAATGAACTCTTTTTTGGGCAATTTTCGATTTGGTTTACAGAAAATTGAAATTAGGGCAAAAATCAAATGATGCTTGGGGTTAATTTGTATGCAGATGTGTAATTGAGTTTAAAATCATGATACCTAGATACAATCAATATGAAATTTTATGAGAATTTGGGGATAAGGAATGAAATATGTGTGATTAAGATGAATTCCACGGTTTCATCCAAGATTTTTGGTTTCTTTTGAAGATTTTGTATGAAATCAGTGTACAATTCTATAGTGAATGAATTTTGATTGTGTAATGGATCAAGTTGGGGATGTAATGGATGATTTTGGAGTTCACTTTTTTGATTGATTATGTAAATAGCACTACTGATGTTACAATATTCAGTAGGTCGTGGTCTGTGGAGAGCGAAAGTAGGTCGTGGTCTGTGGAGAGCGAAACAAGAAGACGAGTAAAGAGTTAGGGTAAAGAGGGTACTACATCGTGACCACACACTTAATAGTGGTATTTAAAGTCGTTGGATCTATGTCCACTACAGGGGTATAATTGTAAACTCGGTATTATTTATTTATAAATTTAACTATAGTCAAGTCAATGACAGTCAACGTGAATTCCAAGTACCAAACGCAAAGTTGGATAAATGTTAGACCAAACACTAACATTGGACAAAACATGAGTATCAAAAACCAAATAACCCTATTTCCTTCAAATTATGAAAATTCTTTCAAAAATTATGAAAATTCTTTCAAATCATGAAATAATACATAAAATAAGGGAAAACCCACGGGACCGGGCCCTAGCCGGCCAACCATGCTCAAGCCGGTCCCACACGCCCTTATTTTAATATTATTAATATTTTTGTTTCCATCATCTCATGGAAACTCTTTGATTTCAACAAAAACTCCTTGGTTTTAACAAATTCCTTGGTTTTATCATATTTCCCTAAAATCATGAAAATATTATAAAAATTGGAAAAAACGTGTGGGACCAAGCTCCTTGGCCGACCGGCCATGCCTTGGCCATGACCGGTCCCATACCTCATGATTCCTTCACCCATTTATTATTTTTCCTTCATCTCGTGAAGTTTTGACGGTTTCATCAAAAACCCTGATTTCTTCATATTTTCTCAAATGATTGCTCAAATGCACATCTGAAAATATCAAAATTCTCAAAACTGAGATACAAACACTTTAGTGACATGAGCATGTTACCTTGACCGACCAAGGTTGGCTTTTGGCTCGCAAGGAGCCGGTCCCGTGTATTTACACCATTTGACCTAATTTGCGCAATTGCACGTATTAGGTCCAAAACTCTTCCAAATAATTCTGGATTTTCATAGAATGATCGTCAGTCGATCCCGTGACCACCTAGGGCCGATTTCATGACCCCTTGGTCGGTCCCTCACCTCTTCATAATTAATTAGGTTTTATTACCTAAGGTTCATACGAGCATTATTTTAAAAAATGATTAAGCCAGCATTTAATCATTCTTTCATTAAATCAACTGGTCTTCAGGAGACCTTGATATTTGCTCACATGAGCATCTGGGGGCTACATGGTTGATCCATAATCGCATGTAGCCGGTCCCTCCTCAGCTTCGTGGTTAACTTTCAATAAACCATCAGTTAATCATCAATTGACCAAATTAGGGTTTTGAGTCCAAGGTTCATAATTCAAGATTCAAACGCTAATAATTTTACGTTGATCCCGTGATCAACATTTTATTTATCATACTCGGTTCAATTACCAGTATCTTATTTGGTCATACTACCAATAATTCATCGAATGAGCAACATTTGCTCAGATGAGCAATATTTGCTCAAACCAAGGAATATTGGTTCAACTATCAATATTCAACAATTCATCGAATGAGCAATATTTGCTCATGTCAACTTATTCACACATCATGTCTCTGTCTCAACAGACATGTTTAATTCACGAGTCTCAGAACATTTCCAAATCACGTTCGACTTAACAAAACAAGGACTCATCGTCCCATGAATTCATGAAGTCAGCAACTGACTAACTAAATACATGTCTGCCTTGCAGACTCCACAATCACACGAGACATCAATCGTGTTACATGGGGGATATTAACTAGGGTTTTGGTATGGCGGTCTACGGCACGTGTGTTCAAACACACGATGAAATGTGAGCAAGTCGTGCAATCAGTTGAAGGAGTTAACAAAGTAGTGGATGGAAAATCGACCAAGTCTCCGCACGATGAGCAACTGGTTTCAAACACGATTTCCATTTCCCCACTCCTTGACTCCATCAACTGTCACACTTCATGGGATCATGGTGTCTACAGTTTCAGTAATATAAACAAGTCCCTGAATCATGATTGAAAGAACAACGAGAATCTCACGTCTTACAGACAACACGAGCTCAACAACTCATCAATTGAGTAACTTAAATTTTTCAGAACTTATCATATTCAGAATTCACAACACACCTACAATCTTCGATTATCATTGATTCCACACATTTCTCAGCTTCCCTCCTACAAATCGACCCATCCTCTCCTGTGACCGAATTCACTCTGGAACGGCCATTGTCTTGGTTTAGGCCGGAGTACTACAGATTGATCTCTCGAATTCAAAGCACTCCCTTCTTGCAGTGCATCTGTGTGAGGTTGAACATTTCGCTCGGTTCAAGGAGTCTCCTCCGTACGGTCGTCTCCTCAATTCCATAAAAACCAGCAAATCGTTTTGCCCCATCAACACAAGTACATCACAATCTTTTTGATATCAACCTATAAATCTGATACCTTGTGTGATCGAATATAGACAGAGACTGTCAACAAGATGACAACAACAAGGTATACACTTGGTATATAGAATAGGTATCAAAATCGAACCTAACTATATGGATCAACCCAACTGTTTGGATTAATCTGCAGTGTATTTATTTTTAATTATAACTAAAATAAAAATTATAATTGCCGAAAGTAAAAGTAAAGATACAACAAGATTTTGTTAATGAGGAACCGCAAATGCAGAAAAACCCCGGGGCCTAGTCCAGTTTTGAATACTATCGAGATTAAGCCGCTATACAAAGACCACTACCAACTTTGTATAGGTGAGACCAAGTAAACTATCCATAGTTACCTAATTTCTCAGTATCCGTTCGTCTACAACCAATCTGGTCAACGCACGTGAACCCTAAGATAGAGTCTATTGTCTTAAGTTGCTTCAGCCGCTGTGAAGACTTCAAGCAATCAAATCTTTTGGATCGTCTTTCGAAATAGTAAAGGACTAATCTTTTTGGTAACCACTCTATCAATCTCAAGAAGTAAATCATAGGTTATTTTTGAGTTCAACAAAGGTTCTTCCGTTTAAATAATATAATCTCATTTCTCCGGTTTAGAAAAACCAGGGTCTATGTTTACAAACTATCACGGATACTGAAGAATACTGATGGGTGCATAATTCTTACATATTTACCACTCAAATTACATTTTCTTAGTTATTTATTTTGTACATATTTAATGTTATTTGTTTGGTTTTGCAGTTTTTAGGAAATAAAACTCGATGGACTAGAAATACCGAAATGGATGGAAATCAAAAGTCAACAACAATAGTTGTACTGGTTCTCTTAAGACATGGATGTTCGAGGTACACTGATAGCAGAACTCAAAGCCTGTTGAATAATCGATGACTAATTCATGCGAGAAATGAGTTGGTCCATAAATTTGTGGGCTAAATGGGTTAACGGTGCTGAGTACGGAGAAGGAGTATACAATAATACAATGAGAATCTGGGATTTGTGAACATTAATGGCATATTTTTGGAGAAAGTAAAATGGGAAAGTGACGATACCCTGCTGAAGAACATTTTAATCAAGTCGGGAGCTTAAGGTGGCAACCGAGAATGATATTTAAGGAATGAAACTTGTTCTCTATAGCTCAAATGTGTGTGGCATGCAAAGAAGTGAGGCAGTAGGATTTAATTGGTTGAATGCACGAGAGCTAATATAGGAAATGAAGTTTTGGATACAAACAAGGAAGGTCAAACACGTGCTTGCCTTATACATGCGTAAGATATTCATTTTCGTGATTCATAACCAACTGAAAATCAAGGCAAATCAGGTACTTGCCTTATATAACGAATGGGGTAGAATACACGTGTCACACAGCTATTGGGGAGATGACGTGGTGACAAAATGAAAAAGGGAAATGTGTTCATTTGAAAACTATATATATATTGTGCTGTTTCGGAATGAGATAGGGGGCCGACACCACTATTTTTACATTGTTTTGGTTTCGTTTTTGTAATGGAAAGCTAGCTCTCTCTATTGGGGCTAAGGAGGAAGCCAATAAGTTGTGTAAGAAATTCTAGTACTCTTTGAATAAATATTCTTTTTGAGCTTAAATGTTTTAATTAATCTCTCTTCTTATTTAGCTTCATAATAATTGTTTTGGGTAGTTTAGCTATCGATCTTTTGTAAGCGAAGGAGATTATACCGTTTTGGTTTACAACATACGTTGTTATTTATTTTAACTGTAATATTTTCCGAGACATGCGATTGGGTTCAAAACTGTCTTGAGTTATATCACGAATATTGTTTAGAGAGGAATGATTATTTTACATTATTGATTTGGTGGAATCCGAAACCCTAAGTTTTTCTCCCATTAATCATCTTAGAAATTTTTCTTTAGTACTTTTCTTAGTAATTCTTAAAACCAAATCTCTAAAAAAAGTCCGAGCAACGAATCTTTACTTCCACTGTAAAAACTACATCAATTTTTGGCGCCGCTGCCAGGGACTTGTATTTAGGTTTAGGTTTTAGGTTTTGCATTTTTTTTTAGGTTTTGTATATATTTTATTTATTATTATTATAATTTTTTATTTATTATTAGAAAAGAAAATGAAAGTTATTATAAGAAACTAGATGGGAGCCTAGCAACTAGTTGGGCTCCAACACCTTTTTATTTTTTTATTTTTTTTATTTTTTTTTTTATGAAACACCACCACAGAGGGCCTAATTTGAACAAAAGAAAGAGTCATTACACGGGATTGGCAGGGAGTCGGGCAACAATTTGCGCCCCCACGCCTTTTTGAATAATAATACCTAAACGATGAAAAAGAGAACTACCTAGGTTGCTATTAACATCATAACAAGCCATGCAGTTCTTTAGTCTCTTCACAAAGAGAATAGTGTCTTCCCCAAGCTCACCCAAAGTAGAAAAGGCTAAAACACTGAATCCATATCCAAGAGATGAACACTTTTCAACGTATTTGTTCCTCTTACGTGTGATATCAGCGGAAATCGCATAACCGGGAGTGAAGCTACGGTTCCCACCTTTGGTGAAGGGCGAGACACCGGTGACATCAAAGCAGACATCTTGGCCATTCTCCCAGTTATACACCATAATATCAGCCGGCCTTAGTGAGTTGTCTGTGTCCGAAGAGAGACCCAAAGAGACCTCTTTACGGGCAGCTACACCAGCCTTGTAGCATATATCTGCGAATAAGTCACGTACCATATTGTGCCTGAATTTCTAACCAACCTCACTCGCACAATGGATGGCATGATCTCCAAAAATGTACATGGCCCTTGTACAACACGGGCAGTCATATTCTTCAGGGAAAAGCGGAATACGTAAACGGTATTGCAAGATAGCTCTGAATTGACGTGGTCCGACAACTTGATTAAGGCTGGCAATAGGGATAGCTTTGAGATAGTCCTGCACGTGGCCCATTCTGTTGCTTTGCCATAGTATAGAGTCTCGCTCTGACATGGAAAAGGAAGTGTGCATCTCCTGCTTAACAACATCAAAAAAAAGAATTGCCAATAGGTGCATGGGCTGTGGGGCAATGTATGTGATGTTGAAAGTAGAGGGAGACATCCTGCAGGTATTCATGTAGCTGTCGAGAGCAAGTTGGAATGAGGGGCTCAGGTCTGAGATTGCGGCGTTCTCCAGAATGATATGATGTAGGGGCTTGGTCTGAAAACAGGATGCGATGTAGCAATACTGAGACGTGTCAGACATCGTATACACACCCAGTCCTCCATCTTTGATGGGGAGAGTTGCGATTCGCTGTTGCAGTGGGCCGAAACCGGCACCATCACCTGTGATCAAGAGACGCAGGTACTGTAGCAGATGAGTGTCGAATCTGGAAACAACATCGCGGAGTGTTGACGGCCTGGTAGTTCGCATGCTGAAGTAGAGCTTGGATACGCCAGAACAATTCCGCAGCAAGAGGAGTTCACTTTGTGGGTCCTTGAGTTGTTTAACACACTCCATAAGCTGGATGGTCTTGTCTACACGAGCCATAATGGTATTATTACAATACTGATCATCCATGCTTACAGGTCCGCCAAGGAGTTTAACTCCACCTGCTGGTCTTCCAACAGGTTTATTATTATTATTATTATTATTTATTTATTTTTAGATTATTTTTTGTTCTATTTTACTTCTTTGGTATTTTTGTTTTTGGTGTGCAGGATTTGCTTGAAGCGAAACGTGGAAAGTTGAACTTGCCTTACAAAAAGGGAGAAACTGAAGATTTTATTTTTAGAATTTCATCTTATTTTTAGTAGTTTCTTTATTTATTTTTTGGACTTGTAATTTTCTTTTATTTGTTTGTGTTTAATTTTAGTACTTTATTTATAAAAAAAAAAAAAAAAAAAAAACTGCACACACCAATTGCATCTTCGTCAGACTACCGAGTTTAGGAAAACTGGTGAATTAGTAAGCTGAACCCGTGCCTTGGGCCTTATGGGAGTTACACAGTGAAAGTCCACAAACCTCAACCTCGTACCTTTGGGTATATTTCGCTGTAGGTAACCCAAGCTTACCTAAATTAGTTAGCCCAGCATTTGCATGTGCACATTTTGTTGAATTCTTGTATGCCAGAACGTAAGAGAGACGCTATAGGACGGTTTATGCGTGAAAAACGTAGAAGTGATATTTTAGGAATCAAGAATCTTGACTACCTTAATCTAGAAAGTCCTATTTTTGGACGTTCTTTTCACGGTGAGGAAAATATCCTTAATACTTCTATTTTTGCCAAAATGGTTGAGGAAAAGGATGATGAGGTCCCAGTAAAAACCCTTTGGGATCGTTTGAACCCGTCTAAAGTAGTGCGTGAGCCAGGTGTAGTTCTACCAGCTTCTACGGTCCAGTTTGATATTAGACCTGAGACTATTGGCATGCTACGTAAGTTTAGGGGGTTAGAGAATGAGAACCCGTATACCCACATAAGAGACTTTGAAATGATTTGTGACACAATGAACTATCCAAATGTCTCCAAAGATGTGCTTAGGTTACGTTTGTTTCACTTCTCTCTCTATGAGAAAGCCAAAGAGTGGTATCATTTTATTCCTTCTAAAACAATTACCACCCGGGATGGTCTTGTAGAGGCATTTGTTAAGAAATTCTACCCACACCATAAGACTGTAGCTGTTCGGAAGTCTATCCAAACCTTTAAGCAGAAATTAGGTGAAAAACTTCATGATTATGTAGAAAGGTTTAGTGAATTGTTATACCAGTGTCCACATCACGGCTTTGAAAAAGCCCACATGGCCCAAATTTTATATGAGGGCCTTGATAGTGAAACCCGTATGCAGGTAGAAACAATTAGTGGTGGAGAATTACCCATCAAGACCCAGATGAATGTTTCGACGAATTCATCGAGTTAGCTGAGAAAACTAGGCAATGGGATTCAATGAGAGAACCAGAAATACCTAGAAATCATATCCATAGGATCGATAGAATTGATTATGGGTCAGATATTCTTAGGCGTCTAGAAGCCTTAGAAATGAATCAAGGGTCACACCATGCTAGATACGAAGAGCAAGCCAATGCTCTTTATAACAACTCTAGGTTTGAAAATCGTCAGAGATTTGATCCATATTCAGATACCTATAACCCTGGTTGGAGGAACCACCCTAATTTCTCTTGGTCTAAGGGTCAGAGTCAAAGTCATCCTAGTAGTTCTCAGGCTCTCCCAAGTTTTGGGTATACTAAGAACCATATAGGGCCAGATCAGTATCAGAACCTGTCGGATAAAAAAGTCATGAGCTTAAAAGAGTCTCTCACCATCTTATCTCATAACAATGCAGTGTTTAAGCAAACTGTTGAGAAAGGTTTACAGGAAAACTCTCAGGCTATTTCAGAGCTAAAAAATCAAGTTAGTATAATTGCAGAATTTTTGACCGAAAGAGAAAAGGAAAAGTCCCCCAATCAACCACTACCCAATCCCAGAGGAATTCATGAAGTATCCTCTAGAAAGAAAGACTTCAATCATGTGAACTCTGTAACAACCCTTAGGTGGTAAAACGGTAGACAATAAGGTAGCCATGCCTAATAGTGGACATACTATGGATCCACCTTCTAGTTCTCATTCTAGTTCCCAAGATGAGCCCCAGAAGGAGCCACTAGCTGAAGAGACTGATAT
This sequence comes from Papaver armeniacum, assembly GCA_023531295.1. Classification (NCBI taxonomy): domain Eukaryota; kingdom Viridiplantae; phylum Streptophyta; class Magnoliopsida; order Ranunculales; family Papaveraceae; genus Papaver; species Papaver armeniacum. The sequence goes on from JAJJWW010017799.1 coordinate 146,604, forward strand.
AATTTCTAGAGATGCCCATGTGGTTCCCGATAGATCTCATTTTGTGCCCAGAGCCCCATATCCACAGTTGTTAGTTCCAACTAAGAGAGAGTCGACTTTCAACGTAATAATGAAGATTTTTAAGCAGGTAAACATTAACATCCCTTTACTAGAAGCAATTAGGCAAATGCCTGCTTATGCCAAGTTTCTTAAGGATCTTTGTACTCGAAAGCGTAAGCTTAATGTCCATAAGAAAGCCTTTTTAGATGGTCATGTAAGTTCAATCATTCTGAACCAAACAACCCCTAAGTATAAAGACCCTGGATGCACCACCATATCTTGTACGATTGGTAATCTCATGGTTGATAAAGCATTACTTGACTTAGGAGCTAGTGTTAACCTACTCCCGTACCATGTGTACACCCAGCTAGGTCTTGGTGAGTTGAAACCGACTAAAATGACCCTACAGTTAGCTGATAGGTCTGTCAAAGTACCTCGTGGTGTCATAGAGGATGTACTGATTGAGGTTGATAAATTTATTTATCCAGTGGATTTTGTTGTTCTAGACACTAAACCTATTCAGGACCTTAGTGCTCAAATACCGGTGATTTTAAGTCGCCCATTTTTAGCCACATCTAATGCTATCATCAACTGTAGGACCGGACTTATGAACATATCCTTTGGTAATATGACCACTGAACTAAATGTATTTAATGTTACTAGACAACCTTCTGAATCATAGGAAGTGAATATGATTAGCACTTTAGTTCAGGATATAGTTCAGGATAAGGTGACCAAACTGTCGAACTAGAAGAAGCTCTCGAGTACTTTAAAGACTCTACAGACCCTGAAATTCAAGCCATAGTGCTAGGCCTTACAGAGAGTAGTGTTGACCCTAAGTTTGGGGGTAATGATCTAGAAGAATCTCTTGAGTATTTTAAAGACTCCGAGGATCCATAAATTCAAGCAATAATTAGAGGTCTTTCTGAAAATACTGATTACCCTAAGTTTGGGGATGATGATGGTCAAATAAAAGTCCCTAACTTGGGACTCGAGCCTAGTGTGCCTGAGGTATTACTTGAGTCTCTTCCGACTCCACAACCTGATCCACCTGATATTGTCCAGGAGGAAATCCATATATTGGAGACCTATTGTTCGAATGAATCTATTTTTCAGCCCAAGTGGGCGCCGCAGATAAACCCGGTTGTCTTGGAAGAAGTTTTAAATCAGGTTGTGCTATATCTGCTTATTTATCTAATCCGATGCATTTGTCTTATAATTGTGGCAGTTTTATTTGGTTTTGTTGATCCACAGTTGTTTCGACTATTGATATATGATTCGAAAGGTAATTAGCCATTTTGTGGTATTAGACGTCTGGCTGAAGACTTTAAATTTAGCACTTCTTGGGAGGTAACCCATGCTCATGCAACACGATAATATCTTTCCGTATCTCTTTTGCTTCAAATGGTAACAGTTTCTCATTGTTCATGCTTTTAATTTTATCTTTATAACATTGAGGACAATGTTAGATTTAAGTTTGGGGGAATGGGAGAAACTTTTTAGTTGCATTGTTAAACTCCATAGCCTAGAAGTTTATGCTTATTAAGGATGGCAATAACCAATCTAAGTGGATGGAAGCATCTTGATTGTAGGAGTTGAGGAAACAATATGATTAGATGGAAACATCTAAAGAGTCTATTCATAAAAGCACAGAGCTCAGGTGTTAGAAATAACATGGTAGTTTCGCCATATCTCGTTGAGTCCTTTTCACTTCTGTTTTTATTTTTTTTTATTTTTAAAATATGTTTCTCTAAGTGATTAGGTGGGGCTCACGATTCAAGTTGTTACCTCTGCTAGGGTGAAATAGAGTGATTGAGATACGAAAAAAAAAAAGACTAGACTAGACCAATCAGACCAAATGGAATAATTCTCAAAAATAAAAATAAATAAATAAAAATTAACACTTGGATAGCAATATGTGTGTGTTCTCCCTATCTCCGTCGCCTAAACAAGCGTGGAACGCAGGATCCACGGGAATTACCATGTAATCTGCTGACAAGAAGCATGCGCTTGGATCCGCAAGATCTAATCATGTTGTTAAAAAAAAAAATTATTGTTCAGTGAATAAAATCAACCGCTGGTTCCCTTGTATATGCCAGACGAGTTGATCTAGAAATAGGATTGTCGACCACTGGTTCCTGTGTATATTCCAGTTGTGTTGATATTAGTCAGACCAGTGTCTCAGTCCATTAGGATAGGTTCATTTTGGCAGTGGCCTTCAGACAGATATGAGAAACACCGTTCACCTAGTCAACATAAAAACCATCTATGTTTTTCTATATCCATCTCTTAATCTATCCATGTGATTTGTTGACTCCGGATATTGATGTCCATAGTGCGACTATCTGAGTAGAGCTCTGTCACTTATATATGAATTTTAGTATGCTTGAGTGCAAACTCGTGTACAACAATTGGAATTTCACATCAGGGTACTTCCTCTTGTAGTCAATAAGTATGCCAACCAAGGAGATTCTTTAGTGCCTTCCTAGGTTCTGCGTAGATATCTAGGGTCTGGAGTAAAGGTTTTATGGGTATATCTCTGGTAAACCCTCCCGAGACTATAACTCGGCCACTAGGGCCACCTAGGGGTTTAAAGGCTTATTGCATGCGCTAAATGCAATCGACGATGCCTGCGACAGTAAATTAGGATTTTTATTTCAATTCATTTTTGCTCGGGACTAGCAAAATGTAGGTTTGGGGGTGTGATGGGTGCATAATTCTTACATATTTACCACTCAAATTACATTTTCTTAGTTATTTATTTTGTACATATTTAATGTTATTTGTTTGGTTTTGCAGTTTTTAGGAAATAAAACTCGATGGACTAGAAATACCGAAATGGAGGGAAATCGAAAGTCAACAACAATAGTTGTACTGGTTCTCTTAAGACATGGATGTTCGAGGTACACTGATAGCAGAAGTCAAAGCATGTTGAATAATCGATGACTAATTCATGCGAGAAATGAGTTGGTCCATAAATTTGTGGGCTAAATGGGTTAACGGTGCTGAGTACGGAGAAGGAGTATACAATAATACAATGAGAATCTGGGATTTGTGAACATTAATGGCATATTTTTGGAGAAATTAAAATGGGAAAAAGGCGATACCCTGTTGACGAGCATTTTAATCAAGTCGGGAGCTGAAGGTGGCAACTGGGAATGATATTTAAGGAATGAAACTTGTTCTCTATAGCTCAAATGTGTGTGGCATGCAAATAAGTGAGGCAGTAGGATTTAATTGGTTGAATGCACGAGAGCTAATCTAGGAAATGAAGTTTTGGATACAAACAAGGAAGGTCAAACATGTGCTTGCCTTATACATGCGTAAGATATTCATTTTTGTGATTTATAACCAACTGAAAATCAAGGCAAATCACGTACTTGCCTTATATAACGAATGGGGGTAGAAGACACGTGTCACACAGTTATTGGGGAGATGACGTGGTGACAAAATGAAAAAGGGAAATGTGTTCATTTGAAAACTATATATATATTGTGCTGTTTCGGAATGAGATAGGGGGCCGACACCACTGTTTTTACATTGTTTTGGTTTCGTTTTTGTAATGGAAAGCTAGCTCTCTCTATTGGGGCTAAGGAGGAAGCCAATAAGTTGTGTAAGAAATTCTAGTACTCTTTGAATAAATATTCTTTTTGAGCTTAAATGTTTTAATTAATCTTTCTTCTTATTTAGCTTCATAATAATTGTTTTGGGTAGTTTAGCTATCGATCTTTTATAAGCGAAGGAGATTATACCATTTTGGTTTACAACATACGATGTTATTTATTTTAACTGTAATATTTTCCGAGACATGCGATTGGGTTCAAAACTGTCTTGAGTTATATCACGAATATTGTTTAGAGAGGAATGATTATTTTACATTATTGATTTGGTGGAATCCGAAACCCTAAGTTTTTCTCCCATTAATCATCTTAGCAATTTTTCTTTAGTACTTTTCTCCCATTAATCATCTTACCAAATCTCTAAAAAAAGTCCGAGCAACTAATCTTTACTTCCACTGTAAAAACTACATCAAATACCACCAAATAAAAATTTGTCGATCTATATGACAAGCAATCAATTGTCTATCAAAGATTAACAAAGCTTAGTCTGATCCCAGACGATCAAGTTAGTGCACGAAGTAAATCAACAAAGATCAAAAACCAATAAGAAATCTTCATGTCTTCAAATCTTTAAAGTACTTGAACAAACAAACTTGATTTCCTTAAGACCGATCATGCACATAATGGAGTGTGTTAACAATGGATGATCACAAGCCTATCGTCAGATCTAAAAATAGATCTGAACTACCATTAATCCTTGATCTTGTTTGAGTGACCTTATATCATGAGAGAAGGTTCTTATAATAAAGAAACTAGGTGCAATTCAGGTTTAACAATCGTTAGTCAATCAAATTAGCAATCGAAAACTAAAATAACAATGCAAATTCTAGTTTCCGACGAATGGCACTATCTAAATGCTTCTTGATCCCACAAAGTCTTTAAACTAGCAGACGTAGGAGATTTCGCTTAATTAGGCTACTCTCAAGTAATATTATTCATCAAAACGAAGTGCCTGCCTCAGGATAAGTTTGTAAGAAGAACAAGCTTCACTATTTATAGACCAAGGTAGTTTGGATACCAAGGAATTTTCATAGTCGAAAATTCTCTCAAGATATGCAATATATTCCCATTTTTTATTTTGTCTAATTCCAACCAATACCCAACTGCAATACTGAAATCCCTTTTAGAATAAAACTCAATATTATCTATTGCGTACAAGTATACTTTACTAACGTATCTTCCAGAGATATGTTTTACTAGATGGAAAAGTAAAACATATAAATCTTCATAAAAAGATTCTCAAACAATTCGGTTTGGGATCTCACCTTGAGTATCAAGGAATATCTTTGAATCTTTGAACAATAAAAAATAAGATTTATGCATTTGTTTAAATTACTCACGATGTCAACATCTTGAACTTTCCTATTTTGCAAACCCAACTTCCAAAATTACATAAACCCTAAAGTATACGTGATATCGGAAATCGGTTTTACCTTGGGATTGGTCATACTAGAGATCCCCGATAGGTAGGGATCGGTCCTGCTAGAGATCCCCAAATCGGGATCGGTCCTTCTATAGATCCCCAATAGGAATCGGACCACCAATTCATTGATTTCTTTCAACTGCGAAACAAGTTTTATAAGTCTACTTCCTTAAACTCATGTAATCAAACATAGTTTTTCTAGGCATGAAATCAATCCTAAGTTCACTACACAATCTAATAAAAAGTTACAAAGATAGTGTTTTCGTCGCAATTACGAAGTTCAAAAGATATGCGTTATACTTCGTAATTCAACATACCAAAGTTGTGATACAATTTGTATATTCTTCCTTGACACTTTGATCATAATAAGATGATCAAGTCTCTAATACTAGAGTTGTATATATAACTTCGCATTTTATGTTTTCAGTCTAAATAACTTGAAAGTAAGGTAGATAGAAATGGAAATAAGTCAAGTCTTGTATTATTAACCTCAAGTAGAAGGATGATGTGTTCGTTGATGTCGATACATCTTTAGAATCTTCAAGTCTTCAAGTCTTCGGACTAATACTTATATGTCTCAACATTTCTAGACTTCCTAGTATTACCTAACGAAACTGACTCTAGTAATCTAATCAAACGAATTTGAATTTTGAAACTAAAATATGAAAACCAACCTTGACATACCAACTTTTGGTGGGTTCAATCGAGCAATGATCTAACAGCTTGGAAATCAGTTTGCAATAGAAAAAGCTTGCAAACCTCGAAAATCTGGAACACTTACACTTAGTTAGCTAAGAAGCCTGGACTCACAACCACCTCTCAAGAACAGCCTTAAAACTAATCAGTTAAGAACAGTTTTTCAGATTTCTATCTTGAGCAATCACAAAGTATGAGACGCAGAGAACTTTGCGATATCTATCTATCTCGTTCCTGAAAGAGATTACTAAAACCTCGATAACATAATGAACAAGATCACGATACACGAACTATCTAGGTGAAGATAGTCGGACCTAGCTTCACGAATCCCTTAGTGAAGTCTCTCTGTCGTACACCTAATTATGTTTCTCAAGGAAACTTAGGTCAATTGAGGACGACTCTAGCAAACAACCAGGGTACAGAAGTGTCAGGGATTAAATTTCTCAGTTGATTGAGTATCTTTATGTATAGATTTTCAACACTAGGGTTGCTAAGATTTCAAGTTAAGATAACTTGAGATTCAAGCAAACACTTTCTCTGTTTAGATGAAACTCTTGTAAGGATTCCATGTAAGCATGTGAGAAATATGTCTTGAAATCACATAGAAGAATGTTCACTATGTTCTGGTATCTGAACCGTGTATAATAATAGTTCTCGGGAAATATGCCTTTTGAACTTATAAGCAATATCATGTTCATTTAAATACTTAAGAATTGAATCATGATGCACAACATAAGTGTTTTAGTAATCAATGATGTCTTAGACGTGTTTACAAGAATTGTAGCAATGCTAAACATATTTACAAAAAATAATCTATAAGCATATGCAAATTCGTACTGGGTAGGTATGTGAAACGGTACACGTACCCATGACCAGTTCGTGAATTCAGGGACCAATAGTACGCGTACTAGGTAAGTGTATCTCTTGGTTGTTCGCGAACTTAGATCAATACACTAAGTGTATTAGGTACGTATACCGTCCCCCATTCGCGAATTCATAACTCTTAAGGTGCGTACTAGGTACGTGTACCTGCCTATTCCGGAACCTCGGATATCTATGGTATGCGCACTAGGTACGTATACCTTCCCTAAGTCCAGTAAGTTCTTGAACCTCTCTTTTGATGTTTTGAAACATTCCCAAATTACCATGGATATGAAATATAATTGCTTGGAAATTTTCCAAATGATCCATATGACACAAACATAGTTCTTGAACAATAAATTGTTTCGAACTAAGATTGCCAATGACCTATGAACATCCATTGATTAAATCATATTTCAAGATGTTTAACAAGACAAGCTTGACTTGAAATTTCTTTTTTGCAACATTAAATCTACTAGAAGTCATACGACATAGTCTCATATAGATAGAATGGTAATTCATGTGAGTAATTAGAATGGTTCAATCTTCAAATACCTCTTGTTGATGAAGTTCTCCAAATGTCTTTGTTTGATTATCAGTCTTCAATCTTCGAGAGTTATTTAGTGATGTCATATATTCAACTACCAACCTCTGAACCTAGTCCGAGACTTGACTTTAGTAGACTAGAAATCAAGATATAATTTTGTACATCTAACATTGACAACAGGCTTGAGATGGCAAAACTTGCGAGTTCGACCAAGCAGTGCTCTAACAAAACTAAACCACCTCTCTTTTATCACAGCCAGCGAATCGTAATTATCCACCTACCCCATGACAGCCCCCTAGACAAGAGTATCTGGCCGCACACCAAATCCGGAAGATATACTACAACATCAGGATAAAAATGTCTAACCCGAAAAGCTGATCAATTGCATGAAAACCTCCTACCAGTTACCAATTTCTTATGGACACTATCATGTCCCCCAAAAATACAGTTATTCTAGTGGAAAGCAATCAATGAAGGTCTACTGACCTTCGTTATTATAAATCGTATCCCTCTCACCAGCTCCAACCTATGCACACACTGCAATACTGATCCAGAAACTGTTGTTTACATTCTCCTTCAGTGTCAAGTTGCTATAACAACAGGAAACACCCTTCTCACCCGCCTATCAAACCAGTCAAATGCCACCCATATTTCTTCCAACATTCTGACCCCAATCCCACAACTTATACAAACAAAAGCTCGTTCCTCTATCATTACCTCGTTTTATTTTTTATTCTGGTCCTTCCGGATATCCAGGAATGACCTAATATACCGCCAAAAACAACCAAACCCAGAAAGCATTATACATAGATATTCAGACAACAACAGGAATTCGCTTGGGCAAAGGAATCATTCCTATTATGTTACCTGGTATGCCACCATTTGCAAACCCAACAAGCAGCACAACCATCTCGGTGGGTTTGATCAACCCTATTTTAGATTGGACAAAGATTGATATAGATGGGATGGCTAGATGGCACCCTAAACAATGTTGACCAGACTACCGGTCCCTTCAACAATGTTGAGCGTTAAGGCCGTCGATATATCAACATCTGGCCCGTTGTAGCGTATGCATGGATTCTTGTCCATGTGTACGGGTCACTCGCCAGGGTCAACTTTTTCGATGGCTATACCTTCAGCATGCGAACTTGTTAAACCACCAGTTGGCAGACTTGCTCTGTCTTCTGGGCAGGGGTAAAGTGAATATGCTACTCTAACGGTCGTGAATACGTAAACCCAACTAGAGCGGTGTGCTCACTCCCTGTTCATCACAACACGACACGGAATGTGTTAAGGATTACTCCTTACCAATTGGTGGGTTGCGTCCAGACAGGCTGACGGCCGGTGTAAAAACTTTTGTCGCAATTTTGGAGACAAGATCGTCATGCGGTTTATCTATGCTCTACCCGGTACTTGTTACTGGAAAAAGAGCTTTCGTCTTGGTCTTGGCTAGATGGCACCCTAAAGTTCCAGGCACAAATTTCATATACAGGGATCCGACGGCAAGAACAGTGGTAGCAGTAGCACAATCATTAGGCATCACCATCGTGTTGATAGCTAAGACTTGGGCCATGATATTGGCATCCAGAAACTCAGAAATCTGCTTCACTTCCTAATCTCTGATAATGAACCTCCATGGTATATAACAGAAATAATTATCGAAATCAAACAGAAAATGCGTCAAATCCCACGATGCTCTATATCCAGCATAACTACAGGAAAGAAAACCAAGCAACGGATGATCTGGCGAATCATGCAGCGGGTAGCAATCAGAGGGGAAATCTCTCAACAAGAATTTAGGATCATGCGATCTTATCTTTTCTTAAGCAAATTGTACTAAATGACTCTACGGGTATAACATACCCTCCTGTAATCGGTCTCCAGTCGGTTTAATAAATTTCATGCTTCAGAAAAAATCTAACACGGTATTCCATTTTGGGAAAATAATTTTACATCGTGGGTTTCATATTAATAATCTGGCTTGGGCTCACCAGTTATGCACTTTTGCAGAGACAGTCTCTGTAATTGAGGGTTTTAAACATAGACAGCAGTGATATTATCAGGCTTGTATTTGCAAAACACAATGCCATGCAGGTGATTAGGCTGAATGGTTAGGTTTTATATGTTATTATCCATTTCCGAGAAGAAGAAAAACATACTCATAACTTTCATCTCATTCACTTTTTTTTTTTTTTTTTTGGCGTTGTCAATGCAACCACTTTCAAAATGTGGGCATGACACATAAGATTTCCTCTGCTGCTCATGCAGAAGCAGATACAATCCTCCACAGAATCAATGTTATGTCCCAGATGATGATTTATCTCCTGTAGTAATTTTCCTTTCAATAAAGATCAAGTAGAAAACTTAACATGAATTTACAAGTGCAATCAATTATTGCAATTTGTATAACCCAACTGGATGAAACAGACTGCCAGTACGATAGGACAAATAACACCCATGATATTCAAAATATGCTATTTGTAATAATTCAACAAATGTTTAAAACAGTTGGTTAGTTATTAGGAAGTATCGAACATATCAAAACTTCATATATCCTCGCTCCAACAGACTAATTAGAGCCTGCAAGAGATAAAGCAACAAATATCAACTCTCAAAACGAATCAGGATGTTGCACTATCAATTTTATCCAAGCAAGCAAGCACGGATCTTAAATGAAAATACAACTTTCTTTACAGTTCACTTCATCCTGATTCGTCATACTCACTATCTTGAGGAATAAAATATGAAGTGCAATGGTAGGTTTGTCAATGTGAATGAAAAGCCCTCGGTTTCCATCCGAGTGAAATAGATGGTATTCAGGGATTCAACTTGGGCATCTTCAAGATATTTTGTTTCAGAGAGAGTTCAACAAAATAAAGGAATTCCTTGCTTGGCAAAATTTCTTAGTCTCGGGATGTAGAAGCACAATGTTCATGATTTAATTATATGTTTAAAACAGCTTAGGACTTAGGTGGCAGTGGGTACCTTGACTAAGGAAGTAAATTCTATCGAAATATAAGGGGGTAAGTACAGCACCAACCACTGCTCCAGCACTGCATTGAAAAATGAAAAAAGATAGACATAACGCGAGTTAGCAAACATAAATGCTTCTTACGACTTAACATGTATAGAGTTTCCTTCAGGGGACCCTCCCTTCACTTGTATCAAGTTGAGAAAAGTTAGGAAACTCCAAGTGTGAGGGAGTCTGGTGCAGTGATGTGTGTGCTTCTGTTGAGTGAGAGGCAAGGTGTTTGTGAAAATGGGTGTGCAACAGTATTTTGCTTTGAGGGTAACAAAACTATCTTTTCAAAGCAAACAATGTCCAAATTTCTACTCATGTCATAGACTTGGTGGTGCCATGCTTGCTGAACCAACACCAGCAACATGATCAATTATCTAGAAGCATACAGGTAGCAGCTGTTCACAATTATATAATTCTGTAGAAGAAAATGGAAAACAAGCATACTAATTTTATTCTCAGTAGTCGGTTACTTGATCATGATCGGTGACAGTGTTAAAGATCTTGAACGGGTCAATTAAAAAGAAAAATCACCGACAGTTGCATCCAATGAAAAAAACAATAAACATTATGCAGCATTGAAGGAAAAGCAAAGGTGGAAAAATTAAAACCAAAATAGGTGACTCAAAAACTGAGCTTCCATGCACCCATGCAAGACAACTGAGATGTAGGCAATATCTAGCTAGTTATTAATCTTCTTAGGATGACGTACATCAATTACTAATCAGAAGTATAATTTTCAAATGATTTCAGTTGCCACTTGCAATTGTGAATGTAGACCCAACGACTACTCGTATTGTAACTAACGGGGATGAACATTTTCCCTTCATTCTTAATTATGCTAACCCGAACAGCAGACTGCTACAACGCAAAACCATTTATTATAGGAGAAGTTACATAAGACTGCGGCTTTAAACTAGCAAACCTAGTGGTCCAAACTAGAGCTAATTATGTCTATTTCCAAAAGAAATAAACATTAAATAATTTTGAATATAAAATACAAGAAAAAACAGTAAATTACCAGAAGATAAAAACAAAATGACAATGATAAGTATAAGTATAAGAAAAAGAATACAATTGTAACCCTAAAAGGTTGCCAGTGAGTAAGCAATGAAAATTTATGATCTATGATAAACAAAAAAAACAATCGGCATATAAGAGTGAAAAGTCTAACCACGGAAAGCAAAGGCCCTTGTTTGAACTTATCGTGAAATGAAAAGGCAAGCGGTTTTGGACTTTCACCAGGCCCTCTAATAAACCCACTGAAACAAGAGAACACAACAGATCAGAATATGCCACAAGCATAAACTAATAAACAAAGCAATCCCTATTCAAGAAAATTCAATAAAGAGAGAAACTAACATTAGGGATGCAGTAATGAGAGGACTCCTTCTAACATCATAGATCGCTATTAGACCATGATACTTCTCATCTCCACCTTTATATGACACAGCCAATCGCTCTCCAGAAGCATCCCAGGATATCTTCTCAATGCCTTTGCTGCTTCATAAAAAAGAACCAGTTAACTAATACAAACATATCAAGCATATCATGACCATTTTCTAATACTAATTGGCACATACTGCACAAGTTCAATACACCAAATTTTTAATGAACTATTAAGCCATGTATGCATATATCAAATCAAGAGATGCTTTTACACAATGTAGCACGGATGTGAGAGACAGACATGGCAATTCCTATCTTCCCATAGGCCTATGTTTGGTCCGCAAAGAAAAACCTTACCAATATTAAACTTTTTAACTTTTAAAACTCATCAATCTGAAATAGAGTTTCACAACAAAATGAATGGTTCAGAGTTCTTTTACTTGTGATCCAGTTTGATTGTGCAGAGAACGTTGCTGAATCTATGACATCATGTACTAACTTCTACAAACTTGAATGGTGGACAAAAGACAGAGTGTGGCCATTGGGACAGGATATCAGAAACCAAATCCAGTGGGGCAAGTTCCTTTCAGTAAGTATATGCAATCCAAATCCTAAGACTTTGTGATCCATCACCAACACACTCACACGATATTGTCCTCAAGAGTAACAGGGGTGCATCTTATATCCGTAAACTCAATGAAAAAACTTATAAACCTCAGTTATAAGAAGAAAAATAGTAATGAAGAATGTCCCGACCAATTAACTTATAGTTTAATAGGACCAAAATTAGCTGGCATATCAGTCTTTTAGCATTTGAAGTTAGTTTTTAAGTGATAACCTTCTTTGTTGTATCTATAAGCTTTGTGATTGTGGTGAAATATGCACCAAGTGCCTAAGCCAATAGACAGAGTCCTTGGCCTTTTACAGCACGGGCTGAAAGTGCCAGAAATAAAGCTCTAGAGACCGAGCTTTTATTTTACCTCCCTCCAACCTTTACCATTCAAGATTATAAAATGTGTTTATGCAGTGAGAGGTGAAGCAGTGCTTCGAGGCGTATGCCTCGACTCTAAACATGTATAAATGGTAAATTATTCTAAAACTTAACTTAATGTCATAAAGCTTTTAAAAAATACGAAACATGTCATCACAAACGAATTAGACCATAACTCACACAAGTCTGTAAAGCAATTAAGAAATTTGATATTCGACCATGTAAATGTTAGAGAACGACTTGGAAACATGAAATATCTGACCAGCAACAACAAACTTGGGTTTTTATAATCACAAAATCCAAAACATTTTAGTTGTTGTGTACATTAAAGAAAATTACAAGGTGATTTCACAAACGCATATCTTAGAGGAACTTCTATGACTTTCCCAGAGAATTAGGCTAAGTGGCATATGCCTTTTAGAGGCAGAAAAATGCATAAGATGCAAGGTGTAATTTGGTCTACCTTGAACGCTTTTAAAAACCACGCTTCCCTTGATAGTTTAGTACTAAAGTTCACTGATTCATCACTTTCCAGTTCCATTGCATATTATTTATAGAGATAATCACATTCAATCAAACCTTTGGATTAACTATAGCAAAAGTCAAAAGAAAACTTAAAAGATACAAGGCAACTGCACATAAACATAATAGTTAAAGTAGCTTTACCTGTTTGTCAAAGACACCACTTCTGGCAACTCAACAGGTAGTAAGTGTGCATCTGCAAAAAATTAAGTCACAAGAAAAGTTAAGAGACACTGCACCAGACAACACTGAGGATTAAGAATAAACAACTTAAAAAGTCCTACTGAACCACGGCAGATTCAGAGAACTCCTGAAATGTTGAAAAGAAAAAAACACCACTAAAAGAAGCTACACCGCAGAATGCATGAAGATACCCATGATGCTGAAGTAAGTAGTGACCAACATGCAGTAAGAAAGAACTACAAGACTGATAAACACAATCACAGGTTAGTCTCGCTCAGAAGGATATGATTAAGTTGAAAGTCCCAAGTTAAAAAAAAAAAAAGAACAAAAAAAAAGGAAGCAAATAAGTTGTACGATCAGCTAGGAAGAAACTAAGCTGAAGCAGAAACCAAGAGTGAACTATGACAATAATACTATTTTATGAACCTGAAAAGCAATGGAATATTTGAATGTTTAAATCACTACATTCCATGACCTAATTTGTACTAATGTTATGTTCATATGTTAACTCACAGTTTCATGGCGAATATACAAAGGGAGGCAAGAAGTTGTACCCAATGACGGAGGCCTCGATGCAAAGTGAATAGAACCCAATGCTACTGATTCTGAGAAAGCAAGTAATATCATATGGCCATCAGGATCCCATGTTGCGCCCTGATAATTCAAGAACTTTGTTAAGCAAATTAGAAGCAAATTAGCGATATAAACCATCTTTGCTGAATCAGGGACTATATATGTGGTAAGATATAAATCACTAACTTTGACATGCATCAAGGGTTCAATTGTTCAAGAGATCATAGTTGCGGGTCAAATAACATAAAGCTAGATAACTAAACAAAGTGAAAGATATAAACTAACCCATCAAGGTTTAATAGTTTGAGAGCTAAGTGAAAATCATCAGCCAGGCCATAATCAAACGGGGACTAGAAAGCATACCCTTAACAAATTGAATCAGTTACCAGTGATAATGCTGGACAAAACGATGTCCCTTCAGTAGTTAAAAAGATGTCATGCTAATAATTAACTCAAATACACTAGGGTTCAATATGCTTATACGCCGCCTTATATTTGAGAACAAGAAAGACTCCATTCAATTTGTGGTTGCTACAACGAAACATCTTAAAGGAGACTCCCAAATTTCTTAATTTTGATAGATGTACTGAATAAACAGAGTGTGGAAAAAGAAAATATGAGTAACTCAGGTAGTTATAAACATTAAACAATCTTTTTTACGAAGCCACGTGGTAATACATTTCCAAGCACTGAGACAAAACCAATTTCCTAGGTTGCAGAGTAAATGCCTTAAACTTCTTGATTATTGGTATATTTAAAATATCAATGCTTTCTTGATTGAGTCAATATAAAAAATATCTTGAAGAAAATAATTATCAATTTATTAAACAGGACTAAAGAAGGGTATCTAGGAAAGCCTAAAACTATCATCTGCAGTTACCGTGACAAATCCACCAGTGGAAGACCAAGTTTCTGACGTCCATGTGTTTGTTTCCCAAAGATAAAATGTCCCATCACTGAAAAAGTACATGACGGTCAGCAATATATAGTGTCTAACACAAAAGAAAATAAAATAAATACTCGATAGTTACTGCAATGAACGTTTGTCTGATTTGCAAGGGAACATACAATTTTGCAGTGAAAAAGTAATCTCCCATTGGTGACCACTTTAGCAATGATATGCCCCCTAGTCCCCGTCGAATAGGAGTTCCCAAACCTAGGAGATCAAAAGAATCATTAGAAACATGCTTCGCTGATTATATTCACTATTGGCTGGCTAAGCAGGCATGAGTTTCATCACAAATATGAGAATATAAATCTAGCCACGAAATGAATCATCATATTTGCTTTTATTAGAATTAATTTATGCAGTAAACTATGATCCCAGCTTTCGACAGCACTGGTCATTAATCCTTACAAGATAATAAGGTTGCTAAACTCTGGCACATTAGCACCTGAAATCCAATACTACAACTTTTAAAACTGACAAAAGAAAGGACTTTGCACCATTGAAGTGTAGCCAGCAGTCTTACCCATATAGGATTATAATATGCATGGTAAAGTTTAACATTAGACACAAAGGTGCTAGCTTTTTTTACTCAAAATGCAAAAGTTTTGACACAAAACCAACAAGTTAAGATACAAATAATTAATCATTTTATAAACTGAAACTCGCGGAGAAGGAATCCTTAATACCTTGGGCAACATCCCATACGGTGAATGATGAGCTCTCAAGTGATGCCGATGCCAGATATGTGAGAAAATGTCAAGGATCTCTTAAATTATCAAATTCACAATGTAAATGTGAAATAAAAAATACATCTCCTAGTCTAACTAAGAGAACAAAAAATGGTATTGCAGTTAAACAAACATTCATTTTGCATTCCATATAATAGTATTTAGATATTGTAATATAAACATGAGAGTACGAGATCCTAATTGCACATAAAAATGGAGTTTAGAATGGATATCTTCCATCAGGACTCCAAGATAGGGCACTGATTTGTTCATTATTAGGGCTGCGAAGAAAATCAACCATAGTCCATCGAACTCCTGATGCTCTTGAGAGAGTCCCAGCAAAAGATGCAATTCCAGATCTCACACAGGCTACACTGCCTGGGTAAGAAGCAGACCAAATGCAAATTCCATTCCTGAAAGTGAAAACCCAACTCAGATAAAGAAAAGACTCATGTAGCAGCATTTTTATATAAAGACACTTGAGGCAACCAAGGTACAATTATTGGGAACTTGAGAGTATCATCCTACTTACTTGCACGCTACTGCGAGGGTTTTCCCCCCATTTGGCCTCCAATCAAGAACTCTGATGTCTTTCTGGGACTCATTGGTTAAAATATATGGATCCTTACCATCTAGTGGGAAAAAAAGATGTTTTATTCAGATGAGATTTTACAAGAAAAGTATGCAGCGATCCAAATAAAAAAAGTACCAAGTGAAAAAAAGAAGCTTAAGAATAACATATGCTGACCAGAATCCTCATAATCGCATACAGTAACTTGATTGCTCCCGGAAATAAATGCCAAAAGATTTTTATGCTGGTGCCAACTTACTCCTTGGAGATCAATTTCTCCTAGCAATTTCACCTAGAAAGGCATAATTGTCAGTCGGAAAACTTCCATTCTTAATGAGATTAACTTACAGCATTATGTGAATCAACTAATAATGCTACAACACAAAAGAAGAATATTGAAAGTGGATGACCTAAATTCTGAGAGTGTACCAAACAGTGATCAAAATGAAACGGCAGAAACAAGTACTTCAAGTCATTTCTGGATCAATACTATTTGATCAATTCAAAAACAGTAGGCGTGATCTAAGAAGTGCTTTCCCAAAATTCAAAAGAGAGAGAAACTTACATCAGTGGGCGGGAAAATGATTTTGGTAAGCAAAGAAAACGGGTCTTTCTTAGCTCTATTATCTTCGTCATTATTAGCTTGCTCAATATTGGGCAAGAGATTATCAGGTTCGAACTGAATGGGATTAAATACTACTCCCAGAACTTTCCCATACGTGTCTTTCGCTCCTTCTTCTGAAATTTGTTCAGCAGTAACTGTATCGAAATATCAAAATGAGAAGAATGTTCTATGAAACCCTAATACTCTTGAAGATAACATGAATTAAAAAGATTTCTGAAGGAAAAACGTGATTTATATATATATAACTTCTTACTCAAATCTCGGTTGATTTCACAAATCGTTACAGATCCGGGAGGAGGAAACGAGGGCATTTCTTTTGATAAGATAGAGACTGATAAAGTAGCTTTCGATTGTTATTTTCCGAAGAACTGTTAACCCTCTAAATATTTTTTTGTTATGGGAACATTATCTATATACCCCTATTATGAGACTCCTTGCAAAAATACCCTTATGAACTTTACAAATACCCCTAAGCCTAATACATTATTAAAATACCCTCCTTTATATAGTGTACTAGCCCTTAACCCGTGCCGTAACGGCACGGGCCATGATGCTGGTTCATTTTTAATATATCGTATAATTTGTGTCCCGAATACTTATCAAATCCTTATGATTTAATATTTGTTTGCCATAAAAATAGTTAGGATTTTCCTCTCTTTTTTACTTTGTTTTTTCCTTTAATATTTTACCGCCGGAGATTTGCTCAAACGAAAGAAATATAATCTTAACTTCCAGACACTTTTTTATTTAGGTTCATTGCTTATAATGAGATAATGCTCTACATGAACATGGAAGTTTAAATATTTTTTGAAAATATGTCGTCAGCAGCGCTCATCTCAGTGAAATCAAGTAATCAATATCGTCCATAAAAGTCTCCACATGCTCCTATTTCGCTCCCGCTGACTCATGTATCATGGTCATGTTGTCGATCCTCCAAATAGGCAGAGAATAGTATTTTTTTGCATCGAACGAATGATACAAACTATCCAATGTGACACGATTTTCCTATAATTTTTCAACACCCATTAGATGATAATGTTTAAAATGTGTACCCATTACCTTTTCGAAGGGATTGTATATATGAGAACCTCGCCATTAAATCTTCAACAGAGTATTGTGCCCAACAATTGCCTTAACGAAGGCTTTAGTAACTTCAAAAGTCTTGGACATTTTGTCACTTCCGTATGTTCCTACCTTCACTTGGAATACAACCGCGACACATTACCTCATAAAGAACCTTGAACACATATTGTACTCCATGATCCTATTTCAAATTAATAGATTGTCAATAGATCCTTTACCAAAAGTTGACATATTCTACGTTGAATATTTATAAAAAAAAATTTATGGTATTGTGGATCGTTGCTTTCTAAGACTGTAGTTTTCAAAATTGGTCTCTTCAAGTCCCACGGCTTTCAAAGTTTATATATCTTGTTTGTTTTTAACATTTAAGTTATCCATATTATGTTTGTTACTAACTTTAAACTTGATGTCATCTTCTTCTCGTGAACTTTATGTGATTTGAATCGAAATAGTTATACCTCTTTCATTCGTATCAAGTAATCCGTTGTATATCCCAACAATTCTTCTACAACAATTCCTTTCTTTTTGTAGTTTCGAACCATCGCATAGCCATTATTGTCAAACGCAATCTGTCTAATTTATGTTGATGTTATGTATTTACAATATTCATTTTTCTTAAATAAATAGATTGTGGAAAAACTAAAAAAAAAAAAAAAAAACATAAGTATTACATCGGGTCTAAGTTACTATATCCAAAATACTCGCACATCGCTTTCGGTGCCTTGTTTCCTCAAATTCCTCGTTGCATTCTAGACAGTATAGGCAACATCAATCATTTACGAAGTGAGCTATTTGCGCAAGTGTGGTCAATGTATCCCTTTCTTGTAATAATAATAACAACACGTCAATTTTTTCAAGGCATCCAATTGTAAATGGTATCAATCTAATAGATTTGAATTATAGCTCAATCTTAGATATCACCTTCTTTTCACATAACATAGCAATTGAGGAAGGACAAATCTTGACCACTATTTACATAGGTAGAGTTAGCCAAACTATGTTTTGCAATTGTCTTACGTGAAAATTATTATTAATCCATATTTCAAGTCGGCTCCTATCGGCCGATCTAATTAGTCCTATAGAAAGTTAATCTTAAATTTTTGACCTTATCTCTTGACCAAATTATTGAAGTATTCTCGGTCATGTTCGCGTGTGATCTACCCATCTCGTGTCTACTCTACCTTCTAACCCAGTGAATGAAACCTATACGTATTGATCCGTAATTTGATATTGTTGATTTGTCATCAAGAGGTCGCATGATTTGAGAATGTAAAATATAAAAAATATTCTATAAACATCGGAGGCGAAATTTAGAGTTTTTTATGATGATTTTGAAGAACAAACATAATTTTCAAACAAATATTTTAGAATGCAAATACATCTCCCCAGTAAATAAGGTTTTATATCTGGAATTGAGTGAAAGTTGTTGTCTTTGTAGGTAGTTGTCGTGAAACAACTCGACATTGATGGTCTTTTAGGAAAAAGAATGTAATAGTACTTGAGAGAGTGATAATGTTCTCTTACACGGTACACCAATTGCCTTTATATAATACGGATGATCGAATGTAGTCATGTTCATACTTGTATTGTACGTTCCCGTATCATCCTCGAAATATTTGGTTTTTGTCCTTATCAATCGTGCTAAAAACAACCAATTACATCTTTCACAATACAATAAAACTCACTAAAAAGCAAAAACTATTGTTATACACTACTATTACCAACACCTGCACCACCATAAAAACCATCCACCGCCACTATTTGTTCCACTAATAGTAATGTTACCGTCTCCACCATTCACAAACACCCGCCACCGCTTATACTAACCCTACTTCCACTACCACCATTAGAATTAATATAGTTTTTAGTAAATTTATGTATTTATGTTAGATTATTAAACGGACATTTATAATAGAAATTTAATTAATCATTTATCTTTGCCAAGGACAAATCCTGACAACTATTTACATAGGCAATTGATTGCACCAATTTTTTAAAATGGACATGTGTTTTATCGAGTTTATTTTAACATTAGAATGATCAACCAAGTTTTATACTTTATAATATAACGTTACACATTTTGTGGCGTTACGAAATTAGCATAATGTGTTTTTATTCACCAATACCCGCCACCACCATAAAACCATATGAATCCACTTTTTTTATCCACCACCACCTAGTGGCGGAGCCAAGGGTTGACTAACCTAGCTCTAACCCCTTAAATTTTTAATAACTTCATAAATTTTTTAGTTTATTTTATAAATAGTACTTTGTCTTTATATATTTATGGTTTAGTCCACCAAAGTTTACATGTTTCTTTTTAAAAAAAAAAAAGAGGCCTCCTCAATGTCAATTTTTGACTCCACCACTGCCACCATCACTGTCGCCCATCCCATTAGGTTGTTGGACGTAATTTTAATTTTCAATCACAAATGTCATGTATGAGGTTTAGATTGAACAAAATTTCGTCAATTGATTAGTTTCATTATTTATTTTCCGTGTATATATTCTTTTTTTGTATTTCAATCAATTTTATTGCAATCATGAGGTTGGATACAGGTGAAAAATGGACTTTGTATCCTATTTTACGATAAAAGAACAAAAATAAATATAATTGTGCTTGGCTCCGCCCTTAACCACCACTAATCTTTCGGCCTCCACCTCTTCTACTACTCATTGTCGCAGAAAATGTCTATTGATTCTATTTATCAAAATAACTTATTAATAGAAATAAATATTATAATTAATTAAGAAAACATTTATAATTAAAAAATAATTAGTCATTTATTATAAGAAATTAGTGAAAAACTAATTAATAAAACACTTTATAATGAATAGATTATTTATTATGTGCAATTAGTGAAACACTAATTAATAAAGCAATTATGGTATTTAAGTTGAACAAACCACCATTGTTGATTTATCTTTTCTATCAATTCCAACCAAGGTGGAACACTGGTTAGAGGCCACTCTTATGACACAATAGGTCACGAGTTCGAACCTCCCCATTATAATTTTTGAAATTCCATATCTTGACTTGAGTATTCATTTTTCATTCATAATATTGGAATTAATGCCACGTGTGCGAGTTGTAGGGGGTGGTCAGGAGAACCACAACCATTGATTTATCTTTCCCACGGACAAATCCTGACCACCACTCAGACAGGCAAACTTAGCCTAGCTTTGTTTTGTATTATTGATATACAAAACCACTAACCACTATTTAAAAACAAAGAAAGAAAGAGAAAAAAAAAAAAAAGACTACATCTACTGTCCACCGCCAACCACCACCACCACTGTCCACCGCCAACCACCACCGCCGCCAACCACCACCACCGACCGCCACCGCCAACCACCACCGCCGCCGCCAACCACCACCACCACTGTCCACCAACACCGCCAACCACCACCACTGTCCACCGCCGCCAACCACCACCTCCACCACCGCCGCCATTAACCGCCACCCACCGCAACCACCAACCACCACCGCCGTCAACCAGCATCACCGCCGCCAACCACCGCCACCGACGACCACAACTACCATGTGGAGTCAACTTGCTGAAGTTGTGTCCATATAGGAGGCAACTAGCTCAAGTTGTCTCCAATAAATAATGTCCATATCGGAGACAACTAGTTCAAGTTGTCTCCAAAAGTGGAGGCAACTAGCTCAAGTTGTCTCCAAATGTGGAGGCAACTACCCAAAGTTTTCTTCAAAAACGAAAGCAACTGGCCCAAGTTGTCTCCAGATATGGAGGCAACTAGCCCAAGTTGTCTTCAAAAACGAAAGAAACTAGCCCAAGTTGTCTCCAAAAAAAAAGAAAATTATTCACAAATGAGTGAACCTAGTGTGAGTCGAACACACATTTACTGACATATAGTCAGTTGTGCTACCATTGCACCATGGATTCATGCATAACACAATATAAAAAACTGCAAACAACTTTAATCCTTCTCTTGCAACCACCAACACTGCAATCTTGCATCTTTTCTTATTCCTACAAATCCATCTCAGAGTCATGGTTGGAAAAACACATACAACAAACATTTCCAATTGCAATTATGCATTTCAAATCACAAGCATCTCTTCATACCACATGATATGTCCCCAAGCACATGACATAGCTGCAACTGCAATACATTTGGCATTACTGCCTGGTTCATCCCAGCACATCTTCTAATTGCAGTTGCACTTGCACCTGAATCAACCCTGCAACAGTCATTGAACCAGTTGTTGCACATTTTAACCAACATCAACATCAAACAAGCTAACAAAACTTTACTGTGTACTTTTACACTGTTCTTCATAAAAAGGTGTCGCCTAAAATAGCTATCGGAGCATTAAACAGCTAACAGAGCTATGAATACAAGTTTTCAATTAGTTTAATTAGAAGTTTTCATAAAGCTGGTCGTACATCGAAACCTATAAAAGATGCATAAATTGACTAGAGGTAAGAGCATTCATGCCGGTGACTGTTGCTACAAAAATGTAGATTTGAAGTGACAAGTAACGATCAAACAAGGGCTGTAAGAATAATGTTAAATAAGACAGTGACTGGTTTTATACGAAATCAATAAAAGACAAACGTAGAAAGGAAGCAAAATGTAAAACTAACACATTATTGCTCATAAAGATAACAAGTGCTTGAAAAGTACAGGTACGCGGGACATACATGATCAGCCACATAAAATGAAGATTAATTATTACTTGTGGGGGAGAACCCGTCCAATGACTATTGTGTGAAGATATATTACTCATGGTTGAACTCATCCATAAAAGCGATTCACTGACTATGAGCTGAACTCAATAGTTATAACAAAACCAAGCACATTAGCAGGCATTCACTAGCTTGGTTACATATGTCACTCTCATCCAATCCAAACTGTTTACTTTATCAAGGAATTGTAGTGATGCCGTGTCGAAATTATCAAATGATAGTTTTATATTAATCCGACTAGTTATATCTATCATTCATCTGAACTATACTCCTAAAATGAAGACTAACTTTGCTTCAGTTACCTGCTCAAACTACTCCAGCCGCAGTAGTTCAGCTTAATTCAACCAATCTAAGTACTCTAGCCGCAACAATTTTGCTCAAACTACAAAAAAAGAAGAAAAAAAAACACCACCAGCACTTTCACAGCCACCACCATCATCATCTCCACTACAACATCATCCACCACCAAATCAAACAACAACCACCACCACATCCAAAACTGAACAGTTCATTTTATACTAACATACAAATGTTTGAGATGATTTTGATAAATTTACCATCAAACACTAAATTCGATCAAACCAAAACCTAACAACCACCGAATCTAATCGTACTTCATCAGTGCATTTTTTGTCAAAGTAATCAAAAACCCCAATCTCAAAACAAAAAAAAAGATTATAGAATGAATTACATACCTCCCCCACAGCCGCCGCCACCACATCATCATCATTACTCCTTGAGTTTTAACAAAACCTGAAGAATTGAAGTTAGATTTGAGGAACCCTGAATTACTTTCTAGGGATCGTCTCAAATAAATTGGAGATTTCTAGGGTTTTTTGGTACAAACCTGATTCATCGATCTCTCTGAAATTCGTCTGGTTTTGATTCCCTATTTCAATTAGAAATTACCATCGATCGAAACCTAAAAAACAAATCTCTCGATCGCCTGAATCTTTAGATGATGTTAAAATCATTGATAATAGGAGGAAAAGAAGAGGAGAAGAAGAAAAACAAGATGAACTGTTGATGACGATGTTGCAGTAGAGGTGGCGCTCGAATGGTGGCAGAAGTAGAGGTGGTGCTGCAATGGTGGTGGTGGTGAGAGCGATGGAGATGGAGATACAAACGAAGAAATGAAGAAATTAGATGTAAGGTTAAATAAGGAATTATTATATTTATGATTTCAGATAAAATTTCAATTATGCCAGTAGGGGTATTTGTAAAGACTCATAAGGGTATTTGTGATAGACCCATGGATAGTAGGGGCATAAATAACATTCCCACTTTTAACTTTCAGAATAAAAGGTGAACGCTGATATCTTCCTTGCATTTTGTGATTACAATGAACTACATACAATGTTTGCTCACACAGAAAGAAAGAAAATCAAATGGTTGTAAATCCAACATAAAAACTAAATCTGATATTAGTACTAACATTTTGATGCGGCATTAGCTTATCATCTCTAATCGCAATACTATCCTTTGCCACCAAGTTTCTGTAATTTATAACCCAAACAATATTTAATAATCTAAGAGATTTGTACAGATACCCGTGACCTACCGGTTCCCTATAAATCTAAGGATTACAAAAGTTACTTAACCTGAAAGTCATAACCTCTTGGGGGTGGTGGTGGTGATGGTGTATATATCTGGAGAAAGCCATAACGTAAAATACTCACCGTCAGGCAAAACCCAAATAAAATTAGAGAAAATGAAGATTCTTGTAAATAAAAAAAATTAAGTTATTACCTCAACTGTATAAACCTTAATTGTAATCGATCACAAAAACCTAATTAAGAAATTATACTACCTTCTGAAGTAATTGGTGGTAGTGTAGATCTCTGGAGAAAGTGAAAACCTAAATTGAAGCATAAAGTGAAAAAGAATACCATAAAACATATCTCATAGTTGTACCTCTGCTGTGATTTGGATCCATCATAATCCAGAGTATTTACAGAGATGTTGATATTGTATTTATCGCAAAGAATACCAAACACGCGAGAGTGGGAGAAGGAATAGGGAGGCTATAAAGATATGCGCAAGTTAATGGTAACGACGAACAGTTTTTTTCCCCACATAATATCAAACGCCACACGTGCGGTAGAAGGGTTTGGTTTAGACAACCACAGCCATGGATTTATCTATGCCAAGGACAAATCTGAGCCACCACTTACACATGCCAACTTAGCCAAACTGTGCTTTATACTCTTGACTTATTTTGGCCTATGAGAACTTGTAGCTATGAAATCTTATATCTCTCACTTATGCTTTAGTGAAAAAAAATCCCACTTCCCATCAAATTTACATTGCCACCACCAAATACAATTAATGCATAAATGATATTATGGTTTCATTTAATGTTTCATTAAATATCTTGAATTAAGAGGTTATCCACTAATTAAAGCTTAGTAAACTTGAATTCATAATGAAATAGGTTACAAAAACGACGGCCATCAGATGTCTTTGGCTGGGATAAGACTGTGATGGTTGGATCACCTGTTTGTCTCTCAAAATGTTATCCGTCCGTCCAAACTCAAAAACCCATTCTGTTTTGTATTATAGATTTCGTGATAATATATTACTTGAACTGGATGTATAGATACATTCGTCTTATTTGTGGATCAAGAAATCTTGAAACATGTATGCTTCTTAGGGTCAGAATGGTTTATTAATAGATTGCAAAGGTATATACTATTTTTTTGTTTTGATATACTGCAAGAAAATAAATTTTGTTTATACTTTGTTTTGGAGTAGTTATACTGCTCATTTTATTAATTATATTTGAGTTTCTGAAGTTATCATTTAGTATTGTTCCTACATTTCTTATTCGATATTTAGGTTCATGGTTGCTCACTGATTGATTATGCAGCATTTACTAGAATTGAGAATTTATGTTGCATACTTTCCATGAAATTGATTAATTGACTAGGCGGCAATCACTGCTAGTTATGGACAGTTTTGACAAAAGCCTCATTAGTGTTTCTTTGAAATGCAGGTTCATTGGAGCAGGCCTATGAAAGATTAAACTTTGACTACAAGCCTGCGTGGTTCGCATTTAAATGTACGCATTTAATATATTTCTTACTTGCCCCCGAGTGAATTGCATCAATTTTATTTCGCATCAAAGCATACTCAGTAATTGCTGAGTACACTGGTCAGATACATGTGTATCTGGAAGTTACGCATGCCATATGGATGCGTATCTGAAAGTTACACATGCTATATGGATGTGTAGCTGATAGGTGTCTAAAACACCTTGATATTTATCTATTGTTTATGCTTTCTTTGTTAAGTTTTCTTGTAAATTATGTATCTTATGTTTAGTTTTGAGTTTTAGGTACTTTGAAGTCATTTGGAACAAAAGAAGAAGAAAACGTCCATTTGGAGCGTAATGAGCAAAAAGGTCAATTCACAGGCAAGTGATATTATGAGCCGGCTAAGGTTGTGCATTTTTGCAAGGAGGCGAGAATAAACTGTCAGTTCCACACAACTGACAGTTGAGCAAGATAGAGAACAGGCAGTCAATTTTCTGAAACTGACAGGCAAAATGGTCATTGGGTGGCTCATGTGCAATTTCTGGGCGCCTATAGTAATTCCATTACACCAGCCCTAGAATTCAGATGAAAATGATTCTCTCAATCATTTCTTCTAAAATTCAGAGAAGTCATGGCGGCTGCTGCTGAGACGTTCGAGAAATAGGTCCAGAGAGGATTTGGCAGAAATTGAGGTTCAAGCTCAGATGCAGATAGGAATTCAGGATGAGAAGATCTAGTGTTGTTAAATTGAGATGATTAGAAGATATTTGAGTAGATGGGTTTAGTTCTGGTGAAGATTGTGATGGGATTCAGGTCAAATTCGATATCCTGGTTTTGTTTCAAGGATTAGGTCATGGATTCAAGATTGGGTTGGAATATATGGGTGTTGTTCTAGAAGATGAAATCGTGAAGATTTAAAGAAGGTTTTGGTACTGTGTTTGAAACTGAGACTCAGAAGATGTTATTCTTGTTGATAATTAGATGAATGGCTAGGATAGGTAATGAAGCAATTGATATGATGAGAAGGTTAGGAGGTCGAGATTCAAATGAAGAGGATTATGTTGGTGAAATTGTAGTTTAGACAAAGAAAACCTTGTGTTGGTAATTGAGAAGCCGAGAAGAATTTGGATTTGGGGTTTTGCTGTGGAAGAAATTGAGATGAGTTCGAGATCTGGGAAGAATTGAGTTTCTGGTGTATTTGAAATGTAAAAGAAGGAATGGGTTTGTACAATATCAGGTGTTGTGTAAGCTGAGTGGTGGCAGTGAATTGGTGCTGCAATGGCTAGGCAGAGGAGATGCAGATGAATTGTTGATGCTAAGATCTGATGGTTGGTAGTTGCCATGAAGAGAAGCTGCAGCGGCTGTGGTGCTGTGTAATGATGTTAAAATGAAGCTACAGGTGCAGAAGCTACATGGAATATGATGTATGCATTAGGAGTCAGAAAATGGCAGATTACAGGGCACAATGAGTAACTGCTGGCACTGATTTGTGTGTACTGGGTGTTAGACTTAGTCATGCATCTGTACGCTGTACGGACTGCTTTCTTACTGTTAATCATAGCCACAGGATCTAGGTTTATTACAGCTGTTATTTGTAACTTTATTAATTATAGTTTGTCGGTCACCTTCTGTAATGTGTGAGTCACCTCCTGTAATATTTCTTCTCTGTTTAGTCTGTGAGTCTATACAAGACTCAGTCCTGTACTCTTGATCAACAACATTATTGAATACATCAGTTTACATTTCTTACATGGTATCAGATACCAAAAGGGAATTTCAACTTCCTTATGATCCTGTAACTTTACCTAATCTTCAACTTCTCACCATTAAACCTGCAACTTAAACCTAAAAATGGTGAGAACTACTCAAAAAACACTTGCCTCTTCTTCCGTTGTCGCTAACAACAACAACCTCAACACAAATATGTCTACAACAACTTTGTTTCCACCATTATTCTCTTCTCACCACCTCCAACAACATCAATTTATACCTTCTTCATCACAACAACCACCAACACCGCCTTCTACACATCGACCTTCACCGTCTCACTCTTCTCAACCACCACCATCAACACATCAATCTTTACCTTCTTCATCACAACAATCACCAACAACGCCTTCTACACACCGACCTTCACCGCTTTTCACTTCTCAACCAATACAATCACCATTTTTTACTGCTACTACACAATCACCATTACAACATACTCATATTCACTCCTCTTAGAGCAACTGCAGTGGTGCGAGTATACCCAAAGATCAAAGAGTAAAAAAAACGACTAAATTTGAGTTTAGTCCGTAGTGTGACGCTATGGTAGGCGAGTATATTTAGTCGAGCAGAGGTATAATCTTCGTTTGGTTGTGGAGCGTAGGTATAAAGTGCGTCCCGTTCAGGCGTTGATATAGTTTACGCTTGTTGTGGGGCGTTGGTAAAGATTAAGCGCGGTGTGGGGCGTTCATAAAGTTTACGCCGGGAGAAGGGGCGTACGTATAATCAACGCCTAATGGGGCGAATGGAAGAATCAACGCGGGTTGTGGGGCGTACGTATAATCAACGCGGGTTGTGGGGCGTTGATATAAAGTCCGCCCAGCTTCAAAATGTAAAAAAAACGTATGATTTCAAAATGTAACTAAGTTATGGCCATGAATTGTTTGTTCATACTTCATACATAATCTAGCATGTGGGTGTGAAAGCTTCAAGAGACTTGCATGTGGCCAAACCATGCTCCTCGAGGTCTGAAATGTATCCTCGAATGGCATGCTTCACATATGTATGAGCAACGAAGAATCGAGAACTCGGGATTTTTAGCATTTCCGTATGCATTTGTTTTTACGTTTTATGGAATACATATATGTTATTTTTATTTCATATTTTTGGTTATTTTGTTTTGAAATGTTGATGCAGAGATGAGAGTGGAGATGAATTAGAATGTGGCATTGAAGTGGTTGAAATGGTAGAATGTGGTTGTGGGGCATTAACTTTATGACCGCCTAATGCCAGGCATAAACTTCAGCAACGCCCAATCGGGCGTACATTTCAGCAACGCTCCATTGGGGCGTAGTTTATATGCACGCCTCTTCGTGGGACGAAGACTATACATGCGCTTCATGTCAAGCGTAGATTATATACCCGCCCGTTGACAAACGAACATTATACCAACGCTCGACTATATTTGGGTTTAGTCTTAGTCCCAGACCAAATATAGTCTGGGATTTGGTTTTGGTCCGACTTTTAGTCGATAGTCTGTCCCGCTGTGTCTAGTTTTTTTACCAAATATATAGGTTTACTCGCCCACTGTGGTTGCTCTTACATACCACAACAATTACATCCAACTACAAATTTTACCTTCCCACAACAACAACATATTCAACATCCACCACAACAAACAAATTTCTATAATCCGTTTGTTTTTCATAGTCGATTTACAATTCCGTTTCAAAATATCTCCAATTTTGTGTCTGGAAAGTTAGATGGATCAAATTAATTAGTTTGGAAAGATCAGATCTCTTCTATCCTTATTTGTACAAACCTTTATGGTTTTGTTGATGGATCTGTTCATCTTGAGATGCCTACAGTGGTGATTGACAACATTCATTTACCTAATCCAAACTATCTAGAATGGTTGCAGATCGACAAATTTGTTGGATCTTGTATCGATGCAACTGTTGTTAGATCTTTCTCGTCTGAACTTCTTGGTAAACACACAGCAAGGGAAAAGTGGTTGCATCTGGCTAAGCTGTTTAGTGATCAATTTCTTGCTAGGAAGTCAATGTTGTGATCTCAACTTCATACTATCAAGAAAGGCTCTTCAACAATTTATGAATTCCTTCATCAGATTAAAACAATTGCTGACTCACTTGCAGAAATTGGTGAACCAGTTCAAGATTCTGATCTGTTAATGTATACTCTAAATGGTCTTGGTAAAGAATTTAATCATTTTGTGGTTAGTGTTCAAAATATGGAACCTCCATTGTCTTTCTCTGAGCTTCGATCTCGTCTTTTAAGTCATGAACAATTCTTGAAGGAACAAGATTCAGATTCATACTCCTCTCTAATCACATACCCCACAAATTCTGCATTTTTTGTTAGAAGACAATCTACATCACAAAATTCTACTTCACAATTTCGAAAACCTATGCCTTCCTATACACCTAAGCCAACACCATCATCTTTATCTGCTTCAACTAATCATTCTTCACCTGGATTTCGGAAAACTACATTCAATCCTGCACAAAAGCAAATCATTGATTATGGAGAAATACCTTTTCAGATATGTCATAAGGATGGTCATC
This sequence comes from Papaver armeniacum, assembly GCA_023531295.1. Lineage (NCBI taxonomy): Eukaryota > Viridiplantae > Streptophyta > Magnoliopsida > Ranunculales > Papaveraceae > Papaver > Papaver armeniacum. The sequence goes on from JAJJWW010017799.1 coordinate 176,465, forward strand.
AGGCAAATCGTTGTAGATTTCGCTATTCTGCTTCTAGAAGAAAGATCTTTGCACCACCACAAAGAGCTTTTCTTGGTCTGGATATTAATGCAGGAAGTAGTTCTACTTCACCTTGGGATTCACAAGAATTTGATTATAATGTTCAGTTTCCCTCTGACACTGCTTATGAATGTGGAGGCCATTGGAGTCATAGTAACTCAGGACCAATTTGGATACCTGACTCAGGAGCATCTAGTCATATGACTAATGATGCATCAATTCTACAGAATCCTACTCCTCACTCTGGACAAGAACAAGTCATGGTTGGTGATGGTAAGTTAATTCCCATCTCCTTAACAGGTTCTTCTAAGTTATCTGCTCCATCCAATCATTTTAATATGCACAAGGTTCTTTATGTGCCTTATTTACAACACAATTTAATGTCTGTGGCTCAGTTTACTAAGGATAATAACTGTGTGTTTCTGTTCTATCCTTGGGGGTATGAAATAAAGTCTTTGAGGAGCAATCTTATTCTTGCTAGAGGAAAGATGAATGATGGATTATATCCAATACTATCTGGTCCATCTAAGCCACACAATGATGCTTCAAAAGTTTCTCCTACTTCACTTCATAGTTCTGCTTTCACTGCTTTGGTAGCTTCTTCATCTTTATGGCACTCAAGGCTAGGTCATCCTGCACAGAAGATTCTTCAGAAACTTGATATGGATACTGCTATCAAGATATCAGCAAAATTTTCTTCTACAGTCTGTGAGTCATGTCAGCTAGCTAAGAATAAATGTCTACCTTTTCATTCTACTGGTAGTATTTCTAGTTTATCTTTTATGTTAGTTCACTGTGATATTTAGGGCCCTGCCCCTGTGCAATCTCATTTGGGATACAAGTACTATATTCTCTTTGTTGATGATTGTACAAAATTTTCATGGATCTATCCAATGAATCATAAATCAGATAGTGTTCATTGTTTTCAGCTGTTCAAATCTCTTGTTGAGAATCTTTTTGATGTCAAGATAAAACATTTTCAGTGTGATGGTGCTCTTGAGCTTATCAAAGGTTCTTTTAGAGATTTACTTGACACAAGTGGTATGGCTTTGATAATCTCAAGTCCTCATCTTCATCAACAAAATGGTTCAGCAGAAAGAAAACATATTCATGTCACAGAAATGGGAAATACCTTATCTTTTCATGCTTCTCTTCCTACGAAGTTCTGGTTTGATTCATTTTTAGAAGGTGTTTTTCTTATAAATAGACTTCCAAGTAAACTTCTTGCTTACAAGTCTCCTTATGAAGTGTTATATCAGATTAAACCAGATTATTCACTTCTTAAAGTGTATGGGTGTTTATGTTATCCAAATCTTGTAGCTTATAGGAAAGATAAGCTTAGTCCCAAATCAGCTTCTTGTGTATTTTTGGGATACAATATTCATCACAAGGGCTACAGATGTATGGATCTACAAACACACATGATCTATGTCACTACTCATGTAGTTTTTGATGAAGCTAAGTTTCCTTTTGCTACTAATGCAGAGTTGCTTACTTCTGCTCCATCAATGGTACCAGTTTCTTCTTCAGTTTTGCCAGAATCTCCATCAGCTACTGAAGTCTCTACTTCACCATTGTTGGTTTCTTCTCCTGCAGTACCACCTACTTCTAATATTCATACAAGGTCAAAATCAGGTATTCATGTTCCTAAAACCCTCTCTAAGGACTTTGTAGCAAATAATACATTGAAACATCATGTTCATGTTGCTCTTGCTACTTTACTTAAACCATCACTTGAACCCAAAAACTTTTAAAGAAGCCAGTAAGTTACAAGTTTGGGTTAATGCCATGAAGAATGAATATACTGCTCTCCATGAAAATGACACTTTTATTCATGTTCCATATCATCCCTCTATGAATGTGTTAGGTTGCAAATGGGTTTACAAGACAAATTTACATGCTGATGGTACCATCGATAGACATAAAGCTATATTGGTTGCTAAGGGCTACCACCAAGTGGATGGTATTGACTTTGATGAGACTTTTAGCCCTGTGGTTAAAGAAACTACCATTAGATGTGTATTGAGCTTAGCAATCTCAAACAAGTGGAGCATGAGACAATTAGATGTAAGCAATGCTTTCTTACATGCAAATTTGAAGGAAAAGTTTATATGGAACAACCACCTGGTTTTGTTGATCCAGATCATCCTACTCATGTATGTGAACTTAAAAAATCCTTGTATGGACTCAAACAGGCTCCTAGAGCCTGGTATGAGAGATTTAGTGGATATCTCCTTAAGAGTGGTTTCAAAAATTCCAATTGTGATAGTTCTATGTTCATTTATCACAAGAATTCTGAGAGGATGATTCTTCTTGTCTATGTTGATGATATTATTCTTGTTGGGACTTCAGATTCTCTACTTACTTCTTTTATCACATCTTTGAAGTCAGAATTTGCAATGAAGGATCTTGGTTCTCTACATTATTTTTTGGGTATTGAAGCTACTTTTGATTCTTAATCTAACAAAATGCTTCTCACTCAAAACAAGTATTCTATGGATTTACTTAGGAAGCATGATATGCTTGGTTGTAAACCATGTAAAACTCCAGTTGGCTCAGGTCCAAGAGTTTCTGCTTATGATGGCACTCTTCTATCAGATGATGCTTCTTACAGAAACTTAGTAGGTGGTCTTCAGTATTTAACCCTCACTAGGCTTGATATTAGTTTTGCAGTTAACTATGTGAGCCAATTCATGCACAGGCCTACTGATATTCATTTGCAGCTTGCCAAAAAAATTCTCAGATATATTAAGGGTTCTTTGGGTCAAGGTCTTACTTTACAAGATGGTGATTGTTCAAACTTAACTGCTTATTGTGACAATAACTGGGCTGGGTGTCCTGATACACGCAAATCTACATCAGAATATTGTGTGTTTGTGGGTGGCAACTTAGTGTCCTGGTCCTCAAAGAAACAACACACAATCTCTCGTTCTCCCACAGAAGCTGAGTACAGAGGTCTAGCAAATGCAGCTACTGAAATTTTGTGGCTTTCATACTTATTTGAAGAGCTATCTGTCTACCTATCTCTCCCTTGTCGTTTATATTGTGATAATCTTGGTGCAGGCAGTCTCACTGAAAATCCAATTTTTCATGCCCGCACAAAGCATATTGAAGTAGACTATCATATGATTCGTGATTTGGTTAGCTCTGGCTTTCTGAAGGTTTCTTATATTCATACTCTCAGTCAGATTGCCAATTTGTTTACCAAAGGATTGTCTAAATCGCAGTTTAGTCTATTGAAGAACAAACTGATGCCCGTTGTACGTGCATCTGTTTGAGGGGGGATGTTAGACTTAGTCATGCATCCGTACGCTGTACGGACTGCTTTCTTACTGTTAATCATAGCCACAGGATCTAGGTTTATTACAGTTGTTATTTGTAACTGTATTAATTACAGTTTGTCGGTCACCTTCTGTAATGTGTGAGTCACCTCCTGTAATATTTCTCCTATGTTGAGTCTGTGAGTCTATATAAGACTCATTCATGTACTCTTGATCAACAACATTATTGAATACATCAGTTTACATTTCTTACACTGGGAAGAAAGAGTTCTTACTGCAGTTGGTAATGAAGACTTAGATGGCTCAGGTGGTGCAGCTGCATGTTAGAGACAAAGAAGCTATGCGGCGTTGGGTTGTGTAGAATTGCAGGTGCATAAATGAAGCATTAGATGTATGCTTAGGAACTTTGAAGGAAAGTTTGGAATGGATTGTGTTGCAGCTGGTATTGAAGGATAGTTCTGGATTTTAGTTGTGGTTCTGGCTTAAAGTTGTGGTGTGGTAGTACTGAAGATGTACAACTTCGGTTGTCATGGTCTGTGAATTGAGGTTACAGTGAAATGTGGTGGTGATGTTATGCTACTGCAATAGAATTGAAAAGGCGAGGGTACCCAAATATACCTCTAGCTAAAACTTTTCCTACCTATAAGTCCTTTCTCCGAAAGTGATTGTCTATGGACTGAGTCGAGACAATACAACTAATCGGTTCACACTTCGTGTGATCGTCTATGGATACGAGATCGATACAATACAACAACGAAGTATGTTTACTTGATAAAAAGGTTCGGACTTAACCAAACACAATAGGATTGCTTATCAAGTAAATAAGAATTAATGTTTTTGTGATTTACTTTAATTATAATAAAACAATTATAATGCGGAAAATAAAAGTAAATGACACAGCAAGATTTTGTTAATGAGGAAACCGCAAATGCAGAAAAACCCCGGGACCTTGTCCAGAATTGAATACTCTAAGGATTAAGCCGCTACACAAAATTACACCTAACTTCGTATAGTTGAGACCAAGTAACTAACCCTATAGTTCACTTAGTTCCGTCTGTATTCCCACGCCCCCGACTTGTGAATAAGTCACGTACTTGGAACAATTCCTTTGGTTCGTATTCCAAACAGTAAAGGAACAACAAATTTGTTTAGTTCAACTCTATTCAACCAAGTGATATGAGTCGGACAAAGGCTTTTTTGTTTATCTTAACATAAACTCCTTCGTCGGGTCCTTAGATTTATCTTATGTTCAATCACCCAAAGGTAATCGTTTAAGATTAAGCCAATCAATACCTTTAATCACAAGGAAACGTATTGATGCCGATCTACTCAATTAATCAATCCAATCTACCACAAGGATAAACAGATTATTAATTGGATCCACTTTTACCGAAATAAGTATTGTGCACACCAAAGATTATAAAACCCAAGTCAGATCTTCAATATCTTCTTTGTCTTCAAATCTTCTTAAATCTTCAATAAAAACCTGCACACAATCACTTGAATCTCTTGTGATCAATCACGCACAGAACGGAGTCTATTAACAATGGATTATCACGAGATCGTCCTTAGAACTAACAACAGTATAAAGATCCCTATCGAAACTCTGAACTAGTTTGAGTGAATCTTATATCAGAAGAGAAGATTCTCAAGAATAAACAAACTAGGTACAATCAGATTTCAACCACCGTTAGTCAATCAAATCAATCGAAAACAAAGATAAACCGCAATTATCTAGTTTCCCACCAACGGGTCGCGCTAGAGCTTCTCAATCCCAAAGAAGACTTTAAATTGAGCGGCCGTAAGAGATTTCGCCTAATTAGGTTACTCTCCTCTCCGAATAGGCGGCTACACTAGTGACAACAACAAAAGAGTAAATCTGTTGTTACGAAGGATTAGTTTGCTAGAAAGGCAAACTTCGTGTATTTATAGACAAGGAATTTTGGACACCAAGGAATTTCCAAAACCGAAAATATTCTCAAGATATTCATAAAAGCACAGATTCGGTTTTCATAATTCCTGGAAATGCTCTGTCCAAAAATAACGATCGAAATCTCTCCGAAAATCTAATTAGTAAATGCACATTACTAATTCTATAATTTCCCTACAAAATGAAATTAATAACCTTAATTAAAAGATTCTTAACTTACTTATGTTTCGATCCCGGGATTCTCTTCCCTTAGCCGTTAAGGAATATATTTGAACAATTATAGAAATAAACATTCACATCACATGTTCAAAGTTTGTCGACATCTTAACTTTGTAAGTTCTCTTTCACACTTACAACCTTGAAACCGATTTGCCACACTTCCAAACAAGTTTAGAATTGGTTCATCTGACTTTCAAGAACTATGTGATTAATCAAACCAACATTCAATCACAATCATGGGTTTACGGTTCTACCAAAACAAGTTTCGGTTCTACCTCCATGTGAGTACTGTGCATAGTCACACTAGCTTCCCAAAAGTTCGATTGAATAGGTACTAGGATCGGTTCCTCACATATATATGGTATCTAACTTATATGTGTTGCACATGTCCATAGGATCGGTTCCCCTTTCTGCTATAAACCTTGCTGCACCCCATACAAGGATCGGTTCCATTTGATGTACTGCACACCTTACTAGGATCGGTTCCCTTTCCCTTACTAGGATCGGTTCCCTTTCCCTTACAAGGTCAAACATACAAAATCCGATCATACCACATGTGATTACTTAAGATCAGTTTTACTAATAAAAGTTATACCAATACATAAGTCAGGCCTTTGTGAACAATTCTACCAAGAACACAACAAGTTGTGAGCGGTTATACTCTATCACACATATTGGTTGTTCATAAGATATGCAATGAATAACAAAACCAATAACACCTGGCAATTTCCTTTTCGGTTTAGAAACAAGTCTATGAACTTACTTCCTTAGAACACATGTAAACATTGTTCCCTATGATGAAATCCTCACCTCATACCCATACATAATCACAATAGCATTCAAATGATTATGGAGATGTCTTATCTACAAAGTTTAATGGTTAAGCAATAAACCTCGTATTGTATTCCTTAATACTATGTCTATCTAGAGTTCAAATATGCTTCGCAGTTATGTTTTCAATATGCACGACTTGAAAGATACGTTAGGGAATGAAACAGTTCAAGTCAAATATCACTAACCTCAAGTGGAAGGATGATTGTTGTCGTTGTAGCTCCTTGCTTCTTCACATCTTCAAGTCTTCGCAATACTTGTAATGTCTCATATCCTAATACTTTCAAGCTAACCTATACGAAGTTTTAACTCTAGTACATAATCAAGCGACTTTTAACATGAGTTTTGATTCACTAAAATATGACAACCAAACTTGACATACCAACGCTTGGTGGGTTCAACCGAGCCATGCTCTAACAAGAATGGCAAGTGATGTGCAGCCACGAGATGGAGTATGGGTTATGAAATGCAGACGGTCCTGATGGTATTGTTTGTGTTGTTTATACTGAAAGATGGGTTGGATGTCAGTTGGAGGGTTACAGGTAATGTGATTGCAGTCAAGAGTGGAAGCCTGTACACTGATGTTGGTGGTGCTTGCAGCTGTTTTACATGGAAATGTTGGTGAAGTTGTTGGTATGAAGATAATTTTGGTGATGTAAAATGAATGGAGGTGTTGATTTTGAAGTATGTTGTTGATACATGAAGTATGGATATGCAGCTGCAAGAAGCGCCAGCATGGCTAGGTTTGGAGTCTGTGATGCACCATATTGTGCAACAACAGGTTATGGTCTGTGCAAAGCTGCAACGACTCAGGCCTTGGTCACTCTGATGAGTCAGTTAGCTGACTCTGACTAGACATAACTGACTCGCCTGACTCAGTCTGCTTGACCCGACTTAACTCAGCTTGACTCGGTTGATCTAACCGATTTGACCGTTTGACCAATGACATGTTTGACTTTTCCGGTCACTTGAGGCATGATTCCGTCCAACTTGCGGCTCTGGCACCAATTTTCCGGCAACATATTTTTGGCAGAATTTCTACATGGGTATTTCTCTTTTATGGGCTTGGTGGATTTATTTTGGTGATGGACTTGAAGACTTGGCCTATTTTTGAAAAGAGGAGAAATTATAAAAATAAAAGTCTTCTAAAACTTGGAGGATCACGTATTCTACTCGAAGCTATTGGAGGAGATTCGCTATTCTACTAGGGTTTGCTTTGTTTCATCTTCTTTATTTATTTTTATAATAGTGATGAACTCCATAGCTATGAGTAGCTAAATCTTATATCATTGGTTAAGGATGTAGTCCGATTTCGAGAACTTGTGCTTGATTAATGCATTAGTTTTCTCTCTTTCTTTTCGTTCAAACTTCTACTGTTTTTATAATCACATGATTGATGTATTGTGATAGGATTTAGATGTTTGTTTTGTTAAGTGTGTGGTTGCAGGATTTCCTACAACACACCCCTTATAATATTTCCTAGATCTAAATCTATTTCATAATTAAAATAAAGATTAAAGTGCTAAAATTATAAAATGGACACAAAATTTTTTACATGGTTCGATCAATGTGATCTACATCCATGGTTCTTCATTATGATTGTTTGAATTACATTAATATTACATTTAGAATCTCCATTAATGGATATTTGATAGAGCTCCAGATCTAGTTTTGGGGAAGAAGATAATAAAGAAAATAAAGTCTCTCTCTCCTAATTGTGTATCTTCTCTCTCTTACAAAATTGTGTCCATCCTCCTTTTCTCTCTCCCGTTCTCCTCTTTATATAGGTGTTTACATAGTGGATGACAGCTCATACATAGTGGAGTACAACTCATATTCCTCTTCATTTTCGGATCCCTTGCTACGTTCTCTCAGACTCTCTTTATAATTTCGCAGGCTCACTTTATAATTTCGCATTTCTCTCTCTCAATCATTCTCGCAAGCTCTGCTACATTCTCGCAAGTTAAGGAAATAATTGAATCTCGCACGCTAAGAAAATATGTTGTGCGATATTTGGATCCTACATCTTGCCTATTTTTTCTTGAATATTGCTTGAAGAGCGATCTTTAAAAAAAAATCCGTTGTTGTAGTAGTCTTTGATCTTTGTTGATGAAGGAACGAGCAAAAGAATACCGGACTTGAAAAGTACGTACTTGCCTCTATTCTTTTGTGAAGTTCCAAAAACTTGAGAAGTAATTAGAAGTATCATCTTTTGAAGTATGCGAAGTATGAATTATCCTTGAAGAAGTATAAGAAGTACTCAATCCTCGAAATATAAGAAGTATACGTCTTTGAATGAGAATAATAAGTATTGCCTCTATTCATACGAAATTATTACTCCATTTTTGGTGAGGATTCTTGTTGTTCATTAGTGAACGTCCACTTTGGAAATGATTCTTGCCGAGAAGATAAAGAACATAAAATGTTTTCTTGGTAATCCATAGTTGCCTCTGTTCTTTATCTGTGAGGGTAGAATCCTTGAGAAAGTGTTGAATGAGCGAGTTGTTTCTTCATTCTTATCTTGCCTCTGTCTCATGTTTTGTGCTCATGCGATAGTATGATCTCTTCAAGTTGCTTGTAATTTTTCTTATAATCGAGCGTAATAATTACATCCTGCGAAATAATCACATTCTGCGAAATTCTTACACATTTTGTGGAATCCTGAATAATCCTGCGAAATTCTGAATACTTGTGCTAATATAATGCTTATGTGATGATTATGTTATGAAATGTGTATGCGATGTGTATGCCATGAAATGCTTATGCGATGCTTTCATGATGCAAGTGTGATACTTATATGATGAGAATGCTTATCTATTGCAATGTATAGCTAATTTTTGTGTTACTTAGCTCATTTTGCCGCGTTAAAATTGATGTAGCTTTAAATCGTTTCCATTCTTCATTTCTCCGACTTTGTCTATATGCATTCCTCTTCGCGTATTTATTGTTGCTCGCGAGTTCTTACTTGTGCTTCATCTTTCCTTATTCCTGCACTATTAGTATCTCAGAATAATATGATCATAATATCAAGTGTGCGGCATTTTCATTGCCTCGGTCTCATTATCATGTACATGTTCGCAAGTTTATCATGTAATCATTTTCTCAAGCTCGCAAGCTTATCACGTAATCTCTTTCACAATCTTATCATATAATCTTTTTCACAAGCTTATTTGCTTACTCATTTTTGCAAGCTTATTTGCTTACTCATTTTTGCAAGCTTATTTGCTTACTTTCTTATGTGGTCTTATTTTTCCTTCCTAGTTAAAGGTCTTATTTTTCCACCTCTTGTCATTGCAACAAAATCGCAGGCCGTCTTTACACTTTCATGTAATGACCCATTGATCTTGTCTTATCATTTATATAGTATTATTGCCTCTGCAGGATGTTTTTCATGCGACAATATGACAGGCCTAAATATTCTTGCGAACATATAACCCCATGACATTGTCGTCTTGCGACGAAATCGCAGGACATCTTTACACTTTCATGTATTGACCCATTGATCTCGTCTTATCTTTCTCTTTTGTATTATTGCCTCTTCAAGATTGTCGCACAAATATGACAAGCCTAAATTTTCTTGCGAAAATAAAGCCTCATGACATTTGCGTCTTAAGACACTTATCGCCTCCCTAATGGAGGGTGCCGCCCTTATCTTCCCCCTGGTTGCCCCTTCAAGGAGACGTACTTCTGCCATACAAGGCTAGCTCCTCCCATCCGGTCTTAACAACAACCAGTTGTTTTCGCAGCCTCTTATCCCTTTTGCCTATAGGGCTTATGGTTACGAGACTGCACCCTAAGTGGGGTTTTCTTCGGGCCAAGTGCAGCATAAGCCAAGACTTGCCAAAAATGGCCGAGACGCTTCAAACGCCCCAGGCACTCTTGGCTCAACCGTGTACCTCGGCGCCTTAATCAGATGCTGACTCCTTAGAAGAGACCCTCAGTCGTCCAACCTAAGTCATAAGCTTAGGTTGAAAATCCAAGGTACCTCTCCTGGATGGGCTTTATTGACCCCAAATCTCCATGACTCAGGTTCCAGGGGCGGTGTAACCTTTTCGCTGAGCCATGCAATAGGTACCCCCTTCTATGATGCACTTTAGGTCTTACATTTGCCTCTTACGAAATTTTATTCGCGAACTAGGGTGTACGCCATAGAAGGTTTGCCTCTATCTTTTTTCTTTGTTCATTCAATCTTTGACTTTCTTTTGTTAAAGTCATAATTTCTGCGAAATTATCTCATTTCTATTATCTCTGCGAAATTATTGCATGTCTTCATTCTTTCATTCATCCTTTCATTCATTCCTTCATTTCTATCACTTCTTTCACTCATTCTTTCATTTCTGTCATTTCTTTCATTCATTCTCATAATATCATATCATTTGAAGCAAAGTAAATATTCAAGAGAAGTTCTAATACATTGTAATTCTGAAATCTTTGTTGTTGTGAAATCTTTGTAATTCTGCGATTGTAACGCGTTTTGTAAATCAAATCAAAAATCTTTTATATTCTGTAAAAGAGATATTCTAGATAAATATATAAATTGAATTTTCTCGGTTTTTTGTAATTTTGAAATCTCGAAATCTTTGTACTCTTGAAATCTTAGTAATCTTTATAATCTTGCGATTGAATCGCTTTTTGTAAATCAAATCAAAAATCTTTTTATTCGTTCTTAGTATAAAGTAAAGTGTTCAAGGAAGTGGTACTTATCTTTCATGTGAGTCGCTGTTGTTATTAAGGAAGTGAATAAATGCCTTGAAATGTATGAATTTCGCACAGCAAAAAGAAGTGTGAGAAATGAGATTTGAACCCTTGACCTGCCTCTTGCATATTCTCGCACCATACCAACTGTTCTAACCCTCTCTTGCGAAATTAATTTGCGAAATAATCATCAACTTTCTTCAGTGCGAAATAATCAAAGTCCGTGCGAAATTTCGCGTAACAAAAATAAATGTGCGAGAAGCAAGAATTGATCATGCGACCTGCTACTTGCATTCACGCCTCCTGACCAACTGTGCAAGCTTCTTCTTATGCGAAATTATCGCACACTTGTTAAAACGTGTCTTCCTCTGGTAGTCTAAAAAGATGCGAAAATTTCGCAGGAGATAGGAATTGAACCTGCGTCCTTAAGCTCATTGTCTTCACTTCTGACCAACTTTGCTGGCTTCTGTTTGCGAAATATCTGTGGGAAATTCCTTTGTGAAATATTCATGCGAAAAAATATACACGTTCATTGGGATTTGAACACGCGACCATGAACTCATTAACTTCGCAGATGACCAACTATGCTGCCTCTTGTTTGTGAAATAATAAAACAATATTGCGAAATTATTCATTTTTTCGCCCTCTGTAAAAAGAAGAAAACTATGCTCGCAGGCGAATTCGAACTTGCGACCATGAACGCACATACTGTTCTCTTGACCAATTATTCAAGAACCCACTGAAAATGAGAAGAAAATGAAAAATATGTATGTGTGCGAACTCGAACCCATGACCTATTGCTTATTCGCTCCAACTCAAACCATCTGTGCGAATTTCTGTTTGTGATAGAAATCACAGCGTCTGCCTCTTATCTTCTCTTCGCTTTTCTTTATTTCCTTCAATAATTTGCCTTTCGCTTTTTCTCCTGAACATGGAAATCTTCCATTGAAACGTTAGTTTTCTTCCCTGAATTTCACTACATCAACTAATTTTTTTTTTCTCTTACTCTTTTCATGTCTTTGAATTGTTGATGATGTTTACTCCCTGAAAGTGTGATTTCTCCCATGAAATTTCCATTTTTGAATCTAAACTTTGTAGATCTAGAAAAATATAAACAGTAATTAATCTTCATGGAAACTTCTTGAACCAACAAATTACAGGAAGGATAAATCCTTTACTCCTCCCTGTTTCTAGCGCCAAAATGTAGTTGCAGGATTTCCTAAAACACACCCCTTATAATATTTCCTAGATCTCAATCTATTTCATAATCAAAATAAAGATTAAAGTGCTAAAATTATAAAATGGACACAAGATTTTTTACATGGTTCGATCAATGTGATCTACATCCATGGTTCTTCATTATGATTGTTTGAATTACATTAATATTACATTTAGAATCTCCATTAATGGATATTTGATAGAGCTCTAGATCTAGTTTTGGGGAAGAAGATAATAAAGAAAATAAAGTCTCTCTCTCCTAATTGTGTATCTTCTCTCTCTTACAAAATTGTGTCCATCCTCCTTTTCTCTCTCCTGCTCTCCTCTTTATATAGGTCTTTACATAGTGGATGACATCTCATACATAGTGGAGTACAACTCATATTCCTCTTCATTTTCGGATCCCCTGCTACGTTCTCTCAGACTCTCTTTATAATTTCGCATGCTCACTTTATAATTTCGCAGGCTCTCTCTCTCAATCATTCTCGCAAGCTCTGCTACATTCTCGCAAGTTAAGGAAATAATTGAATCTCGCACTCTAAGAAAATATGTTGTGCGATATTTGAATCCTACAAAGTGGCCAATTAATTGAACTTGCATCCTTGTCCATAGCTAATTGAGGATTTATTATCGAGCGATAACCCTAAATAGAAGTAGCATGATATGATTTACAGTTTGTAGTGATACACTCTTGTAATCATGTGTAGAGTTTGACCTTTGTTCGAATTGTCATGCGCAATGTATGACAATTGCATTGATTAGCCTATTTCTGAAACTTAATGCTCCTAGGAATTGAACTTAACTAGCGCAAGGCGTTAGGTTATTCTTTAGGTAGAATTCACATGCGCGGCTCTAATGTGTGTGTTGTGAACTTAGGAAATTAACGGATTATCTTGCTCACTTGATAGTCTAGGGCTTTTGATGATAAAGAGATTAAATCGTAATTCTAATCATGTATGCAAGCACTTGTTTGAGATTGAAGATGAACTCCTTGACCAATATTCTCAACTTTTGATCATTTTCTACAATTTACTTTGCTTTATATTTAACTTTTATTGCTTGCATAAAAATCAGAAATCCCCCCATTGGTTACTTAGGAAATTGAAAATACACTCTGTGGAAACGAACTCTTTCTTATCATATACTTTAGGAAAGTGAAATTATTTTTGACGCATACGACAACGATCAGTAGCCGCAAGTTACACATGATAATTGGATGTGTAGCTTATAGTTACACATGCTAATTCTATTCCTTTTTCTTTTGCTATACGTTATTTTGTTTGGTGTTTTTAATCGTGTGTCTTTCAAGTGCAAGGTTCGTTTTTTTTCATCTCCATTTTGATTTTTTAAGGTCTATGGAATCTCAAAGGTATTACTATCATCTGTTTTTAAATTTTGGTAGCTAGTAGCATGACTAATGAACAAGGTAGTCAATATCGGTTGTATAGGCCGATATTAAAGGTTTTTATAGGATATCGGGAAAAATCTTTATGATATTGAAAATATCGGCGATACGAAGGAGAAACGATAAAAACGCATGTATCGTCCTGTACGGACCGATATATCGGTTTCACTTGTACGCTGATAATATAGGTTTCACTTGTACACTGATATATCACTAATGTATTTTGTCTTTTGATTATGATTTATTGAACTTTTAGTTCAAGAAAGTAAATCCACTAATTTTGGTAACTTCATATATGATCATGGTAGATGTAATTACTGTAAATGTGATGTTGATGGGCTAACAGACATTCAATGTTTGGCTTCGTTGTTGATAGTATAAGACTCTAATCAACCACCTCTTATTTTGTAAGGTTGAAGTATGTTTACTACAATTATTATTTTTTTATTATGGTTATATCAATATATATTTTTGTTTGATAAATAATAAATATTAAAAATATCCTAATGATGTATCGCCTATAAAAACAGATATTATCATTTGTATAGGTGTATAGGACCCGAACGATACGATACCGATACACGATATTAACTACCTTGCTAATGAAGTTTTTAACACACTGCATGTTGGAATAAACGTTTATGGAAGCCTATCCTAGTTGCATATTTATGTACAAAGGAGACTAAAATAAGGAGAAGAAAAAGAATGTGTTAGAGAGACAAATTCTTCATCTGGTGGTATTGGGAATTTTGTACAAGAAATTGAGGTAAATTGTTCAATTGTTTTATCTATAGATGAGGCTGAAGTTTTAGAGAAGAAGGGCTGAAGAGATGGATTTTTTGTCTGGTGGTGCTCTTTATGATATTGAATAAAAAATATCAAGTCATACTAATAGTGGATATTCTGGTGAATTGGGAACTAGTAGTGGAAATGTTGAATTTCTTTTAGGGATATTTAACGTTTGGTACCCAACAAATGTCCAATACATAGCTTTGGTACCCAATATTCAAAATATTAAGGGTTGGTACCTTGACCAGTTAAAAAATGTTGGGACTAACTGTTGTCTGTTAAAAAGAAAATTTTATAAATTTCTATTTTCTTTTCTTTAATTATCATCTAATTTCTTTTTGTGTTTACAGATTTACCCTCTTTTGGTCTTTATCTTCTTCAGCTTCTTCTATTTGTACTTTCCTAAGGAGAAATCTAACTCACTGTGTAACATCCCGTAAGAAGCAGCAATTTCACTTCACTGCAAAACCCAAATCTAAGACTAAAACACCAAAAAAAAGAAAAAAAATACAGGGAGAGCAAGAAAGATTTTCATCACCTTCACTAGTAAACCCCATATCATGAAATCAATCTTCTTCATATCCATTTTAATCTTTTGATTTCATTTTTAATTTTCTGATTTTCGGCACTTTCTTATTAAAGGGGTATTATTGATTTCAATTTAATTTTCTGATTGTTGTTTGATTGTTTGGTCGATTTGTGCTTCAAGCAATGATGTTAGAAACTTATCGTTTCAGATTCAATTGAATTTTAATGTTAATCATCCTGTTCAGGTACCCCTCTGTGTTCTCATCATCATTATTATAGTCGCTATTCCGCATTGTTTCGGCTAATTCATTAGATCTACACCTTGGGTCGATGTTTCTGAAGCTGACAAATTGAAAAAAAAATGACATTAACAAGAAAACGATCTTTTCTCCTAAAAATAAAATGATGGGTTGGTATTAATATAGTCATTTACATAAGTCATCATCATAAATATGACTTATCAAATGTTGGTAGGGGATCCGATGAACCTCTGTTAATGCCGAAATTCAATATTCTGATGAGCAAGATAGGGGACGTAGACTAAGTGGGGAAGAAGACTAAATTAAGTTAAGGGTAATTTTGGACCGTCGGATTAAGGGTAATTTTGGACTTTTCAAAATAATTATTTAATTAATTAAAATAAATGTTTATTTGTTAAGTCAATTGTGGTCTTTAACTGGTCAAGGTACCAACCCTTAATTTTCTGAATATTGGGTACCAAACCTAGGTATTGGACATTTGCTGGGTACCAAACGCTAAATAACCCTTTCTTTTAAATGACATTGAAGAAAAAATCCTCATTCGCATATTACCAAACATAAATCCAAGTTGTCCTCTTTATGGACAGTTTTGACAAAAGCCTCATTTGTGTTTCTTTGAAATGCAGATTCGTTAGAGCAGGTCTTGGAATGCTTAAACTCTAACTACAAACCTATCTGGTTCAAATCTAACTGTCTGTATTCGCTGCCCCTCGTAAATTGTGTCAATTTTAGGTCTCATCAAAGTATACTCAGTAATTGTTGACTACATAATTCAGATGCATGTGTATCTGAAAGTTACACATGCTATATGGATGTGTAGCTTATAGTTACACGTGCTAATTATGTTTCTTTCTTCTTCTAAAGTACGCTGTTTTTGTTTGGTCTTCTTATTCTTTTGTGTCTTTCAGTGCAAGGTTAAAATATTTACTTGAAGAAGAGTAAAAGGAAGGTGTTGCAAGTGATGAGGCCAGAGTTCTTATTGCATATAAGATTAGCAGGGAACGCAACGGGAAAAAGGTATGTTCGTATTTTGGTGTAGTTCTTTTGTGGTTTTGGTTGTTCTCATATAATATCCTTTCATGTTCTAGTTTTTTTTTTTTTTTTTTTTTTTTATGTATAACTGATTTATCAAATGCATTTCAAGCAGTTGCAAATTACACTGGGATAGCCGATCATGGTGACATTGTTGTTGCTTTTTTTATGCAGACTTTTCGATCACCAGACGTAGAAATTTTGTGTATTTTTGTGTTTGTTTCTTCTTGATGAATGAATCAGTTGAATATTTATGTGTATTGATTTCAATAAAAAACAATTATTGTAAATTATTAATTGAGAAAATAATTGTAAATGAAGAGTAATGTGTGTATTCATCAAGCCATATGCATCTGTGATTTCTAAGTACACAAGTCATATACATGTGTAACTCCTAATTACACTACTTAGATGCATGTGTAATGGAAGTTACACATGCTATACAGATGTGTAGTTTCAAATTACACACGCTAATTGGATGTGTAGCTGGAAGTTACACATGATATACAGATGTGTAGTTTCAAATTACACACGCTAATTGGATGTGTAGCTTATAGTTATACATGCTAACTGGAAGAAAGAAACATACTCAGAGCTGGAAAAATTTGAAATCAGGTACATAAGCTATATGGATGTGTATCTGCGAGTTACACATGCGATGTGGATGTGTATTTGCATGTTACACATGCTATATGGATGTGTACCTGCAAGTTACACATACAAACTGAAAAAACACATACTTGGACCTGAAGAATCTAGAATATTTTGTTGCGAGTTAGGTTAATGGATGTGCAACTGCAAGTTACACATGTGATGTGGATACGTAGCTGCGAATTATACATGCTAATTGGATGTATAGCTGCAAGTTATACATAAACACAGAAAACAGACTGATAGAAAGGAAAATATTAAAACTAAAAACATATATGAATTGAAACACTTCACTAACCTACAACCATAGTAGATTGTACCACTAAGCTAATTGTCACAACTTTTGTGATAAAGCACGACTGATTTGGATGGTGGAAGGACCAATTTTGGTGTGTTTAGCACTTGTGGGACCGTTTCTCGAAAGAGGAAATACTTTTTCCACCAAGTGGTTGGTCTTTAAAGCACCAATTATGTATCACCATTTGTAGTGGAATTGTTTTCGTTGCTGCTCTAACTCCCCAAATGGTTATGATAACTCAAATAAGTCTCCACCTAGCATCATATTCATAGCTACATACACTCGTAACTTGATGGTTGAATGGATGAAGATTCATGTGGATGAATGGGGAATTTTGTCATCAGAAAATTCGGAAATTAGGTCTTTGTTAAAAATGTTGTAAAATCTTCATACGATGTTCGTTTTTGATGATCTATCCAACTTTTTGATGCCCGGGAAATTTCCTAGCTATATGAAAAAGGTTTTTGAGTTTTGGGCTTGTTTGATGGTCGAAATTGATGAAACAATAAACTTTCGGGAAGTCTTCGGGAACTTTTCAGCTGTCATATAATTTCGTGTTTTTCCCACCTCTCTTAGCTCGTTCATCCAATCATGGTGATTTTTTTATATTTTGTAGAAGACATCCATATGAAGAGATTGGTATATGAAACGTCCTTTCATTCTCTACCAATTGTTTCCAGCTCGTTGTTTTGTACAAGACATTGTAGAATCCTTTTTGATAGACTTGTCGCAAAACGCTTTTTTAGGACCTTGGACCACTTATTTGTGTCTTGGATGCTTGATAAAGGACTTTGATGTTGTTAGTTCACTTTCACTCTAAATTTTAATATTGATCCTTGAATTTCATGCTTGGAGCGGTCGTATTAGGTCCAAAATGACAAAATAGAGGAGAACAGAGCTAAGATCATTTCTTAAACTTGTTTTGGAGAATGATGAAGCTTTGAGGAGTTGATGATGCAATGACCATGATTGAAAATTTTGACATAGTGATATCTCGACATGGTCTGAAGAGGATATCCCAGATTGATAAGATGACCGATCAAGTAGCCTTGGGTCATGCACTTTAGAATTCCTTTCATCTTTTGGTAACATTTGCATAGATAGCTAATGTGTTGTAGAAAGTGTTAAGAAAAGATTCGATTCTCGGACTTGTTAAAATTTGATTTAAGTAATAATTTTTAATTTAACTAGAAAATACTCAAAAGGTGATAACAATATTGGGAGAAACTGGAACTCAGGATTCCATCATTAATCAAAATCAAGTGATGCATATAATGATTCTTAACAATTGTAGCTCTTTTGTAAACTTTATTTCTTTGGTAAAGGTTGATTTCGAAAATATTAATTATAAATTATGAGCATGATGCATCAAAAGTACTAAGACTAAGCATACATGATCAAATAAGATCACAACTAATTAATGAAAATCATAAATAAATTAAAATAAGTGCATAAAGTCATAAATAATCAATAAGATGGAGTTTGGAGATATTCATAAAAATATTAGTTTTTTTGCAAAACCAACTTGATAATGCCCAAAAGGAACCTAACTCTGACATCCATGAGATGAGAGTTAAAATTATTACTCGTGATCGAGAAAACTGGTATAAAATCTAAGTTACATTTTATAAGGAGAAATCTAGGGATAAACATATCCATGATATGAAAAATAACACTAGATATTTTAATTCCTTATTGAATAAAATGTTATACAGGAACAGTACTAGTGCCCTTAGTGACAACAATAATGGGAATTGGTACAGAGAGAGAATCTAATAGTAATCTTCTTACTAATCATTTTAGTTTTATTGCTTGTACTGGTACCCCTGTTTTGCTCGATGATTCTTTTAATATAATTCCTGTTGTCATTAATGAAGATGATAATATTGGTTTGATTGTTATTCTTTTTGCTGATGAAACTGTTAGTGTTGTCAAATCCATGCCAGTTTAGAGCTCACCGGGACCTCATGTTTTCTAAGATGGTTGTTACCAATCACAATGGTCCATTAATTGTTGGTAAAGATATCATTGAGCTTGTTCAAAATTTCTTTGAAACTGGTCGCATGCCTAGGTATCTTAATAAGACTTTTTCTTTTGATGCCCTAGACTAGTGGCCCCTAGACTACTCCCAAAATCCTTAAATTGGAGTGGATCTGGTACCTTAATAAGACTTACATTTTTCTAATTCCTAAGGTGAAAGGCCCTAAGAAACCTTAGACCAATAGGACTCTGCAATGTTTCTTTTAAAATCGTTTTTAAAATCCTAGCTAATAGGATTAGATCATATCTTAAGAAACTCATTTAACCATATCAAGTTGCCTTTGTTCATGGGAGAGCCATCCATGATAACATAATAATAGATCATGAGATTATTCATGCCATGAAACAGAAAGAAGGATTTGTGTGTGTGGGGTGGGGGGTGGGGGGGGGGGGTGGGGGGGGGGGGGGGGCTATGGCCTTGAAACTGGATCTTTCAAAATCTTTTGATAATGTTTTCCTCAAGGTTTTTAAATCGTAAATCGTTTTTGAGAATCCTTGAATCGAATCGTATGTTGAATCGTGAATCGTAGATTCATAGTCAATTTTTGAATCGTATATTTACCTATAAAAACAAATGAATTGGTGAAAAGCTCAACAAAAATTACATATATTTTCCAAGTTTCTTATAAATAAAATGATAATGCCTTACCAATCACAAAATGAGCCACGGTTCAATGGTTGGGGTGTTGTTCTATGGACCTAAGGTCGCAGTTTCGATCCCTACCAGCGTCATTTTTGCAAAAAAATAAAGAAAAAAAGAAGTCTGAAGCGTGGACCAGCGTTGACTGGTCCGATTCGTGGGTCAAACGCTTCACACAAGCGATTTGAATCGAAATGGAAATTTATGACTCGACTCGTACGATTTACGAGTTAAATCGTACGAGTTTAAAAACATTGGTTTTCCTTATTTCCCATCCCCATTTTTCCTATTTCCCATCCCCTTTACAATTTCTAAAATCAACTTACTTTTCAATTCTGTTTTTCTCTATGTACCACCTATAAAAGTCAAATTTATTTTGACTATGTTTATCTTCTTCTTCATTGATCTTTGTTTTCATTAAACAAAATAAAAAACGATCAAGTTATAAACTCTAAATTAGATTCCTATTAATTGTTATTATAATATACCTATTTCAACTCTAGTTTTGAAACTGGATCTTTCAAAATCTTTTGATAAGGTTTTCCTCAAGGTTTTTAAATCGTAAATCGTTTTTGAGAATCCTTGAATCGAATCGTATGTTGAATCGTGAATCGTAGATTCATAGTCAATTTTTGAATCGTATATTTACCTATAAAAACAAATGAATTGGTGAAAAGCTCAACAAAAATTACATATGTTTTCCAAGTTTCTTATAAATAAAATGATAATGCCTTACCAATCACAAAATGAGCCACGGTTCAATGGTTGGGGTGTTGTTCTATGGACCTAATGGACCTAATTTTTGTCGCAGCGTGGACCAATTTCTAAAATCAACTTACTTTTCGAAATGGAAATTTATGACTGCTTTTTCTCGAGTTTAAAAATATTGTTTTCCTTATTTCCCATCCCCCACCAATTTCTAAAATAAAAGTCAAATTTATTTTGACTATGTTTATCTTCTTCTTCATTGATCTTTGTTTTCATTAAACAAAATAAAAAACGATCAAGTTATAAACTCTAAATTAGATTCCTATTAATTGTTATTATAATATACCTATTTCAACTCTAGTTCACAAAATTGAAGGTTTAATTTAGAGATTAGTAATTAAGCTAATTAATCATCGATGTTCAATCAATAATTTATTTTTAATTTTTTTTTTCCTGAAGAAGTGGTCGTCACTAATGAGTACGATTATGGACTACCAACCATTGATGATCTCAGTCGTCCAGATTTGTTTGTCTGAGAATGAATTTATTTGAGGTGGTAGTCATTGGGGATGAAGATGGTGGATTGTAGATGTATGTATGTCATATTTAGGTGGAAGTGACTATGAAATGTGATCCATTCACTAATTTAGTAATCAAGAATTGAATTCCTCCTCCTATCTTCCACTAACCTCCTTCTATATAAGTAATGTGTTTTCCTCTCCAACATCTCTCACATTTTCTTGCTCTCCATCTATCTCAACATTTGGCACCATCGAAAATCACTAGATAATTGTATAACAAATCTTGGTTCATCTCAAAACCATTTATTCATTTTCATGATCATATTGATTTATATTAATGGAGAATTCTCATTATTATCATCTGCACCACCAACCTAATCATGATCATCATCTAAGCATTCTAAACCAACATCAACAACAACAAACCGAAGAGGATGGATTGGGGAAGAAGAAGGTGGCTATGGTGGTGGTGGATAAGAAAAAAGAGTAGGATTTTGTGTTCCTACGTTTTTTTTTTTTTTTTTTTTGAAGTTATAAGGTGGTTTTACTGCTGGGTCATGAGTTTCAAAGGTAAATCTCAAATCACAAGTCAATAAAAAGTTAGAGATAGGATTTTGGACATGTAAATTTTTTTATGGGTGGTACTTAGGATAATTAGGGGATAGAAATTTAAGGGGGTGAGAAATAGGGAAAACCTTTGATAAACTTGAGTGGTCTTTTCTTTTGAAAGTTATTTCTCATTTTGGTTTTAACAAATCTTTTTGCAAGCTAATTCACCAATGCATATCTACTACTAGCATAAGTGTTTTACTAAATGGTTCTCCCTGTCAAGAGTATATGCCTTTTAGAGGTATTAGACAGGGAGACCCATTATCCCCTTTTTTTTTTATCATGGCCATGGAATATCTCTCTATAAGATTAAGTTTTGTTGAGGCTACAAAACAATTGCGGGTATTAAAGTGGCCAAAAGAGCTCCTCTTATAATTCATCTTTTATTTGAAGATGATATTCTCATTTTTTTGCAAAATCGGAGATGAATCACATTGATAATATTTTAAGCACCCTGAATGAATTTGGGAATCTTTATGGTCAGACTATGAACTTTGATAAATTCTGCGTTTATTTTAGCAGTAATTTAAGTCCAAGTGTTTGTGATGATTTAGCCAAAAGGCTTAACATGAAAATTGTAAGTGACTCAAAAACATATATGGGTGCCCCTTTACTTTTAGGCCGCTTTAAAGTAAGGTCGTTTACTCCTATAGCTCAATATTTTTGAAGCTAAAGTCAAAAATTGGGTTAGTGTAACTCTAAACCAATCTGGTATGACTATCACGATTAAGTCTGTCTTAAACTCTCTCCCAACTTATCAGATGGGTTACTTTGAAATCCCTACTACTGTTATTGATAAACTTGACTCCTTACAGAGAAACTTCTAGTGGGGTCATAAGGGTAATAGAGGTATCAAATTTATTGCCTGGAAAAACCTCAACATGCCAAAGGAGATACGGGGATTAGGTTTTAGGAATCTAGAAACTTTCAACAGAGCCCTCGTGTATGTTCAGAGTCGTGAAGCATAATACTTTAGGACTGCCAATCCTCTTCATAAAGAAAAATTGAATGGGTTTGGAAAGGGATATATATGCAGGTTCAAATTAAAAAGGAGAATAGTTTTTGGTCTGTTTTGTGCGGTACCAAAATTAAAATTTGGTTGGATAAATGGGTGCTTGGCCTTGATCATCCCACCTGAACCAACATGTAACACTAATGCTCCATCTAATCTTGTTTATGTTCATGAGATGTTTTTGACAGGTACTAGAACTTGGAATGTGCAACTAATCCCATATACTTTTAATATGAATTATGCAAATAAGATTTTGTCCATGAAAATTCCTAGGCATGGAAATGACAACCTTAACTGGATTCATGAGTTTTTACTATGTTAAAAGTGCTTATAAGATTCTTAGTAATAACACTACCGAGACTGCAGGTACTCAACATGTCAACAAAGAAACTTGGAAAGCCATTTGGAGATGTAAAATTCCTCATATACTTAAACAGTTTGTTTAGAAGTGTCTCAAAGAAATAGTACTAACTAGGGATAAGATTACTAGATACAAACATGATATTGGAACTCATTGTAGTGTTTGTAATGCTCATATGGAAACAACTAGACATCTTTTTCTGGATTGTCCATACGCTATATCTATATGGCTTGGTGTCAATGTGAATGTTAATAACATAAGGAATCTGCATGGTAACTTGTTTAACGAGATTGTAAGTTGGTTTTCTACTAATGCTACTTATGCTAATATTCCAACTTCTGACAATGGCATATTCTATTTTTGCTTATGATTATTATATAGTCTATTTGGAAAGATAGATGTACACTTGTTTTAGAATCTTTACTATAAACAATATTCTTATCTTACCCGATGGCTGTAAACAGAATGTTTCTACTTCTGCTAATATTAGTAACAATTTACAAGGGCAGATCTAGAACTAGGACCCTTCATACTAACATTGATGTATCTTTCCTCAAAGCTAATTTAACAGGAGGCGTAAGAATAATTGTTAGAGATTTTGCAGGTCAATGCCATGGAGTTAAAGGAAGGTTTTTCAATGGACGAATGATTCTGGACCAAGAGGTGGAGCAACTGGAATGTCTAGAAATACATGAATTTGTGAAATGAGCAATCTCAAAAAACTTTGCCAAAGTTATATTGAAGTCCTAGTTAAGTCAATAAATGAGAAAACTTCTTACATCCATTGGTTAAACCATAAAACTATCATGGATATTAAGTTTTTACTTCAGAGCCATGGGTTTTATGCTTGTCAGTCAGTTAATAGGCTTAAGAATGGAGTAGCCGATTTAATAGCTAAGAAAGCTAGAAGTCGTGTCATGAATTTTGAGTATGTTAATAATTTCCCACCTGACATTAGTGCATGGGTATAAGGGGATATCACTAATTATTATTTTGATGTCTAACAAATAAACTCTTTAAAAAGAAACAAACTGACTTTGGGTCACTTAAAATATGACCAAACCATAATGTTTCGTATTAAAAACAAAGCACGGTGAATATGACAAAACTATAATTTTCCCTATTAAAAACAAAGCATAGTACCAGAAAACTGGTTTTGGGTAAGCAACCTTCATAATAACTTTCTCTTTCCTCTCTAAAAGCGATTTCCGGCAGAGGGAATCTTATTTCCGACAAGCTTTAACTGCTCAGATCTTTTTTAGATCTGAGCAGTATCAGTTTTAATCTTCCTATACTAGTTTGATTTTCTTTGTGTAAAGAAGAAAACAGACAAAGAAAATTCTAAACCTAACCCCTAGCTCAATATTCACCATCGAACCCTAATTAGCCTCCATGGATTTAGCTAACCGAATCGGCTAAATCCCCGATTCACCGTCCTTCCAGTTCATCTAGGTCGTTTGCTTGCATGCTGGTGTGATAATCCCTTAATTCCTGAAGATTTATGCTTTCTATGATTTTTTATGCTTGATGGGAGTTGGGTTTTCATTAAAGTTCTATTGGCTCTGATTTCCATCGATATCCATCCTTGGTTGCATATGCTAGATCCCTTCATCTCTCCCATAAGAGGTATTTTTCAGATCGGTACCTCCTCAATCTCTCATTGGAGAAGTAAAAATCGGTCTCTTGCTTCTATCGAGTTACCTTATATTGCATAACCTTGATGTTAGATCAATTCACTTAGCTTCAACTTTACCTGTTGTCCCAAAGACTAATGTTTTTAATTTTTGATTTCGCTAACCCTTTGAGACCATTTGATTGTCGTACCTATTTCTCAAATTATACTAATAGTCTTCTAATTAGTTCATTAAACCTTGATTTTTAATACCATGTTGTGCTGACTGTAATCGGTCTAGGTTATGTGTTTGATTCATCATCGGAGTTTTCTTCGGCTAATGAAGCCCTCGGTTGTTTCCTCAATGTTTTTCAATTCATTGTGTTTTGAATGTTGTAAGGCAGGTAGCTCTAACCACCAAATTAGTTTTAGTTTTAATTGTTGGTTTAGTTGTGCTGGTGGTGTTCTCTCATATTGTTGCTCTCCTCTCTGCCTTGAATTTATTGCTTGAAGATGTTTTGTTCAATGCATTTCTGAAATTCTGGTTTGTTTGCTAAGGTTTAATGAATCCGATAAGTTTATAAGTTATTTTACCAAGGCATTGTAGCTTTCATTCTTGTTGGTTTTCTGATCTGGTTTAAGTCTTTTTGGAAGTATTTATAAGTGAAAACTATTTCTGCCGGTTTTGGTAATTTGGGATGTGTGGATGAGAAATGAGTCTAAACCTTAAACAAATGCACTGCGCGGTGAGTTCTTGTAGATTCGAGAGATCAATCTGTGCAAGTCCGGCCTAAACCAAGAAATGGCCGTTCCATACTTTTTTCGGTCACAAAGTGAAGGAGATGGGGTTGATCTTAGGGAGGAAGCGAAGAAGGTGTTGAGAATGTGAAGGTGTTGTCTATGAATGACTTGTATCGAGAAAGTCGAACCGGCTTGGGGGTGTAAGCTATCAGTTCCGGTATTTGAATACGATTGTATCAACACTTGCCTCTGTTGTCTGGACTTGTTCTGTTTAAAAAATAGGATGGAGAACCTATTTATACAAGTCTTTTAGCCTAACCTTCGTATCTCGTGGGAAGTGGAGAAAGTGGAGTGATGGAGTAATGTGTTAGTGTCACACGATCAGGCTTGCCCACTTCTCCCATCATCACTTAACCGTCCATGACTTCCTGACACGCTCTTGTGATGGCGCGTTGTGCGCTGCACGCTGTAAACCGCCACCAATACCCTAGTATGTATCCCCCAGTTTGTGACATGATTGATATCTGGAATGTGTCGGTCGTGGGACCCACAAAAGGTAGCATGTAATGCTAAATTGAATAACTGCGTTATTCAGGAGGTCGATACTTGTGAAGTATCGTGTGTATTCTATCTATATATCGCATCATGGTGTGGTAAAGTGACGGGTGGTGATCACCAAGACGCCCATCGACCAATTAACCCGACTGTGGTTGTATAACCAAGCCGGTGAAGTTGGACGGACGAGATGATCTTTGAGACACTCATCTGCGACCGTTGATGGAATTAGGGTTTTAGAAGAGGTGCGCAAGCATCCCTTTTCAGCCTGGTCGAATCCAAGCTTGGGATACGATCGAGTGTTCGAGATCGGTTTGCGACGTAAAACGAGTGCAAACAAAAGCCGCGCATTGTGCCAACTTCGGCGCGCGTTCCAAGACGACCAATCTTGGCCTGGTCTTGGCCGTCGATGCAGCGTGTAGGTGATAGGCTGGTGTTCACGCCTATATATGTCTCCGTCCCATGAAAACGTGATCTAAGCCACTCAAATCGTCGGCGAAGTTGAGCGGTCGAGATTAGTTTGCAATTGGGAAGTGTAACCACGCTAGTTTGGGCGGACGATTTGGGATAACCAGGCATGGTATGCCTTGGCCGACCAGGTGAGGGGATAGATGGGTCCACGGTGGTCATGTTGGTATGACCGTGCATTCTTAATCTAATCTTGGACCCTCCATTCGTGTGGAGAAGATGGACGCTCGTGATGCTCGTAAAACCATAATTTTGGGTTTCACGGCCGTGCGTCATGCTCCATTCGGGCATTTAATTGAGATGACCAACCATGGTTGGTCCTGACCGATTGGTCAGGTATGTAAAAGGCCCACGGTGATTGTGTTGACATGCTCTGGGCCTTTTGAATCTACATCTACACCCTCCATCTATACCTGCGAAGATGGATGGTTGAGACTGTTTTGTGACACATGTAATGTGCCACAAACCCTAATTTAGGGTTTTCCGCCCATACCGCTCTGGTTTGGATGTTTTGGCAAGCTATGCCAATCTTTTGGGGAGGCCGACCATGCGGGGTCCGCGTTGGTTCGGCAACGAATATTCCATACCTGCTTGGGGGTTATGGAATTGATTCGGGCCATCTAATCATGCTGGTGAAGTTGGATGATCGAGATCATTTCCGTGATCTGACAGTCAGGATGCTCAATCGGGCTAGTATAACACACCGAGAGTTGCTCAATCGGGCTAGTATAACACACCGAGAGTTGCACTGACGGGTATTTCGTACATGCTTTCATTATAATGCTTGGAGGTTCGTGTTGCTCGCCGAGAGCAACACTCGATCAAATCATGCCGCACCGATAATGAGTACAGAAATACAAGGTCGCTTTACGCATTAATTAATAAAGCTATAAATTCACGGGGGTATATGGGATTGTTGCTACATGCTCCAACCTTGATGAATTTCGTGTATTTAATTCACGAGAATGGGATTGTTGTCACATGCTCCATTCTAGGTGAATTAGTAAAGTGAAGAAGTATTCAACACTTATTAATGGCTTTATCTTTTACAAGATGTTAGCGCATAATTTTTTTGGTTTTTACAATTTTAACCTTAAATAAAGATCCACCATCAACGGGAAGTCCCCTTCCTAGCACATAATGGTTACACTATTGTGGGGTAGGCATGAGATGGTGACAAATTTGTATACTCGAAATGACCAAGCTAAAGTGAATACATATTTACTCTAGGATAGGTCGACATCGTCAGGCGTTGCCCTGGAACTGGTTAGTCCTGATTAAGGTTGTGAAGGAAGCATGACTTGATCTGGTGTGTCGCTTTGGTTCCCTTTGTACATATCTGGACAGAGCTTGGCCCCTTCCTTGGGTCAGGTGTACTCCTTTTCGTCACACAACAGCTTTCCTCAGATGTATCTGATAAGCATCGTTGATTGCTATCCCGAATTAGTAGCCTTTATAGGTGTCAAGTAAAGACTTCTTTTATCCTGGGATTCTGTCGATTTGCGAGATTATAAAGAATCATCTCACGTAATCGTTTATTCTATATCTCAGGTACTGCTCCACACTTATCTGATCTTCTAGTTGACTGATCGATCGATTGATTGATTTTTTTTTTTTTGTGTGCTCATAACTTCTTCTCCTTTGTCGTTTATCATGGAAGCGGTGGACGATCATTCGTCACTTCTCCGAAAGAAGCCGAAGTTGACAAGCCCGAAACCCATGCGCACGAAGAAGTAATGGCTAAAATCGATCTTCCACTTCGCGAAGTCGGCCGTGCTATACAGGGGATGTCTATATCACACCTGCGCATTTCCAGGGGACGCATCTGTGCACTTTCAGCTGCGATTG
This sequence comes from Papaver armeniacum, assembly GCA_023531295.1. Lineage (NCBI taxonomy): Eukaryota > Viridiplantae > Streptophyta > Magnoliopsida > Ranunculales > Papaveraceae > Papaver > Papaver armeniacum. The sequence continues at coordinate 204,756 of JAJJWW010017799.1, forward strand.
ACATGGAGGCGCGAGGAGGCGCTGCAAGCACTAGTAAGCGCAAGGGCAGAGAGATTTGCAGCGCGGCTGAAGAGGCGGAGGGTTGAGCATAAACGACCTCTGAATGAAGATAAGTGCGATTACCCAATCCAGGACGGCGTGATAATTCTTGATTCTGACACAGACGAACCTGAACATTTGAAAGCAATCGACACGACTCATAATGTTGCTGTGTCCTTTGATGCTCTCGCTGATGATGTTGGGATGGAGTGCGTTGCTGTGGAGATGTCTAATGCAGAAGTTGAGGTAGATCTGAAGGGAGGAGCATCAACCGGTGATGGCGCTGAAGCAGAACCTAACGGTGGTGCAGGTGATGTCGACCCTCTTGGCGACTAAAACCTCTTTTCTTCTTTTTCCGCTTTCCAAGTATATTCCGTATATTTGAACATCTTCCTTGTACTCGGTGGCGGTAGAGTTCAAGGTTTTCTTCTATTTGATTGTTTGAATAAAGGTTTTTTTTTTTTTTTTTTTTTTTTTTTTTTTTTTATAACCCTTTGTCAAGACTGCAACTGAACCTTCTCAGGCGCAAGGGTGCACCTTCACACGTAATTCTTTGTGATAAAAGAAATAATGCCATAATGGAATACCTACGGACCTATGTTCCTGATGCAAGATCTTCCTGGCCTTGCTGGGGTGAGTGGCTCAAAGCTTCTTCCCTTCCCGCGCATATCTTTTCCCTCAACTCTTTTCGGGATGTTTTTGTTTAGGGTTTCTTTCCGACCTGCTCTAGTGGGTTTATTTAGGATGGGCTTTGTGTCTTTAGGGGTAAAGAGGTTCTCAGGTGGAAATAACACTTCAATTAATTTGAAAATCGAAAATTGAAACCCTAATTATGAATGCAAGTATTGCAATCATTCTCTAGAGGAATTACAAATATGATGTGAAATTATAAAGGGAAATACGCCGGAGGAAGTAGCACAGCGTCTTAAAGCGCGTAGGATGCTGGAAAGTGATAGCACACCGTCTTAAGTACGGTAGGGTTTGAGCCATCGCGAGTGAATTGTTACTCCTTCTAGCTTGTCAGAGTTGATGAGTTTGCAGTAACCGCCTAGGATGACATCTGCTACCAGGTATGGTTCATCCTCCTTCTCGGTGGCTAAATCGGGTGAGGTAGCCATTCTCACCATAATGCTTCAGACCTTGAATGCGGTTGTCTTCGTTACTAGGTCCCCAATTCCAAACGGGTTTGGGCGTGTAGACATCGGGGTCTTGGTTTTGTCGTCTTTGATCGAGACGACTTCTAGACTCGATGAACTGTTTGAAGGGGCCGGCCTCCCATTTGCATCTCTTAGCCAAGGTTGGTTTTTTGGCTAGAGCCGGTCCCAAGACTTGTCGGAATGGAGGGCGGTAAGTTGTAAGAGGGTTGCGCGATGAGACTTACTTGAGATCGGAACCTTTCAATGTATCTTTGGGAGCTCTCTCCGGGAAGTTGTGTCACATTGGCAAATCGGCTGGTGCGGCAACATACGATCATCGAGTCCGGAAGGCGTGTTGGAGATTCTTTCAGGTATCGAAACCGGTAAAGGACAGACTTCTAGTATTGCTTTGTTGTCATGCATCCAAGAGCGTCCTAGGATCATGTCGTAGTTGGGATGATCTTTGAATATGTATAACTTTGCTTGTGTCGAGGCATCACCCAATTTGACTTTAAGATCGATGTATCCATATGCATCTCTGAGTTCTCCTTCTGAGTCTTTAACCACAGTTGGGTGACGAGTAGCTTCCTGCTTTAAAATCTTTGTTGCTCTCAAGGTCTTGATAGTAATGATGTTAAATTCAGTAGCCGTATCAATCAACGCGCTATCGAACGTAACGTCTCTCAAACGAGTGACGGTTAGGAGTCCCAGTTTCCTTTGCTCGCGTCCCTCGGGAAAGACCGGGGTTCTGGGACCGCCTTAGGATACAAACGCCTGCCTGACACAACGTGGTTGAGGGCCGCAAATATGTCTTGACGCTGTCCTTTGGAGAAATACAAGATTTCACACAAGTGCTCCATCATAGATTGTACAGTCTTGCGAACAGAATCCCCAGAAATCATGCAGTTCCTGATAGGAAGAGGGTCTCTATGAACACCTTCGTTTCCAAGTTGGAGTTCTCCTGTCTCTATCTTTTCCCTGAATATTTGTTTCATCCTGTTACAATCTTTGGTTGGATGATGGACGAATCTATGGTAGCAACAGTATTTGGGATCCGCCATATCTTTCTCAGTTGGAGGACGTCTGATAGGAGGCATCTTGATGGCATCATCTTGGATCCACGCTTCCAAGAGTTCTATCACTTCATTCATGGGGAAAGGAAAACTCAGTATCTTCGGTGTCTCGTGTAGGAGTTTTGTCCGCTCCTTTTCGAGACGAAGTCTTGTGTGCCGGGGATGCCCGCTTGGTTTGTTGTTCCGTCGCCGAAGCTTTCCTTTTTTCTCCTCCGCCCACTACACTCACAGAAGGTCTAGTGTTGTATTGCTTGTTCGTGAGACGCCTGCTTCCTCGACTTTCACGTGAATCTTCACTTCGAACAACTCTGGTTCTTTCTAGCAGTGCTGGTGCAGTTGTTACTTACTGAACGTTTGGCAGCTTCATGGAGTTCAGAGAACGTTTGAAAGCCCAGATTCTCTAATAGAGCGCGGTATATGGGTATCATCCCATTGATGCACAACTCCACCAATTATCGTTCGGTGATGTTCGGGTCGTGACAATCTAGCGCTTGGGTTCTGAACCTTTTAACAAAGTCGTTAGGATGCTCGTTGTTCCGCTGAAGAATTCTTCCCAGAACGAAGAAATACTTTCTGTAGAAAGCACTGACCATCTCGCTCCAATTGGATATGCTGTTAGGCGCGATGTTGTTGTACTAGGTGTACGCCCTCCCCGTAAGTGACTTCGAGAATTATTTTAGGCGCTGAACATGATTGTATTCATGTTCCCCCAAGGATTCCAAGAATCGAGAGACGTGTTCACGAGCATTACCAGTACCGTCGTAGATGGAGAATTGGGGAGAGGTGTAACCTCTTGGAAGAGGAATTCGTTGTACATCTTGAGGGTACGGTGGTTGATGTTGGTGTATATCCGTTCGGTCCCATTTTCCTCGATTTTGGAGAAGTCGTTCCGGATCCTCGCGTGTGATGAAGTTGGATGGCTGGTCCCTCTCCCTTGGGCGTTCGGGAGCAACACGAGTTTCTTCATTCATGTGGGTCCGAGTGGAAGCGCCGCTCGGGTGTATTGAAGGCATCTCTTGCCGAGGCTCCAAGGGTTCTTTGTGAATCTTGTGGCAATCGTTCGGTTAAAGTTTTAAGGAAAGTGAGTACCTCTTTCGAGTTGCGGCCATATCCGTTTGAGTCTTAGCAAGAATCTCCTCGCTTCTCCATCAAGTCTCGCAATGGTAACAGGCGTTGGTCCTCCTCTAATCCCTCCGGCTCCTCGTCCCGATGAAGGAGTGAAAGTTGTTGCTCGGGTGACTACGGAGGTGTTACACTTGAGGAGATGCCGGGATTTGCGGCTGCCTCTCCGGCTCGTGATGGGAGGTGTTACACTTCTTGGAATATTTCACCTTTCGCCTGGTGCTAATGGTAGAAGTGACGGCTCCACGAGATGTATTGACCACGGTAGCTCCACCGATGGGTACTTCGACACCGTGGATTGTTATCCACACTAGCTCCATCAGAATTGATTGCTGATCCAGACCATAATTCCACCATCTTGAAATGAATTGTTGATTAAATTGATTCTAAGATCTACCCTTTTTGAAATTGATAAAATTGAATCGGACTTGGAAGAAATTGACTTTACAACCGAGAGATTAACCTCCCACTGTGGTCGCCAATTGTTTATGGGTGAAAACTATTTCTGCCGGTTTTGGTAATTTGGGATGTGTGGATGAGAAATGAGTCTAAACCTTAAACAAATGCACTGCGCGGTGAGTGCTTGTAGATTCGAGAGATCAATCTGTGCAAGTCCGGCCTAAACCAAGAAATGGCCGTTCCAGACTTGTTTTGGTCACAAAGTGAAGGAGATGGGGTTGATCTTAGGGAGGGAAGCGAAGAAGGTGTTGAGAATGTGAAGGTGTTGGCTATGAATGACTTGTATCGTAAAGTCGAATCGGCTTGCAGGGGGTGTAAGCTATCGGTTCCGGTGTTTGAATACGATCGTATCAACACTTGCCTCTGTTGTCTGGACTTGTTCCTGTTTAAAAAATAGGATGGAGAACCTATTTATACAAGCCTTTTAGCCTAACCTTCGTATCTCGTGGGAAGTGGAGAAAGTGGAGTGATGGAGTAATGTGTTAGTGTCACACGATCGGGCTTGCCCACTTCTCCCATCATCACTTAACCGTCCATGACTTCCCCGACACGCTCTTGTGATGGCGCGTTGTGCGCTGCACGCCGTAAACCGCTGGACCAATACCCCAGTATGTATCCCCAGTTTGTTACATGATTGATGTTCGGAATGTGTGGGTCGTGGGACCCACAAAAGGTAGCATGTAATGCTAAATTGAATAATGCGTTATTCGGGAGGTCGATACTTGTGAAGTATCGTGTTTATTCTATGTGTACGTGCATTATGGTGTGGTAAAGTGACGGGTGGTGATCACCAAGACGCCCTTCTCGACCAATTAACTCCCGACTGGGGTTGTATAACCAAGCGGTGAAGTTGGACGGACGAGATGATCTTTGAGACACTCATCTGCGACCGTTGATGGAATTAGGGTTTTAGAAGAGGTGCGCAAGCATCCTTTTGACCGGTCGAATCCAAGCTTGGGATACGATTTTGGCCAGGCCGATCGTACATGCGTGTAGACGGCATGACGGTGTAGGCGCCCATACCCCATTATCTCACTAAAGTGTGATCCGGACCACTCAATTCGTCTAGCAAATTCGAGTGGTCGAGATCAGTTTGTGACAGAAAACGAGTGCAAACAAAAGCCGCGCATTGTGCCAACTTCGGGCGCGTGTTCCAAGATGACCAATCTTGGTCGGTCTTGGCCGATCGGTCTGGCCTGTAGGTGATAGGCTGATGTTCACGCCTATACCTGTCTGTCCCATGAAAACGTGATCTAAGCCACTCAAATCGTTTGGCGAAGTTGAGCGGTTGAGATTAGTTTGCAATTGGGAAGTGTAACCACGCTAGTTTGGGCGGACGATTTGGGATAACCAGGCATGGTATGCCTTGGCCGACCAGGTGAGGGGATATATGGGTCCACGGTGGTCATGTTGGTATGACCGGACCTGCTTAATCTAATCTTGGACCCTCCATTCGTGCCGGAGAAGATGGACGCTCGTGATGCTCGTAAAACCATAATTTTGGGTTTCACGGCCGTGCGTCATGCTCCATTCGGGCGTACGAATTGAGATGACCAACCATGGTTGGTCCTGACCGATTGGTCAGGTATGTAGGCGTGCCCACGGTGATTGTGTTGACATGATCTGGGGCCTTTTGAATCTACATCTACACCCTCCATCTATACTGCGAAGATGGATGGTTGAGACTGTTTTGTGACACATGTAATGTGCCGCAAACCCTAATTTAGGGTTTTCCGCCCATACCGTTCTAGTTTGGACGTTTTGGCAAGCTATGCCAATCTTTTGGGGAGGCCGACCATGCGGGGTCGCGTTGGTTCGGCGGCGAATATTCCATACCGCTTGGGGGTTATGGAATTGATCGGAGCCATCCAATCATGATGGTGAAGTTGGATGATCGAGATCATTTCAGGTCGATACTGGACAGTCAGGATGCTCAATCGGGCTAGTATAACACACCGAGAGTTGCTCAATCGGGCTAGTATAACACACCGAGAGTTGCGGCTGTACGGGTATTTCGTACATGCTTTCATTATAATGCTTGGAGGTTCGTGTTTGCTCTGCCGAGAGCAACACTCGGTCGTCATGCCGCACCGATAATGAGTACAGAAATACAAGGTCGCTTTACGCATTAATTAATAATGCTATAAATTCACAGGGTATATGGGATTGTTGCTACATGCTCCAACCTGGATGAATTTCGTGTATTTAATTCACATAATGGGATTGTTGTCACATGCTCCATTCTAGGTGAATTAGTAAAGTGAAGAAGTATTCAACACTTATTAATGGCTTTATCTTTTACAAGATGTTAGCGCATAATTTTCTGGTTTTTACAATTTTAACCTTAAATGAAAATCCACCATCAACAGGAAGTTAAATTTCGATTGGGTTTCTCTATTTTAGTCTCTGGGATAACAATGTTGAGCTTTAACCTAGGCAAACAAATAATATAACATCATCGATTTATATAGCAAGCCAAGATTAGTGACTCCATTACCTTGGTCCTCCGTTGGGCTTTTGATCTTTCGTGAATTTTGACCAAGGTGAATTTTGTCACTCTAGAAGCATAATATGCATCTCCATATGTTGCAACTTTGTTATCTGAAATTCAGGATTGTGTCGCAGCTTCATAGTTACTTTGTCTCTCAATAGCAAGCGCAAAACCTATTTGATTCGCGAATGGCCGGTGAATCCGTCACCTTTACCTGACATATTCTGTCAGTTACTGTTCTTTACCAATTTCAGCAAAGTTTTAGTATTATTTGAGTCTATAATTTCTTTGTGTTGCTTTTCAGTTTAGTAGTTTTTAGTAACTCTTTAGCAGTGGTAGTTGTTTAATTGTATTTTTTTATTGTATTTCGATTTTAAGTTAAGTAACTTTGTAATAACACTATTTATCTTCTAGAACTAAATCCTCAATGGAGGAGATTAGATTTTATTTCAAGACTCAATCAAAGCTAAAGTCTCCATTTGAAGTTATGGATCAAGCCGAAAAGCAGAGGAGCAAACGGATATCACTCGGGCAGCTCTTCGCAGCATCAAGATACAAATGCATGACTAGCAACCTCAATCAACTGCATCAGACACCTCTACTTCCATCTGAGTTCCTATGGATACTGCAGTTTCCATCAAAAATACAGCTTTTCTTATGGAAATCATTGACCGAAGGCCTTTCGAACTTCGAAACCAATATCCGCCACCGGTGCAACTCTGAATCGAAGATTGTTATTCTGCTCCAATATTAACTTATCGTGGATTCATGGCGTACCAATCTAATTGTATTTGATGAATCTTGGAGTATTATATACCCTCATGTCATAGCCCTTTAGTAGTTTGATAAATTTCATGCTTCAAAAAAAAAAAAAAAAGGTTTTGTGTTGTTGCTCGACTAATGGTGCCAACACGATAGGTCTAATGCTGGGATCCAAATCCGGATCTCTATTAGCCAAGAGAAATTTGCTAGTTCGTCCAAAAAACCCGACCCGACTTATCCTATAGTCCAACAACAAAATACAATTAATCGGAGGTCCAAAAATGTTTTGAAAAGCTAAAATTACTTCGCTACCATCAAACAATCACGTGTTAACCATATTAAGAGGAAACAAAAACATATATGAAAAAACAACGAGATGAAGATTTTCGATTGTCCTCGTCGTTATCGTTGTCTGATTCGCTGAATGAATCAATAAATCGATTGATTGATTGGGAAGAGAAGTACGAGTATTAAAAGATGGATTAATATGAGAAATTATGGTATTCATCGAGGTTTTTACTGATTTTATGTTTGATTTTGTCGCTGATTAGAAAAAGAAATACATAACAAACCATGATTGATTCAAGTGTGACTAGTGAATTTAGGTTTTAGGGTTCTTGAATTTCGTCAAGAAGAAGAAAAATAACAAAAAGTGAGAAAAATAAGACTCTCTTTCTTTTATCCAGCATCTCTACGGATCCTTCGAAGAAAAAGTATTCCTGGAGAAACAAAAAGAGGAAGGAATTTTTTGTTACTCGTCAAGTAGTACTAAAAAAAGGTACTGCAAATATGTTTATTTTACTTTTAATTTCACTATTTTCTTTGATACTATTATCTTGTATTCTAAGATCCTATAATACATATCAACATGTAGTTACAGGAAAAAAAATGAGAAAAAAAAAATGATGCAGTACATATCACTGCACAAACCCATAGTTTATGCTTCAAGAATTTTCCAATACGTATCGATATGTACGTAGGGGAAAAGTGATCAAGCAGTGCATATTAGGAAAAAAATGGTTCATTGATGGTGTAGATATCAATATGTATTGTATAAACCCCTATAATACATATCTATATACTTAGAGAAAAAGTGATCCGTTGATGCAATACATTATGAATATGTATTGTATAAACCCCTAGTTTATGTTTAAATATGGTCTTATATTACATTGGTAACAAATTAGAAATAATACCCCAAAAAGGGACAACATCAATTTCACTTTTGACAGTACATATTGATATGAACTATTGGATACTTGAATTTCTTTTGTGTGTTTGATCCATCAGTACATATCAATATGTGCTAGGTGAAAACCTAAATTATGCTTGAATAAGCATCTAAACATATCTATTGTTGCATACTTACGTACTGTTGACAATACATATTCACCAGTACATATCAACATGTACTGATGGATATAGGTTGCATATATATATATATATATATATATATATATTAGGTACATATCAGTATGTTCTTGTTACATTGGTTTCTTTTGGGAAAAAAAGGGCAAGAATAGTTATGTATTTGCAGAGAAGAACAGATAATGATGTCAAGAACAAAAGAGATTGGCAAGAATTTTGCATACTTCAACAGTGTCAAAGTCACTGAAAAACAATGGAAAATCCCTTTTGTTCCATGGACTCCCTTCCTTGGAGGTACACAACTTTCCTACCACATTACACATTTTATTTTTCAAGTTTTCTACTTTCTAATAAATTTTTTTTTGGCTTCCGACATATTTCAGCCTCCTAGTTTGTGTCCAATTACAATGCAAGAAGAATCGGCTTCAATGAGTAATTCTTGTCAACCTACTTATGACATGGGAAACAGTGTACCCATCAAAATGGTGGCTTTATCCAAAAATCAAAACCTCTATTTGGATGTGTTTGGTCATGGGGAAATTTCTGGACCTGAAAACGGCTCACAGTTCCCTTTGGATGTGCCCTTTTACGGGTTAGGGAATGCCGGCCAAGACTTGGTGTATGGAAGATCCTCTCTCTAGCTCATTTCACTGGTGATTTAGTAAATTTTGTGGTTGTGTTTGTGTAAGAAAGACTGCTTTGTAGTTTTTGTGGTAAGCATTTGATGTTTCTAACTGCTTCCACTTCTAGACTGTACTAATAGCTTTGCATTTTCTTCAGATTAGTAATAGACTGAGTATAGAAATCTCCTTATTTTATCCAGCAGTAGCAAAAAAAAAATTTGTGGGAGAGTTTTTTTTTTCTTTTATAAGATTATCAGTTTAACTCAGACTCATCCCAAGAGTGATGATATGCTCCATGTAACCAGTCCGACAACAAACGAAAATACACAGTTTTCATTTTATATTTCGAATGATCTTAAAAGTAATCTGGAAATTCAATAACATCAACTTAAAAAAGAGAAAGAACACTAAAACTAAAAGGTGGATCTATATTATTTGAATGGGTAAGTTTTAGCATTTTACAAACATGATTCAGCTATTAAGAGTGTACAGCCTTTACAGAAAATCCTTAATCTGAAATTTGAGAAAATGACTATTGACAATTCAATTCATATTACTGTTATCACTTAAAATTGAATGTAGAAACTCAATTTACAGATCCCAAGCTATGACTCCAATGGCAGTTACTGCAACTTCTCAGATATTTTCTCATCTTCATTGCTTCGTTCTTCTCTCCGTCGATTTTCTGAAGATCAGAAGAAGGGTCACATAAACCAGAAGATGAAGAATCTCTATCACTTTCTACAAGAATGGAAGATGGGTCCCAGACTCCCAAAACATATCCAATCTTTGAAAATAAAAAAACATGAAACATTAGCATTTATAGTATTAGATAAGTACAATATCCATGTTGCTGCTAGTATGACAATGTTACACTGAGACATCAGAGCTTCAAAACTATCTACGGCGGCATTGAGAGACTAAGTACTTGTTCAAATTTCAAGACAAAAGAGAAACAAAGAATTTACACATTTCAATAGCTCTTCTTCCTATCATATGCCAAATTCCTCAAGTTGTACCTCTTGTGGGCCCTCAGGTTTTCTTCGCAGTAGTACATATTGTTATGTACAAAGTCAAAACTCAGTCCATATTGATATGTACTGAGTGAAAACCTAGTACATATCGATATGTCCTAGAGTGAAAACCTATATGTGCCGAGTGAAAATTTGGTAGATATCACATTTGATATTGTCCCCTTGTGTGATTAGCAAGTTGACGATGCCAACTCCTACAGACCCCATTATGCAATATCAGGTAAACATCACAGAGAGTTGAATAATTACGAGGAGGCATCTCCCCTTTGACCCATGTAAACCAATGAAACACAATCAGAATATATACCTGTCATTGTAAAAGATTGTTTAAGCCGAGAACGAACTGCTGGATCTAATGCACGATTACGAGCAACGTCATTTTCATAAAATCCAAGGATGATCTGACACAAGCAAGAAAGTAAAAGAAAATGTATCAAAAGAAGATAATAACAAATGCAACAAACTTATCTTACTTTCTTCATATGTATATTCATAAAACCATTGAACTCGCATGCTTCTTATAAAAGCAAACACATCATAATATGTAAATAAGTTGCTTATTAATCTAGCAAACAAACATCAGGATTTGAAGAAAAATACATTACAAATTCACGTAAACAAACATAAATGAATTTAGTACATTTTAATATGTACTGAGTAAAACCTAGTAAATATTAGTATGTACTGACTGAACCCCTAGAACGTATTGATATACTCGAAAACAAATGCATGGAAACATCGAGACACATTTCGGCTAACGACAAACAAAAAATGTGTTTCATATATATTCACCATACTGTTACTTTTGTATCTTACAAATGAATCCACAACCACATATATAAAAACAAACTCATTTCATTTGTTGGACACAATCAGAGTCCGACAATCCACTGTAGCTCATCTTCATAAAAACATTAATATTATAAAATATAGACGGCCTTTGATATCACTCTCTCCCCATATATAGCTAATTTACCTCTTTGTTTCTCTACTAGTTTCCCTACCCTAGCTCTCTGTATTGTATATAGTAGTAGCTAGTCTAGTAGAAACAATGGAATGGATGAACAACTAACTAGTTTCTTTACTATATCAACTTATAATTTATTTTTTTTTGACGGCAAAGAGCAAAGTTTATTAAAAAAAATCTGCATCACTAAAGCAGTGATAAAGAAATCAGATAACAATTACATATATGCATATATTACAGCATCCCAATTACATAAAAGGGTGGAAAGCGAAAATCCCTAAAAAATATCTGTATGTAGCGTCCAATTGAATAACAAGGACTAGATATCCAAAATTATCTGATTAACAGGTCTACTCAAGTTAAGATACAATCAGTTATTTCTTTCGTTCCACACACTCCACCAAATGGCAAACGGCAAATACCCCCACAAACATCTTATCCTCTTCTTACTTTTATTATTTTTCCATTCCCACAAAGTTTTCCTAATATTACTGTCAAACACCCATTTGATTCCAAAACTACTCATAAAGTAGGACCAAACCTCATAAGTTATGTTGCAGTGTAAGAATAAGTGATCATTAGTTTCCTCATGAAGACCACACAACAAACGATTATCATTTTGAACCATGCCTGCATTGTATAGTTGGTCCAAAGTGGGAGCACCATTATAACATAACGTCCAAATAAAAAACGAGACTTTTAGAGGTACCTTAGGATTCCAAAGTTGTTTGTCCGGCAACGAGATACATGTGGCTACTAATGACATTCCCCCTCTTAGATAACAAAAACAATAACTACAACGTGTACATAAATGTGTCATTGATAGACGCATTTATGTGTCTATTTTCATCTCGATTTTCTATATTGTTAATACCCATTTTTGTACTTATTATGGTGTTTTGTGTATTTGTAGGTATTTTTGAGAAATAAACATTTTTGGAAAAATCGGCTCGAAAAGTTGCACCCGGAGGACACCTACTATTCGGACTCCTATTTTGGATAAGGGGCACCCAGTTGATAAGGGGCACTCCACTGCTATTTTGCACCCCAGATGAGTTATTCACACCCCACCGCTATGGGCAACCAACAGAAGGATAAGGGGACACCATTGTCTCGCTCGTTTGAAACAAATTTTGGCGGGAATGTTGGTTCTCGACTGCAGATTTGCCAGATCGAGTTTGGTGAGGTTTAAACGGGATTCCCTTGCTGGATTGGATTTTATTAGCCTGTTAAAGCTAAACATGCTTATTAGTGGGCTCAGGTTCGTCAATAAAAGAAGGGTCACGTATAAACACGGTAAAACAGGGAAGGAAAATATCCAATGACTGCGTGAATTTCAGGGAAGGATTGGATGAGATATAGTCGCAGTTTTAGTTAGGATTTGATTAGGAATGTCGTGTCATGACTTAACAGGAAAGGTAAGTTCTCTGGATTCGAAAAATAAGGGGTGTTGTGATGATTCTCGTGGAGAAAAAGTTACGGGTATTTGGTTGTATATTTGGAAGTTGAGCGTGATAAGAATGAATAATATATTCTCTGTTATATTTGTTGCTATCTAATAACATAGTTTAATCATTAAATAGGGAAACAAAGAAATCAGTTGCCGCGTATAGAAGATTTGGAGGGAAGAAAAAAAAAAAACCGAAACTGGCAAAGAAAATAATGAGGAAGAATCGAAGATATCATGGGAAGCTAATTGCCCTGTTGGCTATAAAAAGGGTGGCTGAACATCAGATAAAGGAATCGAGACCTTGGGGTACTAGCAGAGAGGTGCAGAGACGAATTCATAACTTGCAGAGAAGAGGAAGAATAATAATAGAGAACATGTCGCAGAAAGTGTCACATATTCATTCAAACTCATTCTCTTTGTAACAATTTTTCCAACAATTATATTGGATTCGCAGTGATTCTGCAACACGTTTCTAGAATAAAGTGAGTTCTGTAACAAATATATCTCGTTACAAACTCGCTGCTTTATTAGTTTTCTCTTGTTTTTCACACTTTTGAGCTATGAACACCTATTTTGAGCACGTGAATAATATGAGGAGCTAAACCCCTTAGCCGAGGCGACGGAGGAAGCCATTGTTCCATGAAAAGTGGTATATTTCTATTTTAATTATTTTTTGCAATTTCTTTTATGATTATTTGCATGGAACTAATATTGGAAAATTTATTTTTATTGAATGATTGTGATTCGTTTTGATGGAGCATGCTTAGTTTAAGACTTTTGATGTTTCATGCTTGATGTATACAATTGTTACTTCGAAAATCTACTAGAGGCAATAAATTAGAATCACTTCAAACGCAAAGAATTGCATGAATATTGATTAGATTGAATCACTTAATTGGTCAATGATGGAATCCTGAGTCTCGGTGCTTTTTATAATCTTGATAACAACTTCGTAAGTTTTCTATTGAGTTTGAATCTAAAATTGAATCATCACAAGTCTGAGTGAACGACATCTTTCTTACCACTTTACAACAACAATTTAAAATTACACCAGTCATATAGCTAACAAAATCATAAATCAAGACAAACTCTTAGTAACATTGGGACAAAATCATAAAAAAGACAAACTCTCAGTAACATTGAGACTTCCACTCTTTTTTTTCTCTCAAACCGGTAGAAGCTGACTGTGTGCTGCCATTTGTATTCTAGAAACCTAAAAGGTTTAGTATACCTCTAAAAGGTAACTGTAATTAATCTTCAAGTAGTACAAAACTTACCTTTGTGACACTCTGTGTAGTATACCTCTGTCATCACAATACATCATATTGATCTAGTAAACTTGTCAAAATAGAAAATTCAAATCCGATAACTTCCTAGAGAGATTCAAAATGAAAAATACAGTGCAGATACACATATACTGAAGAAAAAAAAACAAGAATTGAAAACGGACTACATATTGATATTTACCGAGTGAAAACCCAGTACGTATTGATATGTACCGAGTAAAAGACCAGTACATGTTGATATGTACCTAGTAAAAACCCATTACATATTACTCTTACCATATGTGAGTCCATATATTGTAAACATAGTGTGATTCACTAAAATATAAACAAAGGGTCCCAATTTCAGACTTATGGTGGAACATACTCATGTAATTAGAAATGGATGTATACATAGTTCATTTAAAATTGCGCAAAAAATAAATTATGTTATACCAATTGAACAGTCCTAGTATCGACAAGTAGTTTCCTGTGCATAAAGTTCCATCGTGTTGGTTATGAAAATTACCATAAAATAAGTGTGTTTTTACTGTCTTTATGCCATTTGTGCGCCTCAAGTACAGCAATAATCTCAGCCTTCTTTATGCTTGAGTGTGCTCCGACATTACCATCGTGTTGGTTATGAAAATTACCATAAAATAGGTGTGTTTCCTGTCTTTATGCCATTTGTCCGCCTCAAGTCCAGCAATAATTTCAGCCTCCTTTATGCTTGAGTGTGCTCTTACATTACCATAAAATTTATGAGTTTTAAACAACAATTCCTACTTTAAGAAATGGTGTTATGAGTCCTGGTCCAACGACCTGTTGGTACTAGAGGAGGACCATGAGTTTTGGTGTGACATGTGACTGGGCCTCCATTCTTGCGGTTTCTAGACAGATTAAAAATGAAAAAAACAATACATATACACATGTACTGGAAAAAAAGAAGAATGGAAAACCGAGTACATACTAATATGTACCAAGAGGAAAACCAGTACATACTGATATGTAACGAGTAGAAACCCAATACATATTATGCTTACCATCCATGAATATCTATAGAGCGTATCCATTCATTAAGACCAACTAACATAAAATCTGCTATCTAGGACTGTCAATGACTGTTTCATGGATCATTTGCATATTTTTTGTCGATGTCTAAACTCGAAAAATATAGAGAAAGTAGAGACGGTTTGTACCCGATTGATGAACATATCTCCGAAAATTCCAGAACAATTTACAACCACATCAACCCTTGGCCGTCCAAGCTTTTCGAGGCTGATTGGTTCTACCTTGTTAACACGTTGAACAGAATCCGCAATAGGTCTCACCCCAATAAGAGAAAGCACTTGACCCAATGATTCTCCATAGGTCTTAATGTTATCAGTTCCCCACAAAACTAGTGCAACTGTTTCAGGATACTTTCCTCCATTTTCAAGTTTCTGCCTCTCCAATAGCCTTTCCACCACTATCTTTGCATTCTGCATGGCTGCCTCTGTTGGAATAGACTGTGGGTCCAATGCATGAATGTTTTTCCCAGTCGGCAAAACTTTAGGATTCCTAATTGGATCCCCACCAGGACCTGGTTCAACATAACTACCCTCCAGAGCTTGTTTCAAGGATCTTAGTTTGTTATCAGCTACCACTAGTTTCAAGCACTCACCTAAATACTCAAACAAGGTTGTAAGCTTGGTCCTATCAACCATGTAAAACTTAGTGTTTGATAAGTACATAATCCATGGCTCGTTCAAAATGAAAAAAACAATACATATACACATGTACTGGAAAAAAAAAATTGAAAACCGAGTACATATTTATATGTACCAAGAGGAAAACCAATACATACTGATATACCGAGTAGAAACTCAGTACATAATGATATGTACCGAGTAGAAACCCAGTACATATTACGCTTACCATCCACGAGTCTGTAAGAATATCTATTGTAAAATGATTACGCTTACCATCTCCATGGTTCTAACAAATTACCATAAAGTACGTTATCTTACCTGGTCAGACCAGCGTCATCTAACTTGAGACGAACATGCAATACCCTTTTGTTACCCAAGTACTCACTGGCATCAAACATATGACACTAAGCAAGAGTTTCCTGAACTGGCATCAAACATAGCACCAAATTCATAACTCTGTAATACTTTATGTCTTTACCTATACAATGATTTTGTTCTGTTGGCAACATATTATACTTATAAATTTCATAATTAGAAACTCGAATGTTTAAATGACGCATACACCAATTGGGTGCTACATATGCAGTTGCTTGCAACATTTTCGTCTACCTATCGAATATCCTCCGGGTAGTTGAAATGAGAACAGAGACCTACTACCTCCATCATCCACAACCCCTCTATGTTGTTGTTGTTGAACCTTCCTTCTATCGTCAATACCACCTAATACAGAACCTCCACCATCACCACCTCCGTCACCATCATTACCACTTCGATATCTAGTACATATTGGACGTTTTATAATGGATCTAAAAAATCTAGGGTTCATTCAATTTGATCAAAAAAAAATCACAAATTCAAAATCATCAAAATCAAACAACACTGAAGAGGGAAAGGATGAAAGAGCATACCTCCAAGACCAACAGTAAAGAGAATATGCTAAATAAACTTATATCGTCTGGCAAATGATTCCTTATAAGGTGGAAAATTAGAAATGAAAAAAATGCAAATATTGAAATAAGAAAAACGACGATTCACCATTATCGACTCCTCCAGATTTGGTTTGTAGAGAGTTGGAATCTTTGGGTTTTTTCCGTGAATCGTCGTCGCCATCGCCAGAGCTCTCCAATTGGTGAAAAACGAATTGATAAAACCGAATTAGATCTGACCAGAAGGGTTTTTTTAGGCATTTAGAAAATACACTTTATAACTTCCGCACGTGTTCGGACCAGCGAGTAAAAAATCTGGGACCAACGACTAAATTTATTTTAGAATCCTTAATTGGGGGCCCTAAAAACTAATTAGGGGCCTCCCACTAGAGGACAAAAAAGGTCATTAAAACCTAATTTGAGTCGCCCCTTAACCAAAATATTTTTAAATGGCTAAACTGCCCCTGAATGATTAATATTAAAACTTAATTAAGTTAAGTTAATTAGTGTGGTTAGATTATGTTAGCTTAAAATCAGATTTTGGAATCAAAATTTGATTTTTTTTCTTTCTTTTTTTGTGTTTTTGTGAGTTGAGAAGAAGAAGAGGAGGTTTTAAAGGAAAACTTAGGGTTTTTAGAAATGAGTAATTCAAGTGGGGGAAATTATATTGGAGAAGGTTCAAGCAACAAAGATGATTGTGTTGATGATATAAGATTATCTTAAATTCTCCCATGGATTGGATATATGTCACAACACAGAGAAAGAGTCGTCAATGTCGAGGGATACCCCAACGAAAAATCGTCAATGACGACTCAAACCTGCAACTTTTCCAGGTTATGAAAAATCGTCAGGGTAATATGATATACCCTGACGACTCTTAGCTTGGGTCAGAAAGAGTCGTTATTTTGTGTGTTTATACCAAGACGACTCTGAAATTTTTTGGGACAGAGAGGCTGTTTATTTTTCACCTGGGGTCGTTGACGTTTAAAAAAGGGTCGTTCATAGAGGATCGTCATAGGTTTCTATAGTATGTTAACGACTCTAATCTAGGGTAAAAAATATGAAAACCAGAAATATGGTCCTTATCTTGATCATCATATACCCTAACGATTTTTTATGATCTCTACATGCATATGAAAAGTCGTTAGGGTTTAGGCTTGTCGAATTGATGGCCCTTTTACTGTAACTGAAATTTTTCGGGTGAAGACCTTTTTTTTCTTTTTTCTTGGAGTCGTTAATGGAGGAAAAAAGAAGAGTCGAGAGGGGAGGGAGTGATTTTTTTTTGTTTAGAACTAGAAATGAATTAGGGCTTATGATTAAGGATTAATAGGTTTTTAAGATTTATTTTTAGCAAAGGGTAAAATAGTATTTTCACAAAATTTTAATACACCCTGAAAAATTTGGGGTGCAAATAAAACGGGTGAGGCCCCTAATTGGTTTTTAGGGCCCACAATTAAACGACGTTATTTTAGTGCTGGACTACCCATTAAACGGTTCTTCTAAAACTGGATTAACCAGTAATTCCTAGAATAGCCAAAGGATTCCGTTTTGGGTAAATGGATTCCGTTGACAGTCCTAACGCGCCAAGGGATGATTTGGTTAATATATCATAAGTCAAAGGATTTTAAGTGAGACAAACAGTAAAATTTGGCGAAAGTAGAAAAGACGTCTCCAATCTCCATTCCGTTCCAGCGTGCTAGTCTTCGTACACTTTCAAGAAGGAGATTCAGTTGATTTAAAAACCCTGATTTTCATCATATATTCCCCTAGTTTGCTTCGCAATCGACTTAATTTTAAAGAGTGATGGCGGTAGCTGTCCCTGGACAGCTCAATCTCTATGAGTGCCCTGCTTGGGGATCTCGCAGCGTTGATTGTTTCGAGAAATTGGAGCAGATTGGTGAAGGAACATATGGGTAAGTACTAAGAAATTGAATAAAACCTAATTCGCTGATACATTATGTTATTAACCATACAAATTTCCGAGATATCACGACTTGAGTAGTTTTCGCAAGGAATTAATGTTGATAATTAACAATTAGGATAACCCTTTTCTCATAAAGCATCAATTAATGTCTCTTAATCGCATTCATGTTGTTGAGTTCTACATGATTCGTCTTATTTGCGTTTTGTTTAAGTGTTGTAAATGTGGGGTTTTTTCTTTCAACAAAGTTGTTAGTGCATTGTTCATCTACTTTAATCTAAGATTTTCAGTTCACCATTACCATCATAACTGACGTTCTTTGAAAACCAGCTCATGGCAAACATAATGCAAGTATATGAGATAGATTCAGCTGTTGAAATTTTGGTTTGTTCAATTCTTTTCATCAAAACCTATTTCTTTATGTTATTGCTCTAAGCATAGTTGTTTTTTCATCATTTTTCTTCCCTTAGTTGTTTTTTCATCATTTTTCTACTCTCGCAGCCAAGTTTACATGGCTAGAGAGATCTTAACAGGGGAAATTGTTGCTCTTAAGAAGATTCGAATGGACAATGAGAGAGAAGGGGTAACATTATCTCTGGCTTTACACTAACCAATTATTATTGCAAGCCTGGCTTTTAACGTTAGGTTTGACCTTTTGCAGTTCCCTATAACTGCCATACGAGAAATTAAAATTTTAAAGAAATTGCATCATGAAAATGTGATTAAGCTTAAAGAGATTGTAACCTCCACAGGTAGAAATATGTCTCCTTCTTTTTGGTTCTTCCCATATTGATTCTTAATTGCTTTTTTCATTGTTCACAACAACAGTAGTTCATTTCTCACTGAAATATTAAGGTTTCTAAACCTTCATTATCTTCCAGGACCTGAGAAGGATGAGCAAGGGAAGCCAGGTGCGTAGGTTCACAGTTGCATGAATTTTTCTGCTGAAAATTGTCCTTCATTACCCTTGCACAATTCATACTTCTTAGAATATTATGTTGTTATCACATGGTTACTTATAACCAAGACTGTTCAGTATCATCCACTAAGCTTTGTTGCTCCCCTGTGATTCTTGAGGTGAGTTAATGTATGACATTACCTGCATTTTCATAGGGCCGACAGATGGTAATAAGTACAAGGGTGGTATCTATATGGTATTTGAATACATGGACCATGACTTAACTGGGCTTTCTGACCGTCCTGGGATGCGATTTTCAGTTCCTCAAATCAAGGTATCATCACATAATTATCTTTGAGAATTGTCAGTTTTCAGCAAGTGATTGTTGCTTGAGTATTCAAGTTACTTTGATATTCCCAGTGCTATATGAAGCAGCTATTGACAGGACTTCATTACTGTCACGTTAATCAAGTACTTCACCGCGACATTAAAGGTTAATCTTAGGCCAAGCGACACTGTTTTTCTTTCAGTGCTTTAAGGTTTCACTTTTATTTTCTTGATAGTCTGAGACATTGGATTAATCTGTTCCTGCAGGATCCAATCTCCTAATAGATAATGAGGGGAACCTTAAGCTAGCAGATTTTGGCCTTGCAAGATCATTCTCCAATGACCATAATGGGAACCTGACAAACCGAGTGATTACACTGTGGTATAGGTAAACTGCTGCAGTTGGGTCCTGCAAAGTTTGGTATGGATTTGACATTACTTGTTAGTTTGTGAAGCATTTCACTTTTCTGGTTCCTTTTCACAGACCCCCAGAACTGTTGCTCGGAACTACTAAATATGGACCGGCTGTTGACATGTGGTCCGTAGGTTGTATCTTCGCGGAGCTTCTGCAAGGAAAACCAATCTTACCGGGGAAAGACGAGGTGATTTTCTATTCCTTCTCTGTAAATGGTTATCAATCTTACAACATAGCATGCCAGTATCCTGCCTGGACTTCATAAACAATTATTCAAAAAGACGACTTGTCTCTGTGTGTTTTTTCTCTCTAAATGAATGATTGTTACGAGCAAATTAGAAACGTACTTTACTAACATACAAAAAGCAGTCTGCCTCTGTGTCAATTCTCAAATGATGTCAGCCGATTTGACCCTAACAGGTTAAGAGAACTGTGACGAGAATGGGAAAAAGAATGATAAATGAATAAATGTCATAAACTGTAGTAAGCTACTATATAGGTGCATGGGATAAACAAAAAAACTAAAGATCAAAGAAAACATGACCACGTAAGCTATCATAGTGATGACTGAGGCACTGACTTAGGTTAGTAAATATCATCTTTTTCCTAACACCTACATTCTGTTAGCCTGTGTTGCATAGTTTGGATGTGTGTATCTGATAGGATTTTTTTTTTCCTTTTCCTTCTGCTGAATCTGTGATTGCTGTGAAAGGTTTTCCCAAATTCTGTGGACCTCTGTGATTTGGTTTATCTGTTCATCTTTTTTCTTCCTACATGGTGATTTCCAGTATATATATACAGCGTAGTTAATAATTCTCAAAGTGCACTATTCTGACTCTCTGCAATTTTCTTATATGATGATAGAACTTGAACTAGATATAAATTTTTTTGCTGCAGCCAGAGCAATTGAACAAGATTTTTGAACTTTGCGGACCTCCCGATGAGGTCAATTGGCCTGGTGTCTCCAAGTTTCCTTGGTATAACAATTTAAAGCCAACGAGGCCAATGAAGAGACGTCTTAGGGAAGCTTTCAGGCAGTATGTAACCAACTCAAACAGATTTATTTTTATGAGTAGAACTCAGTGCTTGTATTAAATTATTGATTTGTGCTCGATCGATATAGTATATATAATCGTTATTTATGCCTTGTATAGGTATGATCGCCATGCCGTGGAGTTATTGGATAAAATGATGACTCTCGACCCATCTCAGGTACTAGTTTAAGACTTGCACGTGTCGAGAAGAATAATGGGCAAGTTATGTGATTTGGTGAAACTATTTCCACCAAAATAAGTTACTCTTTAACTTCTATTTGTTCTTTGAACAAAGAAATCCTCAATGAAACTACCCTTGGACTACCTTACCTTGTGTTCTTCCTCTGAATATACATTTTTATGCTTCGTACGATATTTCTTTTAGTGACTAATCTCCTGATGCACTTTTCATCATCTTTTAGGTTTTAAATTTTACAATCCCAATGTAGTCACCTACATTAAATGTATGACTGTGTAATTGTACTAGTGGTTAATAGAATCATATCAATGACACTTATTGCAAGATGATAAATCATGTGACACCAAACTAGAAGCATGGACCTAATTGTCTTGAAACACTTGAAGTTCTCAGGAAGTTCTATTCCTGAACCTAACTTTTGTTTTGTGCATGGAAATATGTTTAGCTTTGGAACCGTTCATATATTCTTGATAGAGAAAGGGTTTTCTTGTTTGATATCATGGAGATGAGGGAAGAATAATTTCTCGGTGAAAGTTGTCTCAGACGTTGGGATCTGATCTTCTTCGACTATTTGAAATATATTTCTGAAACTTCTTATTCATAAAAGTGGAAAGCTGATGTTTATACATTCTACTGTAATGCTGGATTGATGAACAAGTTAATTCTCCTGTTGATGAGTTCTTGTGCAAGCTGATCAATCTTGTGATCTCTTGGCGACATCAATCTGTTATTTCTTAACTCTTCATATCCAATTATCATTTTAGTTTCTCCTCCTGCATCATTTTATCTACTTCTCCTTTGCAAGACTGAACTTTACCTCTTGATTTTAATCTACTTTCTTCATAAGTATAGTAATGATAATTATTCATGTGTTCAGATATAAGTATAATAATTATGGAAACTGCTGCACAAGTATTTCGCAGATATAAGTATAATAATGCCATCTTCATGTGTTCAGAGAATATCTGCCAAAGATGCGCTTGATGCCGAGTATTTCTGGACTGATCCCTTGCCTTGTGATCCCAAGAGGTAAGATTCCATGACCACATCCTCTCTCCTGTATATTTCCAGTGACAGTTTACCAACTTACCTTAATGGATGATATCTTTATGAGCTATAATCGACACCTAATTTTGGTTAAACTAAATGTTGCCATAATCTTTTGTGCGCCCCTCCATAAATCTAATGACAAGTTTTAGCGGAACAGAAATGCTCACCTGTAGGTATATGCGCTTCTCTCTGTTCTCGAATTTGATAATGCTGGAATTTCATTTTATTTGATGATACAGTTTGCCTAAATATGAATCGTCACACGAGTTCCAAACGAAGAAGAAACGCCAGCAGCAGAGGCAACTAGAGGAGACAGCGAAACGCCAAAAACTACAGCACTCACGTGTGCCTCCAAATCAACAGTCTGGGCACCCTCAACTCCGTCCAGGAGCTAACCAGCCCTTACATAATTCTCAGGCTCCAGTGGCTTCAGGAGCTAGCCATCATTATGGAAAACCACGAGGGCCTTCTGGTGGGGCCTCCAGATACTCACAGGGTGGAAATCCTAGTAATGGATTCAACCCAAATCGAGCAAGTCAAGGTGGTGGAGGTTATAATGCTGGCCCATATCCACCACCTCCACAAGGACGTGGACCTCCTTATGCTGCCAACGGAATGCCTGGGCCTCGAGGAGGCGGTAGTAGTTACGGTTTTAACGGTTCGACGTACCCTCCACAGAACGGACCATATCCGGGAGGTTCAGGTTCAGTTACCGGTCGAGGTAATAATAGTAAATCGCATCAGCAACATTATGGTTGGGGGCAGTAAAAATTATAACGGCAACATGGTTTAATGTTGAGGGCACCCCCAAAAGAATGAGCCGCTGCGTGGAGTGAAAAAAGAAAAATCTGCAGAATGAAGAATATGTGGTGAAGAAAGCTGGATTTTGTGTTTATTATCAAGGCATTTGTTCCAAAGAAAAAGAAACATCGGTACGGGTCAGAACATGGATTTGATAACTCAAAAGTTATTTTAAACTACCCCCTTCATAGCACTCCGGATAATCTGAATACATATACTCTGTGTTGACTTTTATTTCCTCGGTTCAGCAATCAGCCAATTGTCATTGCATGAATGTATGTAACATGTGTATCAAAACTTTTACTTATGAATTATAAAAATGGAGCAAAACGTGAGGAACTTACGGTGGTAGGTATTTTAGTTCATCAAAAATTATGTCGAGACTGTAAAATTATTTATAGTTCACCTACATATGCTGCTGATAGGCAAGTAGTGAACTTTTGGTGAAAATTATTTGCCTGAAGGGATTTTAAATACTATGAACTCCGCTTTCAGATTGTTTATTGGTAGACCTTTTTTTTTTTTTTTGATGCAAAAATATATTTATTGAAGAGGATTAAGTAATTACATAAATATCATGATCAACCCAGTCCTGAATCTCACGTGGAAATTCAGTCTGGTATCTAATATTTTATCAGCTACACTACTTGCAATCTTCCTAACTGATTACATTTGTGGGAACTTCTCCTCCTATTATCAGTGATTTTAACATCATCTAAAGATTCAGGCGATCGAGAGATTTGTTTTTTAGGTTTCGATCTATGGTAATTTCTAATTGAAATAGGAATCAAAACCGAGGCAATTTAATTTGAGAGATCGATGAATCAGGTTTGTACCAAAAAACCCTAGAAATCTCCAATTTATTTGAGACGATCCCTAGAAAGTAATTCAGGGTTCCTCAAATCTAACTTCAATTCTTCAGGTTTTGTTAAAACTCAAGGAGTAATGATGATGATGTGGTGGCGGTACATGGGGGAGGTATGTAATTCATTCTATAACTGTTTTTGTTTTGAGATTGGGGTTTTTGATTACTTTGACAAAAATGCACTCGATGAAATACGATTAGATTCGGTGGTTGTTAGGTTTAGGTTTGATCGAATTTAGTGTTTGATGGTAAATTTATCAAAATCATCTCAAACATTTGTATGTTAGTATAAAATGAACTGTTCAGTTTTGGATGTGGTGGTGGTGGTTGTTTGATTTGGTGGTGGATGATGTTGTAGTGGAGATGATGATGGTGGTGTCTGTGAAAGTGCTGGTGGTGTTTTTTTTCTTTTTTTTTTTTGTAGTTTGAGCAGAATTGTTGCGGCTAGAGTACTTAGATTGGTTGAATTAAGCTGAACTACTGCGGCTGGAGTAGTTTGAGCAGTAACTGAAGCAAAGTTAGTCTTCATTTTAGGAGTATAGTTCAGATGAATGATAGATGTAACTAGTGGATTAATATAAAAATATCATTTGATAATTTCGACACGGCATCACTACAATTCCTTGATAAAGTAAACAATTTGGATTGGATGAGAGTGACATATGCAACCAAGCTAGTGAACGCCTGTTTTTTTTTAATGTGCTTGGTTTTGTTATAACTATTGAGTTCAGCTCATAGTTAGTGAATCGCTTTTATAGATGAGTTCAACCATGAGTAATATATCTTCACACAATAGTCATTGGATGGGTTCCCCCCCACAAGTAATAATTAATCTTCATTTTATGTGGTTGATCATGTATGTCCCGCACTGTGCACTGTACTTTTCGGGCACTTGTTATCTTTATGAGCAATAATGTGTTAGTTTTACATTTTGCTTCCTTTCTACGTTTGTCTTTTATTGATTTCGTATAAAACCAGTCACTGTATTATTTAACATTATTCTTACAGCCCTTGTTTGATCGTTACTTGTCACTTCAAATCTACATTTTTGTAGCAACAATCACCGGCATGAATGCTCTTACCTCTAGTCAATTTATGCATCTTTTCTAGGTTTCGATGTATGACCAGCTTTATGAAAACTTCTAATTAAACTAATTGAAAACTTGTATTCCTAGCTCTGTTAGCTGTTTAATGCTCCGATACCTATTTTAGGCGACACCTTTTATGAAGAACAGTGTAAAAGTACAGTAAAGTTCTGTTAGCTTGTTTGATGTTGTTGTTGGTTAAAATGTGCAACAACTGGTTCAATGACTGTTGCAGGGTTGATTCAGGTGCAAGTGCAACTCTAATTAGAAGATGTGCTGGGATGAACCATGCAGTAATGCCAAATGTATTGCAGTTGCAGCTATGTCATGTGCTTGGGGACATATCATGTGGTATGAAGAGATGCTTGTGATGATTTGAAATGTATGATTGAAATTGGAAATGTTTGTTGTATGTGTTTTTCCAACCATGACTCTGAGATGGATTTGTAGGAATAAGAAAAGATGCAAGATTGCAGTGATGGTGGTTGCAAGAGAAGGATTAAAGTTGTTTGCAGTTTTTTATATTGTGTTATGCATGAATCCATGGTGCAATGGTAGCACTTTGTGACTATATGTCGGTAAATGTGTGTTCGACTCATACTAGGTTCACTCATTTGTGAATAATTTTCTTTTTTTTTGGAGAAAACTTGGGCTAGTTTCTTTCGTTTTTGAAGACAACTTTGGGTAGTTGCCTCCATATTTGGAGACAACTTGGGCCAGTTGCCTCCATATCTGGAGACAACTTGGGCCAGTTGCTTTCGTTTTTGAAGAAAACTTTGGGTAGTTGCCTCCACATTTAGAGACAACTTGAGCTAGTTGCCTCCACTTTTGGAGACAACTTGAACTAGTTGTCTCCGATATGGACATTATTTATTGGAGACAACTTGAGCTAGTTGCCTCCTATATGGACACAACTTCAGCAAGTTGACTCCACATGGTAGTGGTGGTCGTCGGTGGCGGTGGTTGGCGGTGGTGATGCTGGTTGACGACGGTGGTGGTTGGTGGTTGCGATGGGTGGCGGTTATTGGCGGCGGCGGTGGAGGTGGTGGTTGGCGGTGGTGGACAGTGGTGGTGGTTGGCGGTGTTGGTGGACAGTGGTGGTGGTGGACAATGGTGGTGGTTGGCGGCGGTGGTGGTTAGCGGTGGTGGTCGTCGGTGGTGGTGGTCGACGGCGGTGGTGGTCGGCGGTGGTGGTTGGCGGCGGTGGTGGTTGGCGGTGGACAGTGGTGGTGGTGGTTGGCGGTGGACAGTACATGTAGTCTTTTTTTTTTCTCTTTCTTTCTTTGTTTTTAAATAGTGGTTAGTGGTTTTATATATACACTATATAAAGGAGGGTATTTTAGTAATGTATTAGGCTTAGGGGTATTTGTAAAGTTCATAAGGGTATTTTTGCAAGGAGTCTCATAGTAGGGGTATATACATAATGTTCCCATTTGTGGGAACCCCAATCTCAAAACAGATTATAGAATGAATTACATACCTCCCCCACAGCCGCCGCCACCACATCATCATCATTACTCCTTGAGTTTTAACAAAACCTGAAGAATTGAAGTTAGATTTGAGGAACCCTGAATTACTTTCTAGGGATCGTCTCAAATAAATTGGAGATTTCTAGGGTTTTTTGATACAAACCTGATTCATCGATCTCTATGAAATTCGTCTGTTTTTGATTCCCTATTTCAATTTGAAATTACCATAGATCGAAACCAAAAAAACAAATCTCTCGATCGCCTGAATCTTTAGATGATGTTAAAATCACTGATAATAGGAGGAAAAGAAGAGGAGAAGAAGAAAAACAAGATGAACTGCTGATGACGATGTTGCAAGTAGAGGTGGCGCTCGAATGGTGGCGAAGTAGAGGTGGTCTTTGGAATGGTGGTGGTGGTGAGAGCGATGGAGATGGAGATACAAACGAAGAAATGAAGAAATGAGATGTAAGGTTAAATAAGGAATTATTATATTTATGATTTCAGATAAAATTTCAATTATGCCATTAGGGGTATTTGTAAAGACTCATAAGGGTATTTGTGATAGACCCATGGATAGTAGGGGCATAAATAACATTCCCACTTTTGATTACTTTGACAAAAAAATGCACTCATGAAGTACGATTAGATTCGGTGGTTGTTAGGTTTTGGTTTGATCGAATTTAGTGTTTGATGGTAAATTTATCAAAATCATCTCAAACATTTGTATGTTAGTATAAAATGAACTGTTCAGTTTTGGATATGGTGGTGGTTGTTGTTTGATTTGGTGGTGGATGATGTTGTAGTGGAGATGATGATGGTGGTGTCTGTGAAAGTGCTGGTGGTTGTTTTTGTTTCTTTTTTTGTAGTTTGAGCGAGAATTGTTGCGGCTAGAGTACTTAGATTGGTTGAATTAAGGTGAACTAACTATTTTGGAGTAGTTTGAGCAGAATCGAAGCAAAGTTAGTCTTCATTTCCAGGAGTATAGTTCGGATGAATGATAGATGTAACTAGTCGGATTAATATAAAAACTATCATTTGATAATTTCGACACGACATCACTACAATTCCTTGATAAAGTAAACAAGTTTGGATTGGATGAGAGTGACATATGCAACCAAGCTAGTGAACGCCTGCTTTTTTTAATGTGCTTGGTTTTGTTATAACTATTGAGTTCAGCTCATAGTCAGTGAATCGCTTTTATGGATGAGTTCAACCATGAGTAATATATCTTCACACAATAGTCATTGACGGGTTCTCCCCCACAAGTAATAATTAATATTCATTTTATGTGGCTGATCATATATGTCCTGTGTACCTGTACTTTTCAGGCACTTGTTATCTTTCTGAGCAATAATGTGTTAGTTTTACATTTTGCTTCCTTTCTACGTTTGTCTTTTGTTGATTTCATATAAAACCAATCACTGTCTTATTTAACATTATTCTTACAGCCCTTGTTTGATCGTTACTTGTCACTTCAAATCTACATTTTTGTAGCAACAGTCACCGGCATGAATGCTCTTACCTCTAGTCAATTTATGCATCTTTTCTAGGTTTCAATGTAACGACCAAATTTTTATGAAAACTTCTAATTAAACTAATTGAAAACTTGTATTCCTAGCTCTGTTAGTCATTTAATGCTCCGATACCTATTTTGGCGACACCTTTTATGAAGAACAGTGTAAAAGTACAGTAAAGTTCTGTTAGCTTGTTTGATGTTGCTGTTGGTTAAAATGTGCAACAACTGGTTCAATGACTGTTGCAGGGTTGATTCAGGTGCAAGTGCAACTGCAATTAGAAGATGTGCTTGGATGAACCAGGCAGTAATGCCAAATGTATTGCAGTTGCAGCTATGTCATGTGCTTGGGGACATATCATGTGGTATGAAGAGATGCTTGTGATTTGAAACTTATGATTGCAATTGGAAATGTTTGTTGTATGTGTTTTTCCAACCATGACTCTGAGATGGATTTGTAGGAATAAGAAAAGATGCAAGATTTGAAGTGATGGTGGTTGCAAGAGAAGGATTAAAGTTGTTTGCAGTTTTTTATATTGTGTTATGCATGAATCCATAGTGCAATGGTAGCACAACTGACTATATGTCAGTAGATGTGTGTTCGACTCACACTAGGTTCACTCATTTGTGAATAATTTTCTTTTTTTGGAGACAACTTGGGCTAGTTTCTTTCGTTTTTGAAGACAACTTTGGGTAGTTGCCTCCATATCCGAGACAACTGGAGCCGTTGCCTCCATATCCGGGAGACAACTTGGGCCGCTTGCTTTTTCGTTTTTGAAGAAAACTTTGGGTAGTTGCCTCCACATTTAGAGACAACTTGAGCTAGTTGCCTCCACTTTTGGAGACAACTTGAACTAGTTGTCTCCGATATGGACATTATTTATTGGAGACAACTTGAGCTAGTTGCCTCCTATATGGACACAACTTCAGCAAGTTGACTCCACATGGTAGTGGTAGTCGTCGGTGGCGGTGGTTTGCGGCGGTGATGCTGGTTGACGGCAGTGGTGGTTGGTGGTTGCGATGGGTGGCGGTTATTGGCGGCGGCGGTGGAGGTGGTGGTTGGCGGTGGTGGACAGTGGTGGTGGTTGGCGGTGTTGGTGGACAGTGGTGGTGGTTGGCGGTGGTGGTGGTTGGCGGCGGTGGTGGGCGGTGGTGGTAGTTGGCGGCGATGGTGGTTGGCGGTGGACAGTGGTGGTGGTGGTTGGCGGTGTACAGTAGATGTAGTCTTTTTTTTTTCTCTTTCTTTCTTTGTTTTTAAATAGTGGTTAGTGGTTTTATATATACACTAGATAAAGGAGGGTATTTTAGTAATGTATTAGGCTTAGGGGTATTTGTAAAGTTCATAAAGGTATTTTTGCAAGGAGTCTCATAGTAGGGGTATATAGATAATGTTCCCAAAAGTGGGAACCCCAATCTCAAAACAAAAACAGATTATAGAATGAATTACATACCTCCCCCACAGCCGCCGCCACCACATCATCATCATTACTCCTTGAGTTTTAACAAAACCCGAAGAATTGAAGTTAGGTTTGAGGAACCCTGAATTACTTTCTAGGGATCGTCTCAAATAAATTGGAGATTTCTAGGGTTTTTTGATACAAACCTGATTCATCGATCTCTATGAAATTCGTCTGGTTTTGATTCCCTATTTCAATTAGAAATTACCATAGATCGAAACCTAAAAAACAAATCTCTCGATCGCCTGAATCTTTAGATGATGTTAAAATCACTGATAATAGGAGGAAAACAAGAGGAGAAGAAGAAAAACAAGATGAACTGCTGATGACGATGTTGAAGTAGAGGTGGCGCTCGAATGGTGGCAGAAGTAGAGGTGGTGCTGCAATGGTGGTGGTGGTGAGAGCGATGGAGATGGAGATACAAACGAAGAAATGAAGAAATGAGATGTAAGGTTAAATAAGGAATTATTATATTTATGATTTCAGATAAAATTTCAATTATGCCATTAGGGGTATTTGTAAAGACTCATAAGGGTATTTGTGATAGACCCATGGATAGCAGGGGCATAAATAACATTCCCACTTTTGATTACTATGACAAAAAAATGCACTGATGAAGTACGATTAGATTCGGTGGTTGTTAGGTTTTGGTTTGATCGAATTTAGTGTTTGATTGTAAATTTATCAAAATCATCTCAAACATTTGTATGTTAGTATAAAATGAACTGTTCAGTTTTGGATATGGTGATGGTTGTTGTTTGATTTGGTGGTGGATGATGTTGTAGTGTAGATGATGATGGTGATGTCTGTGAAAGTGCTGGTGGTATTTTTTTTCTTTTTTTTTTTTGTAGTTTGAGCAGAATTGTTGCAGCTAGAGTACTTAGATTGGTTGAATTAAGCTGAACTACTGCGGCTGGAGTAGTTTGAGCAGGTAACTGAAGCAAAGTTAGTCTTCATTTTAGGAGTATAGTTCATATGAATGATAGATGTAACTAGTCGGATTAATATAAAAACTATCATTTGATAATTTCGACACGGCATCACTACAATTCCTTGATAAAGTAAACAGTTTGGATTGGATGAGAGTGACATATGCAACCAAGCTAGTGAACGCCTGCTTTTTTTAATGTGCTTGGTTTTGTTATAACTATTGAGTTCAGCTCATAGTCAGTGAATCGCTTTTATGGATGAGTTCAACCATGAGTAATATATCTTCACACAATAGTCATTGGACGGGTTCTCCCCCGCAAGTAATAATTAATCTTCATTTTATGTGGCTGATCATGTATGTCCTGCGTACCTGTACTTTTCAGGCACTTGTTATCTTTATGAGCAATAATGTGTTAGTTTTACATTTTGCTTCCTTTCTACGTTTGTCTTTTATTGATTTCGTATAAAACCAGTCACTGTCTTATTTAACATTATTCTTAAAGCCCTTGTTTGATCGTTACTTGTCACTTCAAATCTACATTTTTGTAGCAACAGTCACCGGCATAAATGCTCTTACCTCTAGTCAATTTATGCATCTTTTCTAGGTTTCGATGTACGACCAGCTTTATGAAAACTTCTAATTAAACTAATTGAAAACTTGTATCCCTAGCTCTGTTAGCTGTTTAATGCTCCGATACCTATTTTAGGCGACACCTTTTATGAAGAACAGTGTAAAAGTACAGTAAAGTTCTGTTAGCTTGTTTGATGTTGCTGTTGGTTAAAATGTGCAACAACTGGTTCAATGATCATTTGTAGGGTTGATTCAAAAAGTGCAACCGCAATTAGAAGATGTGCTGGGATGAATGGTAGGCCTCTAAGGGTGTATGAATTTTGGCCTACGGTGATAACCGCAAGTGCACGGCGTCTATCGGAGACGCGGCAAAGTACAGGCCGATCCATAGAGACGAGGGGTGCTTCTTGTATGATATAAGGCTTCTTCAACTGAATTCTAAATGAGTAACATAGTGACAACAGATATTTTTGTGCCGATACGGCCGATTTTGAACTCGAAGTGAACCTAAACTAAGGTAAACAAGTGACAAAGGGGTGCTTGGGTTATCAAATCCACCTCTAAATTCCTATTCTGTGTTGAACTAAATTGAGCTTCTTGTTTTCCTGTGATTGATAAGGGCAGGGTGTCAATTCCACCACCTATCTCTCCCTGTAATGCCTCAATTAACAGCTAAAGTGCTGACCCCGAGCACTAGTTGTCTAATTTAGTACAACTAGTCAAGGAATCAAGCATTTGTATCTAAGGTTGAGGTGCAATACACTCAACACGGTTAGACCTAACTGGTGTATCCATGGCTTTGGTATACACTTTTGTGAGAGAAAAGCATTGGGTATTTGTAATTGAAGACATTTGATAACATTAAGCATTCAAGATGGTTCAATCATAGTTAAAAACAGAGAATATGGAGTTAGGGTCTCATTGAAACCCTTAGCAACTAAATTAAAACACTAAAACAACGAAATTAAATCTACAAGGATGCTACGGCTAATCCAGGCATGAGTAAAATCATCTTACGCCTCTTCTATTTATACATGCACATGAAAACTACCAAACCCTAATTCCCAAAATCGAAATAAAAATTAAAATAAGCGCAACCACTCTCACCCATACTCTCTGATCGTCTCTCTTCTTGTCTATTCTCCTCAGTGCTCCATGCGTGGTTGTTGTGGAAACCCTAGTTCGAACTGTCTCAACCCTAGCTTCTAGGTTGAGAGAAGCTAATGATGGAGAAAGTGTGAACTAGAGAGTGGAGATGGCTGCAGGAGTTGTTGGTGGCTACGGGCATGGCAGGAGAAGGTGGTGATGGGGTAGCTCTGCAAGTGGTCGGGGAAGATAGGAATGGGATTTGCAGAGGCGTGGGAAAAGAGAGAAGAGAAATGAGAGAGAAGAAGGAGAAGAGAAATGAGATCTCTCGATAGGGTATAGGATATGGGTCGCTTCGTTGTGAGGCAGGGACAGCAGGAGTTGATGGGAATGGCCTAGCGAGCGTAGGATGCATAGGAGTGAAATCTGAACGGCTCAGGGATGTAGACGGTTTTGGTGTGATCTGGTGTTGCACGGGAGCATCAAGCTTTGATGAGACTGATGGAGCGAGCGTAGGATGTGGCAAGTGAAGATCTTAACGCCTGAGGATGATACGGGCTTGGATCCGGGTCATGGGTAGCTCTAGCCCATGTCTTCCTTGTTCAAGTTGCAACCTGATTCGCGCGCGGGCTTTGGCTATCTACTCCATAGATGCTCGACTCCAATTCTTCACTCTTTTGGCTCCTCAATTTCTCCGGACTTTATTTAGTACCTAAAAACACAAAATTAATTAATACAAATATTTATTCTTGAAAACAAAGAAAACACAGAATCTGGGATAATATCTGATTTCTAAACGCAAAAGATGAGTAAAATGCCAATAAAAAGGTGTATAAATATGCACTATTTGGCACTCATCAAATACCCCCAAACCTGAATTTTACTTGTCCTCAAGTGAAACGAAATGAAGAAATCCTAACTATACCCCGTCGCGGGTCTCTCGAATGCATTTAGCGTATGCACTAAGCCTTTAAACCCCTAGGTGTCCCTAGTGGACGAGTTGTAGTCTCGTGAGGGTTTACAAGAGGTGTACCCACAAAACCTTCTCCAACTTCGAGTGTAAAAGAGTCTCAAGCATCCAAGAAGCTATGAGGACATAGAGTTTCGCATGCTAGTAACGAGAAGTTAGAACTACCAAAGAACGATTCTCATCCTTAAGTGCCGAGCGAGAAGTAACCATACCATATGAAAGAATTCGGATTCGATTGTGATCATAAGTTTCAACTTCTGCCTCACCATTAGGATTTTATGATAATTGCACTCAAAAAGATCGCTTTTTTAGTCTCTCATGTGTGCAGGCAGGAGTAAAGAGAGAAATCTCGCACACGTTGTAGGTAAGAAGGATAACCTTCCGAAATAAAATCTGGAGACTCCACAGAAGTGTGGACAAAAAGAATCTTTTTCTGATGATCTCTAAGAAAGGAAATCAACCATTATCAAGGGGTGGGAGTACTCACTACCTTTTCACCCGATCGGCAATTAACATCAATCTCTCATAGGAACCATAGAAACGTCTTCAATCTTCGGTCTTCGGTCTTCAAATGTTGATGACGAACTTCTAAACTTCACAAAACTTGACAATTTTTAACTTTTCTACTCAAATTCCTTGTTGTTTGGATTTTTCTTTTTAAATTCTTCTTTACCATGGTGGTAGCAAAAATAAACTACAATATTTTTTTTTTTTTTTTTTTTTTTTTTTTTTTACAATAAGTGAAAATAAAAATACAAATAATGAAACAACTAACTCCATGGACAAAGGACTTTAACACTCAATTTTTCCACAACTTGTATTGTCTTGATTTTATAAATTTTATTAATTCTCATCCTATTTTCTTTTCTTTTTCTTTGTTGCACATAAACCTTGGACTATATCAATTTTTCTTTCCATATTACGATGATGCTCCGTTTTTGACGATGATGTGTTTCTATGGGTTCTTCTTTGATTGAGAGAGAGAGTGATGCTAACGGCAAATCGGTATTTAGAAGAAGTTTTCATCTTTAGACGTCACCCTCATGATTGACAAAAACTAGCACTCAAGAGATCAAAAGTAGTCTTTGAAATTGGTGAGAATTTGGTAGCTCACCATTCCTACCGGAATTTACGTACGGTGACACACACTCTAACAACTTTTCTAGAAAGTTGCAAAAATTGAAGGTTGGTGCCTCACTTGATGTAAATTGGGTAGTCTCCATTATGGGTGATCACAATTCTACTACCGAATATCTAAACAAACACCTAATTTGCTCTAGGTATGGTTAAATCCAACTTTAACGCTCTAATCAACTAAGAAACCCGATTGTGTTCTCCGGTGCTTCCAAGTTTTTGTTATTTCGGTCAGAATCTCTATGTAAACATAGCTAGAAGCATGCTAGTGACTCTAAAATCTCTAAAAGTTGGAGGTTTTTACAAAAAGAGTTTTTTTTTTTTTTTTTTTTTTTTTTTGAAAATAAAAGATTAAAAAGACTAAAAACTCTATATGCAAAAATATGCAAATGCACCCCCAAACCTAAATCAAACATTGTCCTCAATGTGTCAACATATAGAAAAAATTTAAACAGTCACATACCGAGAGAACTATGCTGATAAGAGAAAAGGGAAGAGATTACCGGATGTCGGCGGGAGCACGGTTAGAGCTTCATTAATCAAGGCTAGAATCCAACATTCTCAGCGGAGATCATATCGGATTAGCACAAAATATGCATAAGAAGACTCAACCGATTCAAGAAAAGAAAAATTTAACAAGTCCTACTAAATTATATACAAAAATTTACCATACACTAATAATCTAAAGAGTTGAGGGTCAACCCAAAAGATAATGTACAGAAACATTAACATTCTTACAAATATAACATGAAAATGGGCTTTGGTTTATGTGGGAATTTGGTTTATTGGGCTTTGGTTTGTTTGGGATTTGGTTTGTAAGGGTTTCATTTGGTTTTTGTGGGAAGCCCAGTAGTTGTGTGCAATGCTTAATGGGTGTGGGCTGAAATCTTTGTGCACAGCCCAGCAGATGGGGGCTTAGTCTATTGCACAGCCCAGTGGAAAGGCTCAGTCCAGTAGTTGGGCTTCTGTGGTTGTGCCAAGCCTAGTGGACAGTGGGCTCAGTTTTGTTTTAGCCTAAGCAGCCCAGATGGTGTGACTCAGTATGTGGGCTGAGTTTTGTGCGCAGCCCAGCAGTTTGATTGTGAGCGGCCAGAGCCAGAGCCCAATTTTTAGCGAGCGGCCCCAGTGAGTTAAGCCCAAGCGAGAGAGGCTTATGTGGGCTTAGTATGTTGCGAGAATGTAAGGCCCGGGTTGGGCTTCGGTACAGGTGTGGGTTTTGTCCATCGCACGGCATGTACTC
The DNA here is from genome assembly GCA_023531295.1 of Papaver armeniacum. Classification (NCBI taxonomy): domain Eukaryota; kingdom Viridiplantae; phylum Streptophyta; class Magnoliopsida; order Ranunculales; family Papaveraceae; genus Papaver; species Papaver armeniacum. The sequence continues at coordinate 240,124 of JAJJWW010017799.1, forward strand.
GAGGTTGCTTTGGTGCGGGGATTGGCACGCAGTTATTGTGCAAGACTTATGCCCAGCTCGGCGGGGGCATAGAGGTTGGTTTCCACTTATGTGCGGCCTACTACTTATGTGCACGAGAATAACACACTTTTTGCAACTTCAAGACTGACCTAGTGCTTGCGCAAAGATTATGCAACTTGTGCTATCAACACAGCACAACCTATGCAGATTTGTGCACACAGTTTATGCAAGTCTACAGAAAAGAAATGACACATCACTAGATTTGCTTGACCACTGCCTGACAACGGCAAGATTTAGGTGAACAGAGCAGCACATGATGGGCGATGAGGCAAGCACGGTTTAAGCACACTCACACAAGATTTGACACAACACAGCTTTGGGCTCAATTAGGTGCAGCAGCTTATATTGGCAGGAGGTTTGTGCAGAGATTGGCACAGATTGTGCAAATCAATTTAGACTCAGCACAGGTAAAAAAGCAATTGGGTTATGCTCAGGGTTATGCTTAGGCTACAGCTAACCTAGGCTAACCAGGTTGCACTCAAGCTCTACAGTGCAGTGGGTCGGAGTCTTTCATTAAAGCAATGAATGCACTCACAAACCACAGATGCAAAAGATCACTCAAACGCACAGACTTCAGGGTGGCAGGGTCAACAGGGCTGTGCACTTCAGCCAAGGCAAGGCAAGGTATGCAGGATTATGAGGACCAGCAATGCACAATGCGAAAGGCAGTGGCAGATGCACAGAGTTTCAAATAGGCTTATGCAAGGTTCAATTTACCATGCAGTCAGGGTTGTGCTCAGGGGTTATGCCCAGCTAACTTGGCTTTCCAAGTTGTGACCCAACACTTGCAGCTTCAGGGGCCTAGCAAGGTGGCTCACAAGGTTGACAGGGTCATCTAAGTTAGTTGATGTCAACCACCACAGTTGACTTCACTTGGGTTTTCAGGCTATACTCAGGTTTTCTAAGTTAAAGCTCACTCACAGCCTCAGGGGGCCGGAGTTAGTCAATTGATTCAGTTCAGCTGGATCGGTCAGATGCTGTGATGAACAACGTATAGCCCCGCTTAAAACACAGAGGTCGGGCGGGTTAGTTGCGATCTAATGCTCAAAATTTACGGGGTATGTGGTTTAGCTCGGCTAACTTTCGAGTCATGCAGCGATGCGCAGATTTAGCAATGCAATTGGTCTATCAGCATTCATGGGATGGTTATAGCTCAAACTCACAATGGCTAGTTCACACAAGCTTATGCTCGGAGTCTTAGGTGCACAAGTTGCATATGTCAACGGGGTTCAAAGTCCAAAGAATAGCTCATGCATACAACACGGGCGGATGGTTCATGGCACATGGCACATGGCATACAATATTCAATTACTAACCTCGAGTCCTGCGCCTTTGTCCTTTATTCCCTCTTGGGTTGGCTTGGCAGCTCAGCAGCACAACAAGTGCAAGTGCACAGCAGGTACCTGTAACTCACAGCAAGCTCAGTTCAGCAGATGAGTTAAAGAACAAGAAAAAGGGGAACTGACTAATGCAAGCCTGAGAATAAGTTGGACTGACACAGGGAAAGAGTAAGGAATTGTGATGTTTATTTGGGTGACGGGAAAGGTGTGCAAAAGATGCGGCTAAGGTAGTGAATGCAACCGGATGGGGTGTGCTAGATGAGTCAAGCTACGAGATGAGTTAAAGCACAAGAAAGAGAAATAACAAATCTCAATGTAGCAATGCACTAAGAGAATGCGGGACAAAGATGCGTAACTAGAGAATTTAATCGAAATGAAATGATGTAGTAACAATATGCAACAAAATATGCAAAAAATGACGGCTAATACAGGCTAAGTTACAATGCAACACTAATACAACTAATAAGAACTACAGAGTAACAAAGGACTAAAAATATGTAAAAACAAAGGATAGTTGAAAAATAGTAAAAACAGTAAAAACAAGGTAAATATGTACGGGGATAGTTGAAAAACGGTGAAGTTTAGCCAATGAACACGGGGGCACGCGCCAAGTCCCCGCGGCGCAAAAACTTGGTAGGCCTCTAAGGGTGTATGAATTTTGGCTCTACGGTGATAACCGCAAGTGCACGGCGTCTATCGGAGACGCGGCAGGTACGGGTCGATCCACAGAGACGAGGGGTGCTTCTTGTATGATCTAAGGCTTCTTCAACTGAATTCTAAATGAGTAACATAGTGACAACAGATATTTTGTGCCGATACGGCTGATTTTGAAGCTCGAAGTGAACCTAAACTAAGGTAAATGAGTGACAAAGGGGTGCTTGGGTTATCAAATCCACCTCTAAATTCCTATTCGTGTTGAACTAAATTGAGCTTCTTGTTGTCCTGTGATTGATAAGGGCGGGGTGTCAATTCCACCACCTATCTCTCCATGTAATGCCTCAATTAATGACTAAAGTAACGACCCGGAGCACTAGTTGTCTAATTTAGTACAACTAGTCAAGGGAATCGGCATTTGTATCTAAGGTTGAGCTGCAATACACTCAACAAAGTTGTGACCTAACTACGGTGTATCCATGGCTTTGGTATACCATTGTGAGAGAAAAAGCATTGGGTATTTGTAATTGAAGACATTTGATAACATTAAGCATTCAAGATGGTTCAATCATAGTTAAAAACGAGAATATGGAGTTAGGGTCTCATTGAAACCCTTAGCAACTAAATTAAAACACTAAAACAACGAAATTAAATCTACAAGGATGCTCGGCTAATCCAGGCATGAGTAAAATCATCTTCGCCTCTTCTATTTATACATGCACATGAAAACTACCAAACCCTAATTCCCAAAATCGAAATAAAAATTAAAATAAACCGCAACCACTCTCACCCATACTCTCCCGATCGTCTCTCCTCTTGTCTATTCTCCTCGGTGCTCCATGCGTGGTTGTTGTGGAAACCCTGAGTTCGAATTTGTCTCAACCCTAGCTTCTAGGTTGAGAGAAGCTAATGATGGAGAAAGTGTGAACTAGAGAGTGGAGATGGGCTGCGGGAGTTGTTGGTGGCTACGGCGGGTCGTGGCGGAGAAGGTGGTGATGGGGTAGCTCACGCAAGTGGTCGGGAAGATAGGAATGGGATTTGCGAGGCGTGGGAAAGAGAGAAGAGAAATGAGAGAGAAGAAGGAGAAGAGAAATGAGATCTCGATAGGGTATATGATATGGGTCGCTTCGTTGTGAGGCGGACGACGGAGTTGATGGGAATGGCCTAGCGAGCGTAGGGATGCATAGGAGTGAAATCCCCGAACGGCTCGGGGATGTAGACGGTTTGGTGTGATCTGGTGTTGCACGGGAGCATCAAGCTTTGATGAATGAACTGTGAAGTAATGCCAAATGTATTGCAGTTGCAACTATGTCATGTGCTTGGGGACATATCATGTGGTATGAAGAGATGCTTGTGATTTGAAATGTATGATTGCAATTGGAAATGTATGTTGTATGTGTTTTTCCAACCATGACTCTGAGATGGATTTGTAGGAATAAGAAAAGATGCAAGATTGCAGTGATGGTGGTTGCAAGAGAAGGATTAAAGTTGTTTGCAGTTTTTTATATTGTGTTATGCATGAATCCATGGTGCAATGGTAGCACAACTGACTATATGTCAGTAGATGTGTGTTCGACTCACACTAGGTTCACTCATTTGTGAATAATTTTCTTTTTTTTTGGAGACAACTTGGGCTAGTTTCTTTCGTTTTTGAAGACAACTTTGGGTAGTTGCCTCCATATTTGGAGACAACTTGGGCTAGTTGCCTCCAAATCTGGAGACACTTGGGCCAGTTGCTTTCGTTTTTGAAGAAAACTTTGGGTAGTTGCCTCCACATTTGGAGACAACTTGAGCTAATTGCCTCCACTTTTGGAGACAACTTGAACTAGTTGTCTCCGATATGGACATTATTTATTGGAGACAACTTGAGCTAGTTGCCTCCTATATGGACACAACTTCAGCAAGTTGACTCCACATGGTAGTGGTGGTCTTCGGTGGCGGTGGTTGGCGGCGGTGATGCTGGTTGACGGCGGTGGTGGTTGGTGGTTGCGGTGGGTGGCGGTTATTGGCGGCGGCGGTGGGTGGTGGTTGGCGGTGGTGGACAGTGGTGGTGGTTGGCGGTGTTGGTGGAAAGTGGTGGTGGTGGACAATGTTGGTGGTTGGCGGTGGTGGTGGTTGGCGGTGGTGGTCGTCGGTGGTGGTGGTTGGCGGCGGTGGTGGTCGGCGGTGGTGGTTGGCGGCGGTGGTGGTTGGCGGTGGACAGTGGTGGTGGTGGACAGTAGATGTATTCTTTTTTTTTTCTCTTTCTTTCTTTGTTTTTAAATAGTGGTTAGTGGTTTTGTATATACACTATATAAAGGAGGGTATTTTAGTAATGTATTAGGCATAGAGGTATTTGTAAAGTTCATAAGGGTATTTTTGTAAGGAGTCTCATAGTAGGGGTATAGAGATAATTTTCCCAAGCTAAAACAATTTCTTAGTGATCCATTGGTGTTAGCTAGATTTGTACAATAAATACATGCTTTCCTCATATATGCAGCGAGTCCAAAAGAAAAACAGGAGCATATTTTGTTGACGTTGTAATCTTAAGGTTTAGGAATTCATTGACTTCAACATATTTCCTTCATGCTTATTCAAGGGTATTTAGAAAAATTCCTTCATGCTTATTCAAGGGTATTTAGAAAAATTAAGCTAATGAAGAATAATCTATTGGATACAGGAAATCGAAGATGAAAACGTCACACTTAAGGTGATGTTTTTTTGGAATCACATTAATAGAAAATGGGGTATTCTACTTACTCTATGGTTCCTAGGTAATAAACTTTTGATTTCCCACTTCTATATGTATTGCAGATTTCTTTTTTTTCTTATAGAGGAATGCATACTATCAATGATAAGTATCATTGCTTGAAAATAGTAATTTGAATGCCAGCAGTGTCTGTAATGCAACCATGAGTTCGTTGGCATTGTGATTGAAGAGGGCAGATGGTATCAAGTGTAAGAAGTCCACACAGTATCTTCAGGTTTCCTTTCGAAAATGAATGGGCAGCACTGTTAAAAGGGGAGTTTGTGTATGCATTATTTAATCATGTGTTAATAGTTGAAGTAAATTTAAAGTCTTTTAGAAGCAGTTAGTAGGTTTGCACTTGGGTAAAAATGTATATAGGTAAGAAACAATTACAGGTAAATTTAAAGTATATTCACCATGTGTTATACATTCTACTTCTCTATCTTTAAGAGTTTAAATTGGTTGTATTGTCTATTTTTTTTTTCCTTCTTGCAACCAGGTAAATATTTACGAACATGTAAGGAAGTATGTGACATTGTGATGAGAGGTGGATTCACCATCCTCAGCTGCGGTGTTGAGAAAGTTAAAATGAAAATCATCAGCATTTCACTCTCCGTCATTGGTAGAGGTAGGTTTTCCTCGCTGTCAACTTCATAAAAAAAACTTCAATGTCTGCCTTTCGATTTTTACTCTCTACTTTGCTCCATTCTGATGTACCATTCTCCATTGGCGACGTTCCCAGTTACAGGCCAACAAATCATATTTGCAAGTTAATATCCCATGTACGCTAAGGGATTCTCTACTAACGGAAACGTTCAACCACACTAGTAAGAAACCAAAGCTCAGGCATTCAAATGAACTACTTGCTTTTTTTCAAGTGGATTATGGAGATTAAATCTCTGCAGCCATATTAGAACTCAATTCCAAGACACAAGTTTTCCTCTGTCGACCACCAAGGCTTGCAATTAAGAATGAGCAACAACTTAATGGAGACTAAGTGGAGACTAAGGAAAGTCTTAGCCACATCTTAGTCCCACATTGCTTACTACCTCCTTATGATCCTAATATATAAGGTGTGGAGCCACTCCACTCATTGCCAATTGGTTTTGAGTTGGAAGCCCACACACTTCTATCTTGGTATCAGAGCTTGGCCCTGTATGCAACATAAGACCCGTGTAAGACCCGGAAGACCTAAAAGGCAGGGCAGCCAAACGGGCAACCATGCAGGGATCCACGTTGTAGAGGCCTCAAGAGCCCTACACGTGGAGGGGGCATAATGGAGACTAAGTGGAGACTAAGGAAAGTCTTAGCCACATCTTAGTCCCACATTGCTTACTACCTCCTTATGATCCTAATATATAAGGTGTGGAGCCACTCCACTCATTGCCAATTGGTTTTGAGTTGGAAGCCCACACACTTCTATCAATTCTCCTAATAGGTTTCCACCTAAACTAAATATGGTTTAAAAATGTCGTGCAATAATATCAAAACTGGGCTATATGGTTTAAATATGGTACACCCACCGAACTCCTGGCATCTATGTAAACGAACCATTGGGTGATTAATGAAAAATAATCTTGCGCTGTAATATTAATTTTTGTTCTTTCTCTTTATGTCTTTATAAGATTTTACCATTAAATATTGTTTCACTTCGCACTTTTGAAGAACTCATTCAGCCACAGTAGTGTTTAGGAGATAACTTTCTAAAAAACGGAACAGAGCAGGTCCGCTTAAAAATGGGATCGCGGAGATGCCCATGGATACCGAAGAAGTTGGATGCTGAACTTGACCTTCATCGAACCTACAAGGTAATATAGTCGACTAGCAGTTTGATGGGTGAGCATTTATTTCTAAATTTCTTAGAAGTTCCGTTTTTAAAATAGATATATTTTCACTTTATCATTTTAAAGCCAAAAAATACGCCAAATTGAAAAATTGAAAATATTGTTTTTTTCTTTTAAAAACGGAGGGAGTATAACCAACAAATTTATAGGTAAAAGCTGTAGTTTTTGATGACTGCATTTTTTGTATTTCTCTGAAGTCATTATGTTGATTTACTTATGAATCTATGTTAATGCATACTTTAATATAAATGGAAAAGAAACAACTATACAAAGTGTGTATGTTGATTGAAGGACGACATCCGAGAAGAAAAAAAATGATTGTCCATTTGGGAACAAAGTGGCTGTTGGAATTAAACTTAAACTTCTGAAAAATATCACGTATTTTACCTTGCATTTTGTGCACCTATATGCCGATTTTGCTCGACTGCATTTTCAGAGTCATATCTCTCAGTTTCAGCGCTACACCAAGCCGGTAAACCCTATCACATTTCCCAGTCTCTTCCAATCATAGACTGTACGTTAATTACCAACGAAACTGCATGGCAAGGTCACGTTCAAACAAGGGTCTAAGAGAACTGTAAGTCTTCAATACACGACAATGGGACGATAGACTCAGACCTTGCCCAATCTGGTTTTAAAATAAAATAAAAATGGATTGCATACCGCTTTAGTAGGAGTAGTAAATACGTTCACCAGTTCGCGTAATAAGGTTTTCATTTCTTACCTACTACTGCTACTCCGATTTGATAGGGATAAAGTGTTTAGGCACTTTATTTCATGCCCTTTCCGCTTAGAAAAGAGATTGTTCATTCAATGTCAAAGTTCAAATGCAGGTGGATGAGCTCCTAGATGGCTACATGTTCGAGTAATAGGGATATTTTAGTCGTGGTAATTGTATTTCTTTGTATGCGAAACAAAGGGAAAAAGCTCTTGACTACAACATATATCCACATTCAGCTCTCTTTTAAAATGATTAGTGCAATACAGTACCCAAAGATGATAGACGCCCGTGGCGTTACGGCACGGGTTAAGCCCTAGTCTTATCATAGTTTGTAGTATTTATTTAGATCATTATGACCAAAACTTATTCCATCTCATGCCGTGCCGTTACGGCACGGGTTATTTCTAGTATATATAGATATGAATAGAACAAGGATCTTACTTCTACCATGAAATATTCATACATACGAAAAGAAAATTCATCAAATTCCTAAAAACATACTTGTTTTATCAAATTTAATCAACCTAATTCGAGAATCTTCATCAATCAAACCAAAATCACCTAACAAAGGTGCACAAAACTAAATTGAATAATAATAAAAAATAAAAAATCAAATAACAACAACAAAACTGAATTATCATAAATCAACCCTGGAAAATACGAGAATCGACTGATTCAAAAAAAATCTCGTGTTCTTCTCATTAGATCTGAATAGATGCAATCAAAAATAAATAAAATCAAAACCTAATCAAACTAAGAATGGAGAACAAAGAATGATCGAAACCTATTGAATCAAATCGAAAACCTTACTTGAAGTAGCTTTGAACAAATGAAACCTAGATTTGAAATGAAGATTAAATAAAAACTGATTGATTGATTCGAATCGGTAGACTAATTGATGATTAACTTTGAATTCGTAGATGCTAAATCCATTGACTCAAATCAATACAGACCTGTAAATCGTTTCAATTTAAATGAATGAGCAGAAGAAGAAAAATCCCAAAAAGTATGGCAGGAGCTCTGGAAGTTTATGAAAGAGAAACGAATCTGGTTTCTGAATTTGTCTCTAAAACAAGGTATATATAGGGATGGTTAGTTATGGTATCTACCATTTTGAGATAACGTAAGTAATCATGAACAATTCAAAACTAAGCCCGAAATTCTAAAGTTTTGGGCCTAATAGTAACAAAATCTGAAAGTATGAATTTGATAGTGAAGGATCCATTTTGTGGGGTTTCTTAATGTTGAACCCATATATATATAGTATAGAGTTTACAATAGTTTTCACTTCTTGTTTTTGTTTTTAAGCCAAAAATAATATGATAAGCCTCAAAACATGAAGGATTAATCAGGATATACCAGAAATGATTGTGTGATATTTTACTGTTCATGACGGTATGATTTTTCAATACTGGCAATCAAAATCGGCATAATTTTTTCATGCCGACATAAGTAGTAAATATCCCCAATTATTTTCGGTATACCCAATTAATCCTTCCAAAATATTCCAACTCATTTCTTTTGATTTTTTTTCCGAGGCATAGTCCGGCCCTCTCTCTCTCTAAATCTCTGCCGGAGGAGTGACACACCTCCCGTTTTTCCTTGGATACAGTTTCAGTGGTAAAACTTCAGAGAATCTCTTCTGATTTTCTGTTAACTCAGTGCAGAAGATCACCATGGAAAGAAACGTGGTGCTTATAAGCAACAGAAATAGACTAGAGCAGGCCACCGTTCTTGTCTTAGGTTTAGGTTCGGATCTCTTTCAAAAGGTCCAAATGAAGTGAGTAAAAAAAACAAACCCATCCTCCAATTTTTCAGTAGTTTTATTTACAATTTGTAGAAGATGATGGCGAGATTTCAGAGACTTATTTGATTACACTAACATCCCGTTCGTTTCAAGGAATTGTATTCCTTGGAATCCAATTCCAAGGGAATGCGTCCAATTCCTTGAACCGAATGGGGCAAATGAACTCTATGTAATTGGGAATTTTAATTCCTAAGAATCCAATTCCCTCCAAAATGATAGATTTCCATTGCATTGGTCCAATGATGCAATGGAATTGGATTCCGGGATAAAAACAAAGGTAATTGAATTACCTCAACCGAACATAAATTTTTTGAATTGGAATCCAATTCCAAGAATTGGATTACCCCATAATTGAATTCCTAGGATTCTAATTCTCCCAACCGAACGGGCTGTAAATGCAAAGAAAAATATGGCGGTGATATCGAGGTCGAGATTTATCTAACTCTGATTTCTGTCGTGACGCCATAATCCGTGCCTAGTAAGAATTCCAGCATTTGATATTCATATCGACATAATTTCAACATTTGATATTCATATCCATGCCTAGTAAGAATTCCAGCATTAGCATGATTGTATGTTATTTTTTCATGCTAATGAAGCTAGTATTAATCAGGTTAAAGATGTTTTACAGAATTTTAGTCAACTCTCAGGAGAAATGATTAATTTCAATAAATCATCAGCTTTCGTTACAGGTGATATTTCATGTGATCAGAAGGAATTCATTAGGAATAAGCTAGGTGTTAAACAGTTAGTCTCTTCGGATAAATATTTAGGTCTTCCAATATTATTGGGTAAATCGAAGTCTAACTCCTTCACTTCTATTAAGGATTCTTATGAGCACAAACTTCAAGGTTGGTGTTCTAAAACGCTTAACCTAGCGGCTAGAACAACCTTAATAAAGTCAGTTCTTAACTCGATACCAGCACACTATATGAGTAATTTTAAGCTTCCTAAGAATGTTGTTACCAGATTAGATTTAATTCAGAGGAAATTCTGGTGGGGCCGTAAGAATAATAAAGGCTTCAGTCCTGTTTCTTGAAATTCTCTTTGTTTTCCTAAAGAGGAAGGGGGATTGGCTTTTAGGAATCTAGAACTGTATAACAAAGCACTTATTATCAAGCTAGCATGGAGACTGTGCACAGAAGAAGATAAGCCTTGGACTCAGATTATGAAGGCTAAATATTCTCCTTACTGTCATTTTCTTCATCTTCAAGAAGCACAAAATAACACATCATGGATTTGGAAAGGTCTAGAATTAGGACTCCAATATGTTAGGCAGTTTCATAGATGGGATGTAATATGTGGTACAAAAATTTTAGTCTGGTATGACAAGTGGGTTAGAGGCTTGAATACTCCACCAGTGCCCAAAGCATTCAGAATTGTTTATGTTTCTGATCTTATGCTGCATAATCCAAAAAGGTGGAATACTCAGTTAATTCAAAAGGTTTTCCCAAAGAAATTTATTCTTAAAATGCATCTAGTCCACTTTGGCACTGACAAACTAATCTGGGAATTGAATAGAACAAGGGAATTCACTATTAAATCTACATATACTGAGCTTGTTAGGCAGTTTCATGTCACTTCAACACATAGAAATAGTGATATTCCTAAAAAGGTTTGGAGACAAATGTGGAAAATGAATGTACCTCATAAGGTAAAATTTTTCATTTGGAAATGTCTCAAAGAGATAGTGCCTACTAAAGAAAAATTACACAAATATAAAAAAGATATTATTCCTATATGTTCTAGATGCTTACAGGTTGAGGAAACATTGAATCATCTCCTTATTTAATGCGATCATTCAAGATCAGTTTGGTTTGGTATGAGTATTAATGTTTCCTCCTTACAAGATCAACACATTCAAGTAAAAGACTGGATAGTTTCTTGGTTTGCATCCACTAACTCAAACAATGCATATGCTTCATCTAACTGGATCTCAATGACAATGATTACTTCTTGGTTCTTATGGAAAAACAGGTGTCTCAAGGAATTTGAAAACAAAAACCAAAATCTATATTCTACAATTCACTCTATTAAAAACATGGTGAACCAATGTAGACAACATCATAATCATATTTCTACTCAGAAAGCTGTCCTTTGATCATAATAATTCATATATAGGTAGTGGTTTAATAATTCACAACTCTACAGGAACCTGTGAAGGCATCAGAGGCATATTCTTCGATGGAGGAATAGATCCAGAGTAGGCGGAATGTCTAGCCTTTAAAGAAGCTATTCACTGGGCTAGAGAAAGAGGATTGCAGAAAGTAACTTTTGAAGGTGACTGTGTAAATATGATCAATTCGGTGAAATATGCCAAATCTTCAGTTCATTGGATGAATGAAGGCATTGCAAATGAAATAAGGCATCTACTATCTTCCTTTTCTTGGTGTAATGTTAACTATGTTAAAAGACAAGCAAACAATGTTGCGCATGTAATTGCTAACAAAGCAAGGACTGGAAGAATCTCTTTTGATTATCATTGTAACTTTCCTGAGATCTTCATGAAAGAAATCAGGAATGATCAACTTACTGCCAGTTGAAGTTATTTTGTAATTATCCTAAGTAATACAAGTATTTGTTTGCATAAAAAAAAAACAAACCCCCAATTAATAACAAAGTCTGATGTTGTTGTACATTCTGAAAGAATAAAAAAAAGCTGTAGAGAGAAAGAAAGAGAAAGTAAAAAGATGAGAGCATCTTCCACTATTTATCAGAGTCCTAATAAGCTTGTATTTAGCAGTACTGTATTAAGATATTCATATCGACATTGTATCTAGTAGTGGCTATGATTCTATAACATTCTTATCTCAGTTTCATATGCATGGCCTGTTTTGTTACGAATATTTCATTCACTCATATAACAACAACATCATCACATCCAAAAGACTACTTCTTGATCATGGGAACGTGTAGTTGCAAGGTTTAGACTTTGAATACTTATCATGGGGACACACCAAGGTCTTTATTCATCTGGATTTCTCTGATTATCACTATTAAACCAGGTGATTACTAGTACTACTCATTACCATTTGTTGTTCACATATGTCATACCATCAAGAAGAAAGAATTGGTATACGAATATCCCTGGAACTCCCTAAACTCAGACAGTTGTGTCTCTAAGATCCTAATCAGCTATTAGAATGATTTTGTTTCATTAAGAAAGGTTGTATCGGGATTCCTTATTTATTTATTTGGGTCGTTTCTACTTAACAACATTACAAGTAATACTAGTCGAAGTATCAGCTCAGAGCTGCCGCTGGCGGCAGCATTGGCATCAACAACTGAATCAGCGTCATCATCAGTGCCAGGAGGAAGAACACCGCCGTTTCAGCTAAATATTCCATAATGTTGGAGGAGATTATTAACTGGATAAGCAAACTCCAGTTACTACTATCATTTATACAAATTCGTACGTTTTTTTCCCCTTCATTGCTCCTTATCTGCATCCATGTATAGTTTATTAGTGAGGAAATACACAAAACTGTGACTTAAATGTGCATTTCTTCCAAAAGTGTGACTGATCCCCAATATCTTCCAAAAGTGTGACTGACTTTACCTAATACCCAAGGTACCCTTTATAGCCCGATGTCTACACATTTATAGCCTGATGTCCACATATTTATAGCCGATGTCCACATATTTATAGCCTGATGTCCACATATTTTATGAATAGTGTCCGATGTCTAGACTTGAAACATGGATGTCCACATATGATTACGCCTAGATTACGGATGTCTACATATAATATCTACACATCGGTTAAAATATGGTGGGGTATCAGTGTGTCTATATGTACACATCAATGAAGGGGTGTCTACACATCCTTACCCGATGTGTACACATATGTTGTCGATATGTACACATCTGAGGACAAAATCCGGTATTTCCGTAAAAGACTAGGGCATATATGTCGGTTGACCGGTCATGGTCACACTTTTAGAAGAATTTTCAAATTGGTCACACTTTTGGAAGAAATGCACATTTCAGTCATAGTTTAGGTAAATTCCCTGACGCGTTTGGAAGAAATGCACATTTCAGTCATAGCGTTTGGAAGAAATGCACATTTCAGTCATAGTGTTTGGAAGAATTTATGACCCGGTCATGGTCACACTATTTTTATGACACGTCCTTACAGTCATTTCACCAAACGCTAGTTATGAGACATTAAAACATGAGTGATTTCCTATAAAGTACTAAGTATTCTATTTCTGGCTTTCTTCTTTTTTACTATTTCCTAGTTTAAGTTTCTTCTTCACACTTTACTCTGCCTAAAAATGATAATGTTGATCTTGTGGATATGCTTTAGACTTTGTGGAAAAGGTTTTTATTGAAGATGCAGAATATCAGTGAAGCATTTCTCCATAAGGCACTTGGATTCTACTTCTGGATTTTGCTTTCTCCCTCCTGTCATTTTTTTCGCTGAGCGATGATGATCTTTGGGAGCTTGCAGATGTGTCTGCTGTGGAAAAGGTTTGTGCTGAAGATGCTGACGAAAATATGTCGCTGAGTGATGATCTTTGGGAGCTTACAGATGTAGTTGGTGATCTCGTGGAAATGGTTTGTGTCGAAGATGCTGATGGAAATAACTCACTCATGTCACTTGTGCCAGAGCCAGAGGGTATTTCTGTCGCATCACTTTCTTGTTCAACCATTCTCCCATCATTTTGCCAACTGCTGGACTGAGGCAAGACGCTATCATAATAAGATTTTGATGGGAAGAAGTCTTCAATACCAGAAACTGTTACCCGATTTGTTAGGTATGTTAATGCATACACCACCTGGAGTAATATCAAACAAGAAAATATCACATCTACATATTATTAGGGGTACCAAGAGTTAGTTCTTGTTCTGCTTCATATATATAGGTCAGGAACTATTGGAACCATATATTTACAGTAGCGTATAAGTCTTTCAGAAGATTTTAATATGGATTATAAAAATGTAGAATGAGAATCAACATATAGACAAAGGTATTGATATGAGTGCAACCTGACTTGGAGACATCAGAGATGTGCAATTCATAGATATTCTAGGAGTAGGTTGATAGGTAATGTAGGAAAGAAGTTTGAGCTTTTCAGCAAGCAGCCTCAACATTTTAAGAAGCCTCTAGGCTCTTTTACTATGAGGCTCAAAAGGGACTCATTCAACTTGAGTAGGAATCTGGGGAAATGTATTCTGTAGACAAAAATGGTTCTCAACTAGATTTACTGGAGAAGAAGGAACAGAACAGTACTCAATAAACCAACCTGTATGCTTTATTAGTCTAGGCACCTGTAGTAAGGATGATTGTTGATACTGGTTATAAAGCTTACTTTTTATTATTTATGCTTTCACAGAAGAATTTTCCTCGAGCATCACTTACCTTTTTCATGGAAAACCTTTTGTCAGGGTTTTTCCGAAGACAATTTTCAGCTACTCGCACCATCCAAAAGAGTTGGAGAACATCATGCGAGTCTATAAGGTTCTTGTCGATTAAGTCCGGATATTTCCTCTCTTTCAGAAGTGGCCGTGCCTGCAAGGAAGTAAGAGAATTCCAAATTTTCTATTAATTAGTCTTTTCGACAAGAAAAAGGACATGAAAATCTTTTAAGAGATTATGAAAAGGTTACATATGATGGCATGTTGGAAACAGAGATTTTCTTCTTAAACGATCCTACTAAGACTTTCCTGAAATTACTTTGCTACAATTAATAGTGAAAAGAACAGTGTCATCATTTTTACCCATCCCACTAGGCTTTTTTCTCCAAGCTTTTTATCTGTAGTTCTCAGACCTGTTATCAATTGTAAAAGAACAACGCCAAAGGAAAAAACATCTGTCTTGGTTGACACTTTCCCACTTGCTGCGTATTCTGGAGCCAAATAGCCAAAAGTCCCAACCACCCTGGTCTCTGATGAGTGATCCGATCCTGCATGTTGTGTTCGTGCTAGTCCAAAATCTCCAAGCTAATATATGTAAGGTGATGCAAGGATTAGTGTGAAATGTTTTCCAAGAGTTTGTTTTAAGATGAGTATTCTATGTTTATCAAGAATTTCTTACCAGTGGCTCATAGTCGTGGGTTACAAGAATATTGTTTGGTCTCACATCTCTATGGATGATGTTGTTTTCATGCAGATAATCTAAACCTTCAGCAGCTCCAAGAGCTATTTTCATCCTGTGCTCCCAACGCAAAGGTTTGTTTGTGCTATCTGTATCTTTTCGTTAAAGTCAGTACATCTTCCCTTATTTTATTTTATTTTTGCGAGCATATGATGAAAAAAAAAGAAGTAAAATAAAAATAAACTTAACCACATGTCTAAGATGGTAATTACCCGAGAGATGTTTGTCGAGTGAACCATTGCAGACAAATTCATAAACAAGTAGTCTGTGACTTCTTTCCGAGCATGCTCCAAGTAGCATGACAACATGTTTATGTCTAGCCTTGCTGAGTGCATGAACCTCTGCCTTGAATTCCTTCTCTCCTTGCAAACTTGCATGTTTAAGTTGCTTAACGGCAATATCAAGATCCCCAAGCTTTCCTCTGTAAACAGAACCAAATCCACCTTCAGATAGAAATTTTTCTGGTGAAAATCCGCCAGTAGCTACTTGGAGCTCAGCATAAGTAAAGTCGCTCATCCATCCGAAATTTGGCCGTCTGTTCATGCAGACTGTACAAATGGAATTCTCAAGTTCTGCTTCAATAGCCCCGGCATGTAGTCCAGTTGTCAATAATTCTAGCTCCGCATGGGTATTGCATTTACCATCTTGATCTTGAGTTCCTACTTTTTTACCCTTTCTTTGTCCCATTTCTTGATCTTCGAAGATGAAATCTAGAGTTCTTACTTCTGCCATTTTGCTTGGTATGTTTATGTTGCTTTGTTCCTCCTGAAGGAATGAGGAGGAGTCCTCGGGGTTACTAAAACTTGAACTGGAAGCTACTTTTTCCAACAAATGCTCATTTGACTTGGATTTGGAAAATGAAGTCATTCTTGAAGTATCACTCCATGGCTTTCTTTTATCTGTATATACCCCTTCCTCACTACCCATGACTGTCTTACGAATTGATCCTGAAACAAGGAAAGAGGTTGGTTTTTCTACGTTCAAATTGAATAGATTTGAAAAATGGAATGGTGGATGGTTGATTACTTCTTGGGGAAAACTCATTGCTGAACAGTTCGTCTTCATCTGGGCTTCCTGGTACCATCTCATCATATGTTACATTACTGGTCTCGCTTCCTTCAGTATAAGCTTTGTGGTGTCCTCTTACTACTGGTCCTCTTAGCTTTTCAACATTGTTATCACGTTTCATTCTATATATACCACATGAAAGCCTTTCTGTGAAGTATTTTTTATCTTTTTTCATCTGCCTGTACCACAAATGACATTGGAAGAAAAAGAAGTCCAGGGGGAGATGGTAAGACACTTTCAGAGTTTCACTATATTTAAGTCAATGGTTTAAACACTTCCTTGTATGAACCCTATGTGACTTTTAGATAGCTATGCCCATAGTTGGGATCTGTGCATATAATTCTAAGATGGTGGAGAGAAATATTATTTGATATATGTGTATTGCTAACAATTAGCTAGGCATACATGTATTGATACAGAGAGAGATGTTGCAGAATAAGAACACGATAGTTGATGATGTTGGCAGGTCCAATAAAACATTAAAATATCCAAGTTCATTTCATTGTACCATCCAGATGCATTTTTCACAGATATGATTAGATATATACCTGTCAAGGATTACCCATGCTGCCTTCACATTCCTAGTTTCTTCTACGGCTACAATCTTCGGCGAAGATCCAACTTTAACTTCGACCTCAAATAGAATCTGAGATTTTCATAAACAAAAGGTTTCCATTAGAAATCTGCATTTATGAAAGTCTTGGAAACAATTAGACCATCAGGGACTATGATGGTAAAGCAGTTTGAACCCTATATACTGTAGGTTAGCAGGATGCAGCAAGCTAGTAGGAATCTACTGCACACGGCACACATATCTAGATTGTTTCTTGTAAAGTGAGTTATTCTTAATATCTTGCAGTTTAGCAAGCTAGTAGGAATCTACTTAAGTGCCTGCCAGAGAAAGAAATTTTAAAGACCCAGACCTTTTGTTCTGCATAGTGATTAGAAATCTTCATCAGCTCCACATTGTTATGGTACTCTTCCTTCTTCCGTGCAACTTCTTCCTCAATAACCTTCCGGTTCGCTCCAAACATCGAACTGGAGTCGACTTTGCTCTTGTATCCCACTGAGGAAATAGGAGAAACAAAATAAATTAACTTCTTTTTAGCAACTAATATAAATAATTTATAAATGAACGGTAGAGGTCTGCAGTTTTTGCTGCAGCTATTCAACCAGTTGTATTTTGCCGCTGTGTTCTTTGTTGTTGTTTTTCGAACTTCAGTAATTATGCTCATTTGTGAATAAAAAGAAGAAGCATGGAATCTTACGAAAATTTCCGGCTCTCATGAAAGATAACGTACTAGGGGTATTAACCTGGTGAAGGACTCCAAGAAGAATGAGTCTATCTCCGGGCTTTAGCAACAATCCATGCTCAGCCCATGTTATTGCACTGAAACTGATATCTCTTGATGCGTCCTGGATCACCACCACCGTCTGAGATGTCGTGGACATAATCTTCCTTTATGGCATGAGATGTTGAAGTTGCAATGAAACTGAAAACAGGTGAGTATGGCAAATTAAAATCTCTGGAGTTTCTTATAGGCTTTTCAGGTAATGTTTGATGGCAACATTCTCTGGAGTCTCTGAGGTGTTAGCTGGACTTTTTCTACTGTTCTTACATATGCAATTATTTTAGTTGATATTTATAACCTTAAAAGTATGCTGGGGAGTTAATTTCTATTTCACTTGTTTGGATTTGTGGAATTTGACCTTGCAATAATAACTGAATCTCCACTAGACATACAAGGATAATAGATGAAAAGGCAATGAAGTTTGTAACCGAGATAGATGCACAGTGGAAGGAATCCGCTAAACCAAGGAAACCAACTACAATTACACTTTCGGGTTGGATATCTAAGTTTCTGAAATCAGAGGAAGTATTTTAGCAACTTCATTTATTGATTAACTTAGTATTACTACAACCTTAAGGGTACGGAAAAATATAAGTAGATTGCATCTTCTTTTAAGTTAACTTTTTCTTCAAAACAACTTAAAGAGTTTTCACAAAGCTATGTAAAAGGAAATCCTTGGTGATTTTACCAGGACAGGTAGAGATAGAAAGAGAGAGTATGTGAAGGAAGTTTTGGTGGTGGTGATGGTAGATCCAAGTGAACATCTCAGATGCCGGTTCAGCGCATATTCGGATATCTGTCCTCTTAATTATTTGCTTTTAAGTAGGAAAGTTTATAATTGCTGAGGTTTCATTTTGTGAATTACTATGCCTTTCCATTTTGCAACCTTGTATTATTCTGTTGAATTATTTGCATGTTAATACTTAATAGGACAAGAAAATGGGAGGCGTTTCTGATCGGGGACGAAGCTTTGAGAAAGAGCCTGCTCTTTACTCTCTAGTTTTAAATTATTTTACATTGGGTTGATGTCATAGTGTCTGGCCTCTGCCTGTCAAACTGTCTGGGACTTGAGGATGGTGAATGGGGTTTCTCCAGGCTCTTATTGCAACTGTTTTGAATCTCCTCATTCCTCTGAAAAGTCTCATGTTAGTATTTTGGAAACAAGAAAAAATATTAGCTGTAGCAAAAAATCACACTGAGACACATCTGGAAACAGGTAGTCCAACACTGGTCTGTTTCGGTTCCATGATGGTCAGTTCTCAAGCATTTCTTGTTTCTGGTTTGATTCGGATTTGTGGTGAAACAGGTAAAAATTAGATTCCTCAAGTTTTCTTGTTCTACTAATTTTAGTTGATTGGCAGATTAGGCCAGCTATTAAAAAATTGATTTAGTATGCTTAATGTATCGTTTATGGCTGTTTTATTAGAAGGAAGCCACACTCGGTTGTCGTGATTAATATTCTTTGACTTTGTACAGTAAAGCCGTCCCTGTGATTTCATTGGTAGTCACAGGCTCAACCCAACACCTCTTTCTCTGATCTGTCTGGGCTTTAAGCAGTTATATCGTCATTGATGAAGAATCTTATATTAGGAGAGAGGGTTAGCGCAACAGCCATTTATTCCCATCCAAGATATATGCTATGGGGAGACTTATTAGTGATCGGTCTAAATTATCCTTTAGCCTATAACTTCCTTAAAAGTAAATTTACCTTCATTTTGTTAGTACTTTTTGACGGTTGTTCATTGAATCACCAACTCCTAAAATGAAAAATTAGATCACAATACCAATTTCATAAATTTCCACTAAACCACCATGGAAGTAACGAAACAAACAAGACAATTATCACTAGGTGCCAATCCAAACATTAGTACCAGAGCTACTGCAAAAGAAGTTATTTAAAATCCTCTACATGAAGAAAATCAAAGAGGAAAATGGTACAAACTCCAAACATTATACCCCATATGATCTAATAGGTGGGGAAGAAAAGTATGAACCTGTAAGAAAAAAATTTGTTTTTATATTACTGATGTTTGGTTTGAACTTATTCAGGTTTAGATCTACTTTGAATCTTTCCCGTGTTAATTAAATTTTAAGTCCGTGGATTTTCAAAATCACAATAACAACAAACTAGTTTCCGTGATTCCCAAGTATAGGTTACACAAAAGTCTGAAGCAAATTTTTAGATTTTATAAGAAAATGAAATTTATTTTGTTTACTTTTGGGATACATACTATATTGAACAAACTTTTGGATTAGTTAGTTGAGTTCAAATTTTTGAAGTGATATTTCTCTATGTAAGTAAAATAAAACCGATTTAGCGTTATTTGAGTGAAAGAGAACGACAAAAAAAATCTTCAAACAAAGAAAGAAAGAGGAAAAAAATAGAATTAAAATTAAAGTGGGTATGATTCGGAGGCCTTAGAAAAGGCGAGTTAGCCAAACCATTTGTTAGATGGTTTTGTTTGGTTGGAATTTATAAAATATGAACTTAAGAATTTTGGGATGATGTTGGTTTTTCTTTAGGGTTTTGTTATCTTGTGCACCGATGTACAAGATAACAACTAATTATTGGCATTGGAGGTTGTAAACAACGAAAGTAAAAAATAAAAAGATGTTGTCAATTTGCATTGGAAAATGTAAAATTTAATAAAAATTTTTAATTTCTTTTCTCCATAGATGCAAACATTGCATTCTCCAACATCTTCTTTATTTTTGTTTTGCAACTTTCAATACCAATGATAGGCTATAACCTTGTGCATGTTTTTTTTTATGATGAACTAACCTCTATTGTAAATGTAATTACAGATTTAATAGCTAAACTTAGTTGTTGTTTTTTTGTAGCGCGGGATATAACTTACAATTGAGATATTGTATGAAAAGTATTACTAGAAAACAAAACCTAGTAAATGATGGTTTAACTTCTAAAATTTTGTGCTAAGAAAGTTATCAATTGACGCCCATAAAAACTATTAACCAATAAATTTTCCGTTTGCATCAAAATCAAGTAAGAAAAATGTTAGGGTTTTGTTCCGTATACAAAGCCATATGGATGAAAACAGACTTTAGGTAACAGTTTTGCAGCAGAAAACAGTCAGCTATGGTGAAGAAACCATGGCGGTGAAGGTTTATGGAAGAAGAAGAACAAAGGAAGAGGTAAACTCTTCGTAATATGTCTTGTTGTTTCTAATGTTTAGCGCTAGTGGGTTATATAACTAGTTGATTATATGATGTGTGACGATGTAATAACTTGTTATGATAATGAAAGATTCTCAGGGTGGTTTTGGCTTTGGATGTAGCCTACAAAGGTAAACCACGTAATCTTTGTTTCGTGTGTGTCTATTATCGTATTGATTATATATTCGTGCAATTATTATCCGATCATGCTAATCTAAAGATGTAAGTAAAAGGATTCGAGCTAAGTTATCTAAAGTAGGATGTTTCGTGGAATTGACTTCTATGGAAACATGCCGGTTCGAGATGAACGTAACCTCGGTTTCTCGACAAGTGGTGCAGTAAGTGTAGATAAAGATGGCGGTGATTTGGTAATTTGAACAAGAGGTTTCAAAGAAGAAAAGTCTTGGTTCATAGCAGAATGATATAATTCGTGAAGATGATGAGTAAATCAAGGTCGAACAAAGAATAAGATGACAACAAGAAAGAATCGACAACTTTGCTTGATGTGGCTATGATTCGTGTTAAAGGTGTTTTCTTTACTAGAGAAGATCGTTCGTAGGTTCAACTGGCGTCTGCAAATATTGTCAGAAGAATGTTTTGAATCATGGTGGTGCTAAGTGACAATCGTTCAGACACAATATATGAATATTATAGCATGTGTTTTCTACATGGAGGATGACTCAAGATTGTTGGTTCTTGGAGTTGGTGAAATCCGTCTGGAATTGTTCGAATGGCTCAGTTTAAACAATGTCAAGTGTTAGACATGTGTCAAAGAAGAAGTATTCTACACAAGGTGGAATAATGAGTGATCATAGCGACGAAGTAGTTTGATACAAGTCATGCGGAAACTTGTATAAATTATATGAAGAAGTTGTTTGTGGTGATGCTAGAAGATCGACATACATCTATTCCGGTGGAGCAAGTGCAAAGGAGGAATTTGGCTTAGGTGGTGATTCAAGCTCAAAGTACAAGAAAATTTTGATTCGTGAAAATGATGATGTCCGCGAGGATGGTCTTGTATAAGGTGGTAAACATTCATGATTTGTTGGAGTGAAGATGGTGGTTTTTTTCACGTCACAAAAGGTGGTGATTGTTAGGGTTTTGTCCATATACAAACCTGGATGAAAACAGACTATAGGTAACAATTTTGCAACAGAAAACAGTGATCTATGGTGCAGAAACCGTGGCTAAAGGGAAATTTTGGGTTTGGAATGTCTACAAGGCTTACTTGGATTAAGAAACTTGTATGATGGTTTGGAGGAGTGTTTTCCAAGTTTAGGGTTTCCTAATTAAGGCGTGAGACTATTCTTAGAAATTCTCTAAGACTTGGGGAGCAAGGATGTAATTACTATATAAGAGGAGTTATATAGTGAGGGGAAATCATTCTCTTGGTTAATTCTCTTGGAGAATCCTCTCAAGAAGTAGAGTGATCGAGGGTCACAACCTTTGTGTCCTAAGATGGTTGGTGATGGGGGGAAATCTATGTGAGAAGAGGGACTTTCAGTAAGAATGGGTATGGGAGAAATCTAGGGTTTCTAGGGTTCAATGGGGGAAGCTAGAATTCATGATGTTCTTCATGTTCTTGTCTGAATTCGAAGAAACCATGGCGGTAAAGGTTTATGGAAGAAGAAGAATAAAGGAAGAGGTAAACTCTTCGTAATATGTCTTGTTGTTTCTAACGTTTAGCGCTAGTGGGTTATATAACTAGTTGATTATATGATGTATGACGATGTAATAACTTGTTATGATAATGAAAGATTCTCGGGGTGGTTTTGGCCTTGGATGTAGCCTACAAAGATAAACCACGTAATCTTTGTGTCGTGTGTGTCTATTATCGTATTGATTATATATTCGTTCTAGTATTATCCGATCATGATAATCTAAAGATGTTAATAAAAGGATTCGAGCTAAGTTATCTAAAGTAGGATGTTTCGCGAGATTGACTTCTATGGAAACATGCCGGTTCGAGATGAACGTAACCTCAGTTTCCCGACAAAATAAAGTGGCTTCTAACAAAAGCATGTCACCGGAGATGAATCTCCGTGTTCCTACCGAGTGATGTTGAACTTAGTTACATAGTTGTTAGTTATTTAATTTCAAGTTTGCTCTCCTCTCCCTTAGAATTTCCGTTTATTTCCAAAGAAAAGAAAAACTCACAGAAACTTCTTTCTTCTCCTTCATCTTTAATCTAGATTTGCTCAAATTAATTAGGTAGATCCCAGTAATGTTTATATAAGGTCTCCTACTAGTACGTAATTATTATATCTATAGTAAATTGTAATATTTATTTAGGTGATTACTAAAATGTTTTATATATTTATTTTATTTTCATATTTGACGGTTTGTTTTATACAATTATTAGGTTACTTATTACATATCTCCATAATGGTTTCACATAGCCTTCAAGGCATTTTTATCAAATGTCACAATCATTTCAAGTATATTTCCGAGGGCGATCTATATCGGCTTGACATGGATCTCCATGTTTATGAAGATCCATCGCCAGTGACATAGTTGGTGAGCATATCGGTGGGAAGGCGGCCAAAGGTCGTTCGTTTTTTGCATTTTGATTGATTTTTTACATTAATTAAGTGAAAATCAAATTATAAAATATTTAATTAAACCCAACATAGTAATTTAAGTTGTTTTTTACATTTACGTCGTACATATGACGTATTCTTATTGATTTTATATCAGTTTTATAACTTTGACCTCATTAAAAATAAATTTAAAATTATTATACATATCTATCCCTGCAGGGTATGTACATTACAAAAATCCTAAGTTTAAATTAGTGAAATCTCAAAGTTAAGTAGGGTCTACCGGCCCACTTGTCCCCATTTCCCTATGGTATTGTCCATGAATATGAGATGTGATCGCGATTTCAGTGTATTGTACAAATCGCTCCTCTATAGGAACATTTAGTTTAGATGAAGAAAACAAAAATTTCTCAATAAAGAAAATTTTAACTGATGGAATATGAATTTTTGCACCATCCCTGGATCGGTCTCCTTAATAAAATGCACGTATTCGTTGAGATTAGTCCCACATTGTATGAGTTCTTTATGATCATGCAATTTATGTTTATAAGGCTTGAGCAACCCTAATCTTGCAAGTTGGTTTTCGAGGTTAGTTAGGTCTATGGATTTCAATATGGTATCAGAGAAGGTTATTTGCGATGACTCGTTTGACCGTACCTTTACTCTGCGCCACTCGATTTATCGTCCACGTGTTAGACCCAACAAGGCTACACGTGAGGGGGCGTGTTGAGATTAGTCCCACATTGTATGGGTTCTGTATGATCCAGCGGTTTAGGTTTATAATCCTTGAACAACTCTAACCTTCAAGCCGGTTTTCAAAATTAGTTAGGCTCATGTACTTCAATAGCATTTAATACTTTTGCACTTTTGTATATCATGTATCTTGATTTGTATGTATAATGCAAACAATATACGAAATTGGGAGAATTTCTCTTGTTCCTTCAAAAAATAAAATGTTACGTAGAAGTTTTCCTTTAAATTATGACCATATCACTTCGAAATAACTCTATTATATTGTGGTATGTAGTCAGGGACAAACCTGAGCCAAGGCTTCAAGACACGATCAAGGACAACAAAATCTTCATTCTTTTAACATATTTTGTGAGCATTTTTATTTCCAAAGATGGTCTATCTATAATTATAAACAAAAAATGGGTAGCACATTAGGAAATATGGATAAAAACAAAAATGTATACACACGTGCCTAATACTCCCTCTGTTCCTAAAAAATAGTTTTGGAACCTGTTTATTAAGGGTAGTTTTAGAAAACTACTTTCTCACATACTAGATATAAAAATTGTGCAAACAGGAAAAGTACCTCTTTTTAAGAACGGAGGGATATGTATGGTCTTATATATTATCTCTAACAGGTGGTATTGGTGTAGCTTCAAATTATTTGGCAGAAGCTTATGGTGTCATGTGTGCTTTGGAACTGGCAATTCTATGGAATATGCAGAATATCATTGTTGTGTCAGATTCAAAAACTGTGCTTGCAGAATTTGCTCAGGGGAAAGTTCCATGGTTTCTAAAGGGGAGATGGAGAATGGTTATAAGGAATTTCAATCAAATAAAGTATCAGCACTGCTACAGGGAAGTGAACTTCTCTGCAGATTGTATGGCAAAGAAGGGAGCCTCTTTAGCAGCAGGTAAAAGACAAATCCATATGGGAAGGCCTAAGGGTGCACACGGTACGGTTCGGCTCGGTTCTTGCCGAGGCCGAGTACATGTACCTCCCTAGCCTCGGTTCCAAAATTTTGGACCGGTACCTATACCTTGTACCTCGGTTCTGGTACCATTCGGTACACGTACGGTACCATGCACGGTACCGGTACCATTCGGTACAAATTTTTCAGTAAAAAATCATGAAAGCAGACACCGCACCAGTGTAGAATCATGGGACTTCATTTTTGACAGGAATTCAAAAAGACTAAAAAGAAAAATATATCCTTGTTTAAAAAATAGGAGAACGGGGACGCTCGGAAAATATCCAAAAATAGAATAAGAAAATAAGCACAAAGATTTGCCGTCTCTAAGTGCAAATCTTCTTCAAGAATCTCTAAAATCTTCAAACTGATGAACTTTTTCAAAGATGGACCAGACAGTTAGTTCCCTTGGAAACCCCCAATATTTTCTTGTAAAGAATGTTCTTTCCACTCCACTGTTGTTTCCCTTTCCCGTTCTTTTGAATCTCAAAAACTGAGCATGAATGGTACCAACTAGTCTTAGAAGCTTACACCGACAGTCCGTTTTCTTTTCTTTTTTTTAGTTTGAACCAACGTTAGTGGATTCTCTAAAAAAAAGGTAGATAACGATAGACAATTAGAAGTCTAGAAGTTCTACCGGAAGGAGCTGCGATTGCGAAGAAGAAGATGAAGACGACAAGAGAAAGTTTCTCTGAGAAACGGAAAGGAAACCCATCTATTCTTCATCGCAACCTAATTTATTTATATACCACCATCAGATGGTTCATAATTAATCCCTAAATCTAATGATCACTATTACTCGGTACAAACGGGACGGGACGGTACATGCATAGGACCGTGTACCTCCCTAGCCTCGGTTCCTATTTTTTGGACCGGTACCTATACCCCCTTCCTCGGTTCGGTACAAAAATAGGTACGGTTCCACCGGTTCTGGGACAGTCCGGCGGTCCGGCTCGGTTCCTGTGCACCCTTAGGAAGGCCTCATTGTTTACCAAGAATTGAAATGCCCAATGTTGATTACTTTAGGTTTTGCTGAGGTTTTATTTTCATTCCTTTAAAGTGAGTGGTGTAGGCTTAGAAATGGGTTTGTTCTTTATTTTGCAAGTTTATTTTCCTATGTAATTGGGTTATCAGTTTTGCAATTTAATAAATATATATGTGATTTTTTTGAGTGCACCCTTAGGAAGGCCTCATTGTTTACCAAGAATTAAAATGCCCAATGTTGATTACTTTAGGTTTTGCTGAGGTTTTATTTTCATTCCTTTAAAGTGAGTGGTGTAGGCTTAGAAATGGGTTTGTTCTTTATTTTGCAAGTTTATTTTCCTATGTAATTGGGTTATAACAGTTTTGCAATTTAATAAATATATATGTGATTTTTTTGAGATATTATATTATAATAATTTATTATTTAATTGTTGGGGAATGTCCATCTTAAGTGGAATCGTACAAAGCCCTAGTTGGTAGCCTAGCAACTTCGCAGCAAATCTTCCCAAGCATTGAAAACCACGACATCATCGGCTATGAGGCAAAGTGATCATTGTCCCCAACACCTTTTTGAATAACAATACCTAACCTATAGAAGCGACCATGAAACAACAAAAAATAAAGCAACAAACCCGCCTGAAAAGAAAAAGCCACTACAAAACTAACGAAAACCAATGAGACAAATCATTGCTAACTAAACAATTTTTCAAACGCTTAAAAAGCACATATGATGTCATCACTAAGCTCCCCTAAAGTAGTGAAAGCCAAAATCCCCAAACCATAGCCATGTGAAGTACTTAGTACGTCTAAGCGTAATAGCTCTTGAAATAGCTTGGCCTGAATTATGTGATTCAAAAATATATATATATATATATAAATATATATATATATATTACTCTCTCCGTTCGCTTTCTATTGGCAAAAGTGGGTTTTCCTTACATATTATGAAACACCTTGTTTTTATAAGTTTTTTTTGTTTTTCCTGTTTTATCCTTTGATAAAAAAGGTTATTAAAATATAATTTTAGATACCAATATATTATCTCCTTCTCGATTTAGTTGCTATCTTAGGATTTTATTTTGTCATAATTTGGTTGACATAGTTTATGTTTTTTCCTTTTTTGGCCTAATTTATCCCTAACTTGTAAATAATCCATAACTTAGAAAAATGTGTAGGTCCAACTTTCTATAAAACATTTTGAATACCCTATATATATATTTCTTCATTTCCCATCAAACAATTTCGATTTTACTTGTTTTTTTCAAAATTAATGAAAATAAAATATCAGTCAGTACCATTATTCAATACTTAATTCTAATTGGTAAAAGAATCATACAAAGCTTTTGGTTGGTAACCTAGAGACAAGCTGGGATCCAACTCCTCTTTGAATAGCAACGCCTAATCTATAAAAAATAAAACTACCTACGCCACTACTAGCGTCATTGCTAAATAAACAATTCTTTAGACGCTTGAAAAAAGCCAGAGTATCCTCACCAAGTTCCTCTAAGGTAGAGAAATCTCTAACACCCAAACCAAATCCATGTGCAGCACAGTTGTCCGAGTATTTGGTACGTTTACGTGAAACCGTACCAGAAATAGCCTTACCGGGGACAAAGGAGCGGACACCATCACCATTGAATGGAGAGACACCTGTAACATCCATACAAACATCTTTCCTATTTTCCCAGTTAAGAACAAGGATATCTGAGGGGTTTTAGATCTTTGTCATCATCCGTCCGAAGACTGAGAGAAACCTCCTTGCGCGCAGGCACATTGGCTTTGTAACAAATATTAATGATAACATCACGAACAACATCATGGCGAAACTTATATCCAATATCCTTAGCACAATGAAGCGCATGATCACCAAAAATGTCCATAGATTTGTTACAACTTGGGCATAAACTATTGTCAACAAACAGAGGAATACCAAGGCGATAACAAAGCACATCTCTAAATTGTCTAAGTCCGAGGCATTGATTAAGCCCACTAATGGGTACCGCCAAAAGATAATCTTGGGCATGCTTGACACGGTTACATTGCCATAGGACGGAATCTCTTGCAGACATATGAAATTGGTCTGTGATTTGCTTCTTAACTACATCAAAATAAACAACTGCCAGGGAATGCATGGAAGGGGGGAAGTATCATCGACGCAGTAAGTAGACGGTAATCCACATACCTGGGTGAAGGTCTGAAGAGCCAACTGATAAGCTGAACCTCTGTCTGTTGAGAATAAATCACCAAGGATCACTTTCTGCACTAAAGCAAGAAAACAGTAAGCATGAGTGTCAGCCATGGTATAAATGCCAAGCCCACCATCTTTAATAGGTAAGGTAGCTAATCTCTTCTGTAGAGGACCAAAACCCGCACCATCCCCAGTAATTAGAAGCCTCAAATACTAATATAAATGGTCATCATAAAGATCGGTGGCAGGTTGTAGAGCAGCAGGATTGGTAGTTCGCGTTGCAAAATAAAGTCTAGACACACCCGTACAGTTGCGAAGTAAAAGCATCTCACTTTGAGGATCCTTGAGTTTTTTGATCGCATCCATTAGTTGAACAGTTTTGCGCACCCTGTTCAACAACATGTCGCTAATGAAGTCCATATCCAAACTCACTGGGCCGCCCAAAAGTTTAACACCCTTAGAAGGTCTACCAATATCCGAGGGGAATACACCATCTGTTGTACTCCTAGGATCAAGGGAAGGCCAAAAGACTTTCGTTTTCTTTATATTGAGGTGTAACCCCCTACTTGGTCCTTCAGATTCAATTATACGCAAAGCCTTAGCTACCTCTAGTGTATCACCAACAATTGTACCATCATCCAGGTATCATGCGTGCAAATCGAGTGTGCAACGAGAAGCAATAGTCTTCACTAAAGGGTTAAGTGTCAATGTAAATAACAAGGGACCGAGGGGGTCACCTTGTTGCACACCAAGAGCAGAAGACAAAATATATTGGGAATAATAAAGCTTAGCCGGACGTAAGTAACAAAATTCTACCCAGCGAGAAATACCTGGTCAATGAAGGCGGACTTCCTTGATGAGCCGAGATCTACTCACCATGTTGAAAGCATTAGAAAAGTCAATTAGCAACATTGACATTTTGTCCGACTGACCCTTCATCTCTAAAAGGCGATTTACAGCATGTAAAATACCTTCCCCTCCTATAGGAACACCAACCCTAAATTGGCAATCTCCTAAATAAGAGGTCATGTCCTTTCCAACAACAAAAGCAGCCACCTTGGAAACCAATCTACGCCAAACCGTACCAACTGCAATGGGCCTAAGACCTCATCCCGGCTTAAGCAATGGTGTCAACGGTACGCTAACAATGTATTCGCCTAATTCACTAGGACATTTTCCAGCCAACCAAAGGTTGAAAACCCCAGAAATAGACAAAAGCAAGTAATTATCGTACCAAAGGTTGAATTTTTTTAAGATATGGGCTTTTGAAATGTAATTATCGTAGACGATTAATTTAGCATATATCTATACGCCGACGGATTTTAATACTCGATCCTCCTAATATATGGAGTAACTTCATTGATGCATTTCCAGCGATAAGGTTTCTAATGATTATTGGATGGTTATTTTCTTGATTTCTTGTGATTTATGTTTGGCATTATTGAGTTCTTTACGTAACTTTGTATGTGAATTATTGTTCAGTAAACAATAACGCGTGATTCACTTTTATACTTGTGAAATCTATGGAAAAATTGTTGGAAGTTTTTTTCTTGAAGATCATATTCTATGTCGCAAACCCTAATTTAGGGTTTTCCGTCCAAAATGCTTGGTATGAACGTCTTTTGGCAAGCAAAAAGGCCAATGGCCGACCACGTGGGTATTCCCATGCCTGCTTGGGGGTGATGGAATTGATGCGGGGTCATCGATCCTCCTGCGAATCATATGGTGCGGAAGTCCGGATGCTCAGTCGGGCTAGTATAACACCAGAGAGGAGGGCTCAATCGGGCTAGTATAACAGCAAAGAGAGGGGGCTCAATCGGGCTAGTATTTCTGTAGAGATGGCTCGGGCTAGTATAACACAGAAATCGGCACATGCGGGTATTTGGTACATGGTTTCATTATAGTGCTTGGAAATTTCAAGGAATGGGACTGTTGCTACAAGTTCCATTCTTGGTGAATCAAGTGAGGGAGTATCCAACACTTATAGATGATCTTTTATGGTTTTTACAAATTTAACCTTAAACGAAAATCCACCATCAACAACGATTAATTTAGCATATATCTATACGCCGACGGATTTTAATACTCGATCCTCCTAATATATGGAGTAACTTCATTGATGCATTTCCAGCGATAAGGTTTCTAATGATTATTTTCTTGATTTCTTGTGATTTATGTTTGGCATTATTGAATTCTTTACGTAACTTTGTATGTGAATTATTGTTCAGTAAACAATAACACGTGATTCACTTTTATACTTGTGAAATCTATGGAAAAATTGTTGGAAGTTTTCTTCTTGAAGATCATATTCTATGTCAGGTATTGATTAGTTTTTATGGTTTTTTCATTTTATGTTGGTAATGATTTTGTCTAGTTTAAGTAATTTTGGAATGTTTCTAAATTTTACTATGCATTCACTTGTTAAATATTGTTCATATGATCCTAACATGGGCCTGACATTGCTAGTTATGTTAAATATTGTTATCTAAGTACATATGATTCTTTAATAGTGGTCGATGTTGTAAATCATAATGATAACAATGGATGCGTAACTTCTAATTACACATGTGTTCATGGGTATAAACGATTTACTGGTTAAAACGTAAAGTGGTGGAGTTGGCAACTGCTCGATTAAGCAAATCGTATAAAACCTTTAACAGATGCACTGCACGGGAGTGCTTTGTGTTCAAGAGATTAATCTGTAAGACTCTAGCCTAAACCAAGAAATGGTTGATCCTGATTCAATTCGGTCACAAGGAAGGAGAAGAGTTGGTCTGTACGGAAAGAAGCTGAGAATGTGTTGAAATCAATGGTAATTGATTGATTGTGGATGTGTTGAACTGATATGAAGATGATTTCTCTGTGTTAGACCG
This sequence comes from Papaver armeniacum, assembly GCA_023531295.1. NCBI lineage: Eukaryota > Viridiplantae > Streptophyta > Magnoliopsida > Ranunculales > Papaveraceae > Papaver > Papaver armeniacum. The sequence continues at coordinate 271,260 of JAJJWW010017799.1, forward strand.
AGAGAAAGCTTATATGTGTGATGATGATAGACTCTCGCAAAATTTCAGTTGAATTACGTTAAGTAAAAGTTATCAAATCATAGGTTTTGGAACCTATTTATTGTAGAGGTAGTTAACACATTGATTTCCAGTAAGTATGACGGTTGAAGAGGAGTGGAAGAGTAGGGAAGTGGGAAATCGTGGTTGAACCAGTTCCGTTTTGCGAAGGAGACTTGGTTGATCGTCTGAACACTACTCCACTTACTTCTTCAACTGCCAACATAACTTAGTCATTTTCTCATCATGGATGTATTGATACATGCACGTGTTGTAGGTCGCCAGATCAAAACCCTAATAAATATCCCCCATGTGACATGATTGATGTCTCATGTAAAGTCCGCTTAGCAGACGAGTATTTATTTAGTCAATCGTTGACTTGGATAGACCATGAGCCTTAGCTTGATAATTCGAGCATGATTCTGAATGACAAATGTGACATGCCCCTGTGACTCATCATTATGATAGATGAAGCATAAAGTGTTTACTGAGACAACAATGATGCTTTGCAGACCATTTACATCGAGTTTGATGGATTATTGATGATTGTGACATATCATTGTACTAGCCGAGGAAGCAATGATACTAGATTGATCACACACCCAACCCTCGCCATGGAAAGTATTTATGGGTAGATAATAGAGGTGTCCACAAGAATGAAAATCCAATTGAAATTAATTAGGATCGGAGAAGCACCTGAAGCTATATTTGGAGAAGAATTAGAAGTGGAACCTAATCAAGAAACTAAAGAGGGAGAATTTTATGAAGAAGAAGTTGACCCTGCAACAAAGGAAAAAAAATTGAAGAGGAAGAATCTGATAATGAAGAGAAGAGATGGAATCGGAAGAATTTAATGATTAAGAGAAAGAAGATGAAGAAAATGCCAAAGAATGTGATGATGAAGAAGAAGAAAATGTTGAAGGAAATGAGGAAGAGGAAAAAAATGTAGGAAAAGAAATGGTTGTTTCTGCAACTTCGTTATGAAATGCATGCATATTCCTAAAGGCAAAGATGTGTTGTTTCCACAGAAGAATAATAGAAAACCTTGGGGTGAGGCCCCAGATAAGTCTGCAATCTTATTTGGTTACACTCACTCCTGGACTGCTAAAATCTGTTAAGCTAGGGTTTGATTTTGTTTAAAACATTAACTTGATATGAACTTGTTTAACTTAAGTTTATAACTTGTTTCATATTATTTTGTTTAATAACATTTGTTTATATTCTTTGTAGGATCATATAAAGGCGATCATAAAATTAAAATGTCAAAGGGCTACACATTGGCCATTATATGAAGAATGCGCTTTTGTTTGTAATCTAGTGTTGAGTATAGGGTTAGGGCCCGAAATTCTCAATACCCAGGTAGAGTATGGTAGTGTTGTGGTCTCTGCCTTCAGGGAACAATATTGGTACGAAACCGATGCGTTTTATCCCCCATTTAGCGAGATGATAATAATGCCAGATGATGTGAAACAAATTCTTAACCTAGAAATTGAAAGAAAAGTTATGGCAGAAGGTTTCGACAAAAACATGTCCTGGAAAGATCTTTATAATCTTGTTGAAGACACTCTTGGGTGGGAAAAATACGAAACCGATACGAAGTTTCAGTTGGCTGTTGGAGATAAACCAAATAAAGCAATAAATGGTCCAGGAATACCTATCACCAGAAATCTATTGTTGAAGAATTTGAGGGCCAAGTTTGGAGGAACGATCAAGAATGAAGGGAAAGGTCAGGTGATAAACAAAACAAGAGTTAGGCGTACAACCACATCGTACTTATTGTATTCCCTTGGGACCATATTCTTCCCGGATAACTCGGGAAATAGTGTTGATGTTTATTACCTATAATTGTTGAAGGATTTGAACAAGACCGCAGAGTATTCATGGGGCACTACCACCCTCGTATATTTACTTGAGAGCATTAGAAAAGCCTCGAGAGTTGGAACTACTGAAATTTCCGGCAATTTTAGTCTTTTTCAGGTAATTTGTTACATTGTTCATTTCAAAGTTTATTATATAAATTATGTTTATTTTATATATTATTTTGGTGCATTATCTTATATATTATTTTTATTTTCATAAGCATGGGTGTATGACCACTTTCTGAGCCTGAGACCTTCTACAGAATGGGAGGAAATAAAGATGAGAAAATATCTCTAGTGAGGAATCAAATAGATGGTTTCAGTGTTGGAGATGTTATTTTTGACCCTTTTTTGAAGCTCAAAAATGGAGTTGATATTCGTTTGTTTATACATATCGCAGGCTACAATAGACAATTATATCATCCCACAGGTTTCGTTATGATGAATCCTCGTCGCGTATTTCGCTACATTGGTCATATCCAAGAAAAGTCTACTAGGGAAAACTTCAAATTACATACTAATGGATCCGTGATAACAGGGCCCAACATTGTAATCAAATACAACCTAACTTCGGCGATCGATGTTAGGAACAATCGTCATGAACAAAATACCAACTTGAAGTGGGAGAGGCAGTGGCTCATAATAACACGAAGTTGACCACAAAATATTACGTGCATTGGTATTATCATTTTGGTCATCCTCATGTGATCAATAAAGATCCGGAAGCCCAAAAATCAATTCAAAAGGCTCAAAAAAGAAGAAGGTTGATACCTAGAAAGAGAGTAACGGTCTATTTAGTATCACTTGGAAGAAATATTTCATGTCGTTCCGTAAAGTAGTTATTCTCTTGTAAGGTCCTTTAAGATTTATTTACCTTGTGGAATAATCCACTAATATTTATTTTGACATGTGAATATAGAAATAGTGAGGACAACCATTGGAAAATAGTATAACCACACACATCTATAATGGGGATGTGATTAGATTCGCGGAACAAATGACCTTACAAAACCAAATCAGGAACGTGCATGATCCAACCAATAAAGAATGATATGAGTGGTTGGTCCTGGAAGAAAGATGCTTAAAGAGAAGCATCAATCTTCGAGAGGTGCAAGTACTAGAAAAATTTATCCGTCACCTAACAGTGAAGAGGATGTGTACAGTGTGGGTACTAGCCATAGAGGTGATCGAGGTCGTGGTGCTTGTCATGATGGTCCTCGCATTCTCCTTTACCTAAGTCATAAATATCATTATGCATAGAAAACACTCCTTTTATTTTGGTTGTTTGTGTGGTTAATGGATATTATGACAAACTAATGTTTACGTAGTTAGTTAGAATTATGAACAAGTTTCAATTATGTAGAATGAAAAACAACTGTAATGTTTGTGTTAAAGTAACTAAATTTGAAGTTATAATGGATGAAAAACATTTCTACGGTTGATTACTGTTATAGCACTGCTCGGTCGAACTCGCAAGCGTTGCTATCTCAAGCTTGTTTGTCAAGTTTAGTTGCCAAAACTATAAGTCTTGATTTCTAGTCTACTTATAGATAAGTCTCGGATTAGGATAGAAAGTGTATTTGAGCTTTAGACTTCACGGCGTTCATCGATTGAAGACGAAGAACTACTAAGGGGAGCTTGTGGAACTTCATCAACAAAAGGTATATGGAGACTTGAACTCAACTATTACTCAAAAGTCTATCTACTTTATCTCATATTTGAGACAAAAGTTGTATACCTATATAGACTTCGATATTTCGAGCTGAGTTTAACTCGCTTACATATCTCTCGAAATATGTGTTGGTAAGATTTCACTTTAACCGAGTTCATCTTATATTCTTGACGAAAGTCAAAAGATGATCATGTGAACATCGCCTGGCAACATCTTATATGATTTGTGTGAGATAGTCATTTGGTGTAGACTCGGAATGTTTCGTATTGATCTATCGATCACTTGAAAATTTCTTTGAAGCTTATAGTTTGTGTGAGACAGCTATTGTCGTCTTCTAAGAATGTTTCAATGATTGAAATGGGAGTTTAGAACAATTAACCATGATTGGATATAACACAGTATGCGTACTTGTATGCTAACTGTTGCAAGTTATTCCAAGTCCGGGAACCATAGTATGCATACCTGTATGCGTTCTTGTTGGTTAGTTGAAAGTCCGAGAACTTAATATGCATACCCGTATGCGTATTGGCGTAAGTTCAAATCCGAGAATTCAACTGAGTTTGGTGGTGTACGGCAGTCAGCGTACCTGTTCGCATACCGATGAACCCAGACCAAGTCCGGCCACTTAGGTATGCGTACTCGTTTGCATACTTGAGTAGGTTATGTTCTAAAATCGGTTTGTTCATGAACTAATACATTTATAAATTAAGGAATGCAATCTTTTGCAAACCATGGCTATAATGTTCATGAATTGATTCGAGTGAATCAAAATCAGTTTTGCTTCAATTGTGTCTTGTATACTTCTATGAGAATATAAACAATTGAACAACTCTATAACTAGTTTCATTTGAGTCATTTGAACTAGTTGTGTTAAGATGAACAAGGTTAATGTGAAAGTGTTCATATGGCTAACTTCGGTTAACTATTGTTGAGCCAACAAGGTGTACATGTTTAGGTATGGTTACCCATATCTAAATGAAGTCACTTTTCATTTGTGTGTAACAAGCTAAGTTCGATCTAACGGTTGAAAGATATTAGCTTGAGTCTAATCAGGTTTTCATCTAACGGTGAATATTGAATTCTTTGTTACCAAGGTAACATTGATTGCAAACCCTGATTTGAAGACTATATAAGGGAGAACTCTAGCAACTGGGAAACCTAATCCACACACCTCCTGTGTGATACTAGTTGCGACTAGAGTCGATTCTTATTTAACCTAGGTTTTTCTAAAACCATTATAGGTTAACGACTTAAAGACTTCATCGGGATTATGAAGCCTGACCCGACTATTTTCTCTGTAGTTGCGTTTTCTGATCTTGCTTTATTCTATCGTATTAAGTATTATCTTCTCTAAGATATGCTCGAGATTTAATCTCCGATAGGCAAGATAAAAAGTAGTCACAAATATCTTCGTCTCATCATTTGTGATTCCACAATATCTTTTTTCGCTACCATACGATTAAGATTATTGTGAGGTGATTGATATTACTAGGTTTTTCTTTGGGAATATAAGTCTGATGTATCAATTGGTTCATGTTCACCTTGATTTATCAAAAGAAGGAACAAAACTCATAGGTATTTCTGTGGGAGACAGATTTATCTATTCAGTAGACTTTTATGTGTGACACAGATTGGTTTATCAAGTCTTCGACTTTGGGTCGTAGTAACTCTTAGTTGTGGGTGAGATCAACTAAGGGAATCAAGTGCGTAGAGTCATGTTGGGATTCAGATGCGTAAGGAACGCGACTGTACCTTAATCAGTGTGAGATTGGTTAGGGCTCAACTACATTCCAGTCCGAAGTTAACTTGTAGTAGGCTAGTGTCTGTAGCGGCTTAATACAGTGTGGTGTTCAAATCTGTACTAGGTCCCGGGGTTTTTCTGCATTTGCGGTTTCCTCGTTAACAAAATTTCTGGTGTCTGTGTTATTTCTTTTCCGCACTATATTTGTTTATATAATTGAAATATCACAGGTTGTGCTTAGTTCAATCAATTAGATAATTCAACCTTTGGTTGTTGATATAAATTGATTGACACTTGAATATTGGTCTTTGGTACCATACAAGTTGTTTCACATAAAAATCAGGCTCGCGGATTTCTATTTGATTTGCTGATTACATTGTGAAACAGAGATACAACTCTTGGATATATTTCCATTGATTGAGTATGACTGTCTAGTTGATTCTCTTGGAATTATATTGGAGTGTGTCCATACAGATTGCCTAAACGGAATATTGGGTGTGGTTGTTAGTAATTAGCAAAAATACACCGTAATTAGCAAAAATACACCGTAAATGACCTTGTATCCCACAAATGCATGTTACGGTTGGTCAATTAAGTTGTCTAACCAACCTTGTTAGTAATTCAGTTACTAATTAGCAAAAATACACCGTAAATGACCTTGTATCCCACAAATGCATGTTACGGTTGGTCAATTAAGTTGTCTAACCAACCGTAAATGGCCATGTTTCTCACAAATGCATGTTATGGTTGGTTTAAGAAGTTTCCTAACCAACTATAAATGATCCTGAGTCGGTCAAATATAGTTTACGTTTGATAATAATCTGTAACTTACAAACTGTAACTCTTGAGAATTAATGTTGACATGGTTATAAATGGTCAGGAGGTTCAAAATATTAACCGTAAGTCTGACAACCATTTGGAGACATGATGTTGACAGAGTTACGGTTTGTAACAATTGTGAAGATTACCAATTGTAGTTTTTGTTTCCAACCTATGGTTGGTTTCGTACTTTAAATTTCTATCCGTAACTTGTGTTTTGAGGCTGATGTGCACTCACATGTCCTTAATTGATTTGAAAATATAGATGTTGGGACCTATATTTGGTAGTATTTTAAAATAGAGACGCTACACATGGGAAAAAGAAGAATTTTTGTATATATACACCTCCATGTCAATCATTTTACTTAGATATTACACCTCCACATCAAACATCTCCTCAATTAAACTACCTTCACCTAGATTATGGATCAAGCTCTTGATTTTACTTTGGAAGAAGATTTATGTATTTGACGCAACTATGTTCTATACTATCTACAAGGAGGTGAAGAACGACGACAAGGTGGTCTAGTGAGTGTGGGTTATTGGAAAACCATTTATGAAATTTTTTGTTCCGAAACTGGTAATCCGTATAACCGTGATGATTTAAGTTGTTTTTTTTGGTATAGAGATATTCGAGACCAAGTTAAATAATTTATGGCATTAGTTCGTATTATAGGTCAAATACGACTAAAGGGTGAAACTGAAGCTGAAGTTTTATAGAGGTCTATTCAGGAATTGAGACGATGGAAAACATCGAATTTTCAATACTTACCTCATTTCAACAACCTAAAGGACTTCTATTGCACTCGTAAACCTGAATATTAGTATTTTTGTAATGTCATGTGCTTTAATGAGTTGTAATGTCATTTATCTTTGTAGTGTTTTAATGGTATATTGGTTATGATATGGATCTAGTAATGAAAAAGGGCTTTTACAACAAAAAGGACTTCCCAAGATTATTTACGTCTAGCTGTAGGAGTGCATGGACCAATTGTAAATAACCCTAAAACACTCAAATGAATGTTATTATTGGTTTCCGAAGTTACCAAACCAACGATAGATAATCCCCAATTATTCCTATGGATTTTACAGTTTGTTAATCAGTTTAAATTAAAAATCGTAATTATGCATAACTAGTGGTTTACAGAGTTACGATATGTTTGGAAGTCCAAATTACTAACCATAACCATACACTTGTTTTCCAGATTTTTGTGCTTTATAATAGGTTGAGATTTTTGTTAAGGACAAAACCAATTCAAAAAAAAAAAACTTCATTCATAATGTGAATTCTTTAAAATACATGTGATATTGTCACTATCCATCACATCACATTTAGTCAAAATACCCAAAATATCTATGCCCATATTATCACCCTTCACCATATCTAGGCATCCTCATTGTCACTCATAACTACTAATGGGTTTTTCCAAAATTCAATACTTTTCTCGAATCAATTACACCAAGACTTGGGGAGTTCGCTGTCACAATCAAATCCATCCTTTAATGGAGGTAATAGGCTTCCTTATTTCAATTGGAGGCCGATATAATGGTTTATTTGCACGTGCCCAATCACAACTCTTCGTGTTGACTATTCTTCGTCAAACAGTAGTCTTGTTGGTGCAAATGTAAAAATTATTCCAAGTGGGATCAAATGAATGACGCAATTTAATCCGTTGGAAAGTAGTTGGCCACATATTGGCATGCTCATCCAGTAACCGCTTGTCAAACAAATATCGCATATTAACCGCCATTCTCATGCCTCAAACCTCTCATTTAACCTCGTCTCGGGTTCTTCTCTTTCAAATCTCATCACTGGATTGTAAAAACCGCGGTGACCATGCATGTAGTTCCATTAACATTTTTTCCTTATATAAGTAAGTTGGTCACAACCCCAAGGTCCAGTTGATCCACGAAGACGTGGTAATCAAAATTCCTATCTCCGTGAGCATCATCTGTGGCATTAAACATACTCACGAATAAAGTTGGGGAGAAAAAGAAAGTAATTTTCATAGATGATGTACAAGTTCCAGATATATTGACCTGCATCATCTCTAGGGGGTGATATCATCGTTCCTTTTGCAACACGAACCGTCTCCTTCTCACCACTTAACAAAGTAATTTTAGGCTTTACAACCACCAGACCTTTTACTTTAACATCAAATTTGCTTCTTCTAATTGTTTGGAGCGAAAGGTCAGACCTTATTCCTTTAAAATCAACTTTGCTTCTTTCTAATTATTTGGAGCGACCGGTCGGACCTTTTCCTTTAACATCAACTTTCTTAGAAGAAAAGCTCGAGACCTTTTCCTTTAACATCTCGACGGCTTGGTTCTTCTTGTTCCGCTTCACTTTTTTTTTTTCATTTGTTTCTACCTTGAACTCATCCCCCGCTTTATAATTTTTTTGCAACCGGTCATAACCCGAAGGATATATTTTCTTTGATTCTTCCAACAATTCTCTTGATTTTTTTCTTCTTCCTACATACCTCTTTCCTTTCATAATAGGCCTCACCTTTTTCTTACCCTTAGGTGGTTCCTTGACATCGTACCTAGTTTGTGGAAACATGAAGTTACTCAACCATATTTACCCTTTTACCCTAGTTAATGTATCATATTTCCCGGCTAGTGCTTTTCCAATGTCAGTATCGGCTAACACTCCCCAAAAATCTTGTTCGACTATTGTTTCATTTAGTGATAGTTGTTGCCAAAAGGGATCATCATCTTGAGTCGGGATCACGTTGTCTTGGTACTTGTCTATGACATGCTGACATGGGAGTCCCAAACTTGTCATGTTAAGACAAACACACTCTTCTCTGTCAAAGTTTCCCAATTTAAAATTGAAAAGACGAGGGTACCCAAATACACCATAATCTTTTAAAAATATCAAAATAAAAGTCTGGATTCTTAAGTGATCGTCCATGGACAGAGTCGAGACAATACAACTTAAGTCATATACCTTGTGTGATTGTTTATGGACGAGGTCGAAATAATACGACAACAAGATATTTACTTGATAATAGTTACGGTAATAACCGATTGACTATTATGATGTATATCTAGTAATTCAGATTAACGCACGTGTGTAATTTACTTAATTATAATAATAATTATAATGTAAAAATCAAGTAAATGACACAACAATATTTTGTTAACGAGGAAACCGCAAATGCAGAAAAACTTCGGGACCTAGTCCAGTTTTGAATATTCCCACAATTAAGCCATTATACAAAATCAAATACCAACTTCGTATAGTTGAGACCAAGTATATTATCCCTAGCTACTTAGTTTCCTCGGTATCCCTGCGCCTTCGACTTCTAGAGTCACGCACGTGAATAGCAAGTCCTTTGGATCATATTCCAAACAACAAAGAAAGAATCAGTTTGGTAACCACTCTAATCAATCTTTGCTATAAAGATATGTGAGTTGTTGAAACAGGCTCTTCCGTTTAATATAATAAACTCATTTGTCTGGTTAGATCAACTTAAATTTTGATTACCGAAATAACCAAATTCTAGATTTGCAATCAATCTATATAGAACTCAAAGAGCAACTACAAAGCGATTCCGATCTCACGCAACTAGCCAATCAAGTATATCAAAGAAAAACACGATTCTAGTTGCATCCCAGACGATCGAGGTTTGTGCACCAAATCCAAAAGATACGAAAACTAATAAGAAATCCTTTTCATCTTCAAAACTTCTATTGTCTTCAATACATGCACAACACAACTTGAATCCTCTTGTGATCAATTACACATAGAACGGAGTTTGTTAACAATGGATTATCATAAGATGTCTTTAGATCCGAAAATGGTTCTAAAGATCGTGTCGATTATTTGATCTGGTTTGAGTGAGCCTTAATGATAAGAATTATGTACATCAAGGAATATCGGTATGGGATCTCCTTGAGCATCAAGGAATATCTTTGAACAATTATACGCCTTTAGGAATGAATCTTTGATATCGAATGACGTCTACATCTAGAAGTTTCTCTCAGCAAACCCTAATTCCAAGTTCACACAAAACATAAAGTGATATGTGAATATTGGAAACTCGGTTTTTCTCCTTGGGATCAGTTGTACCAAACTCACAATGTAGGTTGTGACCGGTTATACCATGCTTCCCAAACTAGGTTGTGAACGGTTACACCATGCTTCCCAAAGTAGGTTGTGATCGGTTACACCATGCTTCCCGAAGGTAACTTGTGATCGGTTATACCTTACTTCCCGAGATAGCTTGTGATCAGTTACACCTTACTTCCCGAGTTAGCTTGTGATCGGTTACACCTTGCTTCCAAAGGTAGCTTGTGACCGATTACAACTAACTTCCCGATGTAATTTGTGACCGGTTACACCTTGTTCCACAAAGTAGCTTGTGACCAATTACAACTTGCTACATCCTATAGGTCATGACTGGTTAAACCACAATTCTCAACATAAGTTAAGATAGGTTATACCTTGTCATCTTGTATTGGTCATTCAAAAGATAATCAATAAAGAACGTGACCAATCATGATTCGTATATGTACTTCCTTTAAACAAATGTTATGAAACATTGTTTCCTAGGATGAAATCAACACCTATAGCTTATACATAATCAAGTAACTAAATACAAAAATTATGTTGATGTCGTATTTACGAAGTTCCAAAAGATAAGCGTTTATACTTCGTAATAATAGATTCCTTGACACTTTGATCATAATGATCACTAGAGCATTATATATACAACTTCGCATGTTATGTTTTCAATGTAATACGACTTTAAAGATACGTTAGGAATGAAAACATGTCAAGTTAATATTACTTACCTCAAGTGGAAGGATGATGTCCTCGTTGCATTTTTTACTTATTATCATTCTTAAGGTCTTCGGAGTAATATTTGTACGTCTCAACATTACTTTCTAGTCTAACCTAAACGAAGTTGACTCTAGTATTTAATCAAGCGACTCTAGATGAGTTTTGATACTAAAATATGACAACCAAACTTGACATACCGACGCTTGGTGGGTCCAACTGATCTATGCTCTAACAAAAATGTTGCACTTCGTACATGATCTTATCAATTGCACTATGCGACACTTTATAAGTGATTCCCCGGAGCCATGATTGTCTAACCATTTGACATGTTTTCTACTACATTTTTTTTTAAATTTTCCTTAACACTGAGATCACAGAGGAAATATTCGTCCATGGCTTAAAATACCGTAACAAATCCACCATCACAACTATGAAGCTTTTTTTTCAACCGGTTGTGAGACGACTCCACTGTACTCGTAGCTTGGTTATCAAAGTGTTTATATTGGTTTGTGGTCGCCGCTTCAAACTTCTCTGTGCGGAGTCAATCAATTTTCCAACAAATATTTCACAACACTTGGATAACTTTTCCAATGAGCCACTAACATATGAGCTCTTTCTTCATGATCTTCCACGGTGATAGAATATGTCAAGGCTTCCCACTATGTTTTGAAACTAGACCATTTTAGTTCCCCAACTTTTTATCCTTCTTGAATTTTTCTCTGGCTTTCTCTTGTTGATCTACCAGGTAGATTTTTTGTTCTCTCCATTTCGCTTTTCTTTGTTGGACGAACAATGGTTTTGCACTTAGATTCAATACTATTCCACAAGTGGAACGTGCAAAGAAGGTTATGAGCATTCGGGAAAACCTTTTTTTTTCCATTCAACAATGCTTGTTCCTTGTCGGTAATGATAACCTTTAGAGTATGTCCCTATACGTGAATAACTTCACTTATTCTAGTGCACACGCACAGCTATTCGAGCTCATATTTCAAGAGGAAAATTATGGCACTAAAAGGGGAGTTTGTAGAAGTTTGTCCAACAAAGTTCAAGACCGGGAGATCATACTTGTTGGTTATGTACATGCAATCCATTAGAAGCACTTGATTGGAGCACCGTGCCAACTTTATAAACTCCAGATGATCTAATAAAATATTCTTTATTTGTTTATCCCCATCTTCATCATGGAAAACCGAGTAATTATGTGTCTCATCCAAATACCTTAATTGTTGTGTTAGATTCCTTTCTTCTAGTTGCTCACTTGGCGTTGTGGATGGTCGGCAAAGTAGAAACATTTAGTGGGTTGTTATGCTTTAAGTTTTAAGTGATGAAGGATATCAATAGGTTTCATACATTTTTGGGTCATTGAATCTACAATTAGTTTTTCTTCATCATTAAGCCGTGCCGCATAAGGATGTTGGTAGACGAATTTATGTCTATTTTATTCTCGGTTTTCTATATTGTTAGTACCAATTTTTGTACTTATTTTGACATTTTATGTCTTTGTAGCTATTTTTAGAGAAATAAACATTTTTTTTTGAAAAAATCGGCTCGAAAAGTTGTTAAAGGTACCCAAAGGAATTTCATTGGCACCCACACTTTGGATAAGGGCACCCCCAGGGCACCCATTGTTATTTGCACCCCGGAATTATTATTGACACCATTTTGAAAAGTTGTTAAAGGTACCCCAAAGGAATTTCATTGGCACCCATATTTTGTCCAACTTTGGATCCAAAGGGTTTGGTACTTAAAAATAACGTTGCACTCGTCAAAATCTTGACTTGTTTAGAAATTAATTTTAGAAAAATAATTAAAATAAATAATTAAAATTATTGGCAGTTCCCCATTGTTATTTGCAATCCTCCCATCCGAATTATTATTGACATTCCACGTGATGAACAAAAGAGATTAATCGGTGATTTAGAATTCTGAGCACCGAGGGATTGTTACGATAAAACATTGAGAAATTGTTTTTTATTTCCGTTCATATTTCCGAAGAAATAGAAGTTTGGTTTCTATTGAACTCGGTTAAATTTGAATAAATTATTTGAAAGGACCCCCATTTACGTTCCAAATTGCAGGTGGAATAAGGGGACTTCATCTCTTTCTTCTATTTGCATAAACTCCACAAAGAGTTCAAATACAAAAATGATTTTATTGGATTTAATTATCTATAAATTTTAATAAATTCACTAAGAAGAGGGAAAATAAAATGGGTTCCATTTGGGAATTAAAGGCGAAAGGAGAAATGGGTTTTAATGAAAACGGTATTTCGGGGATGGAAAGGGAGATTTATTGGTTAATCAATTGATGGAAAACATAAACTTTGCAACGACATCTCAAAATTACCTAATCATAAATCATCCCATATCTTCGGTTAAATTTTTTTTTTGAAGCAATATCTTCGGTTGTTGAAATCATTTAGTAGGAGTTTACTTATGGGTTTGAAGATGATTAGGAACAAGAAAATATTTGGTTGTCGCCGACCTTCACTAACCCTAAAAAGTAGGGTATAATTACTGGTTTACTAATTCGATTTTCTACAGTCAAGGATGGTAAGTACCAAATCCTAAGTTGGACAAATGTTAGACCAAACACTAATATTGGACAAAATATGAGTACCAAAAACCAAATAACCCGGAGATTTATTGGTTTCGTTAGTTTTTGGATTAAAACATCACAGGGATGGTAACTACTTTACAGTGGTAAAGAAGGAAATATTTTTTCTCATCTTTTTGGGTTTATATTAGGCAGTTACGTGAGCATTGGGAGAAGGATATATCTCTACAAGATTTATTTTATCTTTAGAATACATTTAACAGCTGGAGTAGCCGCGCAGAGGAGAAGAAAAACTGGAAAAGTCCGTGACCTACGGAGAAAGAAAAGTGAAGAAAGAAAAAAGATATTCTCGAGATTTAATTAGACCTGTAGTATATATATAAGGTGTTGGGAAGTCACATAAGGAATTATCGAGAGTTTCGGGACCTAACAGAGGCGAAGGAAAGAAGAAATCGCAGGTTGCAAGATCGGTTTCTGCTGCTACTGTTGAAGAACACGAAGAACATTTGACTCATCAGAACTGACGTTTATAAAACTGTCATCTATGCTTTTGAAAACTGTTACGTCTGCGATACATCCTTTTTCTCGTGTAGGTCTGTAACAAAGAATTTGCAACACTTATATCCGTTGCAAATCTATGTGCTACTGCTAACACTTTTTACCTCTTTTAATAATCTTTTGAGCTATGAACCATTATTTTGATCAAGTGATTAATATGAGGAGCTAAACACTTAGCTAAGGCGACGGAGGAAGCCATTCTTCTAAAAAAAATGGTATATTTCTATTTCTAATGATTTTTGTAATTTCTTTTATGATTATTTTTCTTGAATAAAAATTGTTTTAAGGATTATAATTGAGCAGTTGTGATTTCCTTTGATAGAGCATGCGTAGCCTAGGGTTTTTGATGTTCCATGCTTTGGATTTACAATTGTTACTTTGAAAATCTACTTTTGCAACATATTAGAATCACTTTAAACGTAAAGAATTGCATGAATATTAATTAGAATGAACCACTTTAATTGGTTAATGGCGGAATCCCGAGTCTCAGTGCTTTTTACAATCTTGATAACAACTTTATTTTGAGTTTTCTAGTTTAATTATTAGAAATTGAGTCTAAATATAATCCTTCACAAGTCCGAGCGAGCAATATTTGTCTTACCACTTTACAACAACTTTCAAAATCACATCAGATGTGTTAGCAAAGTCTCCGCTATTGGGTGGTGGTGACGACCGTATACAACTTTCTTCAAAAACCAACTTTTCTCCATGTTGGTCTTAAATTGAAGCTTGAAAGGACATCCGTCCTTCTTAATGAAAGTAATATTCTCTTATTCGTCTTTGTTTAATACACGATACCCTTTTTTTGCATGACTTTTATGCTTTCCGCTACAATTTTGCAAACCATTTGGGAGTGGCCGTCATTAGTTTGACCACTATAAACTATCACACACATAACTAACTTGCCTCGTTCTCTAGCCTACTCATTTGCATCGTCTTTTTCCTTCCATGTCCACAAAATAGGTCCAATAACACAATGTTAGAAAAAAAAATTTAGCAATATGAATTTTTTAGAAATGTATTTCAAAGAATAACAATGTATCTATTATAAATCTACCAAGTTGTTTAAATAGTGAAAGGTAGAATCTTCGATGAGAACTTCGTTTTCTGCAGGTTGGTCATCCATTAGATAAGGTACATGCACAAGTTGAACCAAAATATCACAACATTAGTGTAAATATGATGAACAATGACACAATGCACACACTTACGGCTAGTATGAAAAACGTCGAGACGAACCGTAAATTTAACCAACCAATCGTAACTTCATAGTTCCAACCATAACAATCACTTAACAACATACAAAATAACAGTCACTTAACAACATACAAAAGAAGTTACGGTTCAAAGTGTAACCACCAAGACGAACCGTAATCAGATTTACGGTTGGTATATTTTTTAACCAACCGTAACTTATGCAATAAATATAGCAATGCACATAATGAGTTGCGCTTGGAATATAGAAAACGAGACTATCAACCGTAACTAATTTATGGTTCGTCTCGTTAAGTCCATAACCTACCGAAACTGGTTTTACGATTGTGTTTTTCCCAATTTTAACTTGGTAGTTTATCAATTACCAGCACTAATTTGATTATATGAAAAACTCGAACCGTAAGTCTCTTTGAAAATATAAGAAATTAAATATTTTTTTACGTATTTTAGATAGTTTTAAGTAATAAAAAGTTCATTGGAGCTAAGTTAGAGGTATACCTGATCATTTTGAGCCGTTGGTTCTTCATTAATTCGGTTTATTTCTTCAATTGGTTGAGATTGACCATCACTTTGGGTTAAAACCTATCTACCATCTCCGGATCTCCATCAAGAGGTATGTACAATTTGTTTTCTCTATCATATAAAGATTCACATACCTCTAATTTGTCACTGAAATCACTCATTTTAGTTTAGTGAATCAAAACCTTAAGGTTTTCAAAAAAATCTCCAAAAATCTTTTTTTCCTCTCCACTTTTTTTTCCCTCCAAACTAACACTTACTATGACAGGGTTATGTTAACTTATATACCCGTATATAAGTTAACATTAATATTTGTATTGATTCTCTCGTTTCTGGTTTTGGAACTCTAAATTTAATTTAATTTAAGTAGTCCACTAATAGTTATTACTTTGTTTCCATAAATACCCTTCAAGTTTAGGCTTTTCATGGACCTATTGAAATCCAAACGTCAACTTCATCTTCTTTCCCCTCTTACTTTTTTTTGTTTTTTTTGAAAAAGAAGGTTGAATTGAAAGAAAAAATCTGTACAAGATTACAACCATAGAACCAATCTTAAACATACATCACATGTGTAAGATTGAGTTCCAATTAAATAAATTTGAATTTACAGGAATATCATCAAAAACAGTAGTCTCTGACAGCCAAAGAACTATTGTTTGTCTTATAACTAAGCACAACTCATCCACAGTCTTAGCTCTGCATCCATATACTCTAGAACTACTCTCCTTCCAGATATGCCAGAAAACAACATAGATAAGTTTCCACCATATCTCCCTACTCCTTCCTTGTAAATTGTTTAGCTTCCAAGATTCAAAATGTCTCCACACATTACCAGAAGATACCCAAACAATTCTAAATCCCTCCAAGAATTTTGACCAAACTTTGTAAGCATAGTCACAATATAACAGCATGTGATCTGTTGTCTCTACTTCAGCATTGCAGAAAACACAATTTACAGATTGCAAATCCATTCCTCTATGCCTTAGCATTGTAAGTGTAGGTAAAGAATTATGAAAATAAGCCCATAGCATAAAACTGACCTTTGGTGGAACATGTTTCTTCCATAGAAACTTGTTAAAATCTCCAACTGGATCATCCTGCACTTGAACCTCATAACATTTCTTAACTGCCTCCAAAGAACTCCACAATATCATCTTCATTCAAACCATGCACATGTCCCATTTCATTACAAAGTAAATCCCACTCCAACTGTTCCATTGCAGACAAATTCCTTCTTGAACTGCACTGCAATCTGCCATTCTGTATCATCTCCTCCACTTAATCCAATTTAGTATTGCAAGCCTTGTAGATTGCAGGAAATTTTTCTTTTAAAACACCTCCTGAACTCCAATTATCCAACCAAAATCTTAAAGATTTACCATTATTTAACTTGAAAGTCAAATGTTCGTGCAAAAAAGAAGATGAATTCAGAATGTTCTTCCACACACTCCTTCCAACTAGCTTCACATCATCACTTGGTAGAAGTAGCTCACCGTTGTTGTTAAATTTTTGTTGCACTATTTTCCTCCATAAAGCTCTTTTCTCCCTGCTGTACCTCCAAATCCATTTTGCTTTCAAAGCTTTACTGGTGCATCTAAGATTCTTTATCCCTAATCCACCTAAAGTCTTTGGTTTACAAATTTTGAACCAAGAGACCCAGCATATCTTCCTTTTTTATGGATTAGAGTCCCATAAAAAATTTCTCATCAACCTTGTGAGCTTCAATTCTACACTAGCTGGCATATAAATAAGTGACAGAAAGTAAATTGGCAGACTTGCCAAACAACTCTTAATCAAAACCAACCTTCCTGCCTTTGACAAAAATCTGTTTTTTCATGAAGCTAATTTAACCTCCATTCTCTGCACCACTTCATCCCACACAGAAGCACATCTTGCAGTTACACCTAATGGCAAACCCAGATACTTTATAGGTAACTGCTCCACTTTACAACCCAACTCCAAAGCCAAAACCTTCACCACATCATCTGCTCCAACACTTATCATTGAACTCTACTCCAAATTTAACTTCAGCCCAGTTAAAAGTTCAAATGTATTAAGAATGATAAACAATTTCCTAATCTCATCCATATTTGCATCAATGAATATTAAAGTATCATCTGCAAACTACAAATGAGATACCATAACACCATTCTCCACCACCTAAAAGCCATGTATTTGACCTCTCATAACAACATGTTTCAATAATTTTGACAAAACTTCTACAATAAGCAAAAAGAGAAATAGAGACAAAGAATCTCCTTGTCTCAATCCTTTTGAAGGCTTGAATCTCTCAGAGCTACTTCCATTCACAAGAACTGAAATATTTGATGAAGTTATGCATCATTTTAACCAAGTATCCCATCTACCTCCAAACCCATGTTTCTCCATAATCTTCATCAAGGACTTCCATTTTACATGATAAAATGCCTTCTCCATATCAATTTTACAAAGAACACCTGGAATTCCCCCTTTCAATCTGTTGTCAATACACTCACTTGCAATTAATACCCCATCCAAAATTTGCCTATCTTTAACAAATGCACCTTGATATTCTGACACCAATTTATGCATCACTCCTTTCAACCTGTTAGCCAAAACTTTTGAAAGAATCCTATATGCACTTCCCAGCAAACTAAGTGGCCTAAAATCTTTAGGTCCACTTGAATCTTCCTTATTTGGAATTAGAGATAATAAAGAACAATTTAATCTCCAATCCCAAGTTCCATAAGTGTAAAACTCCACCATCAACTTCATAAAATCTTCCTTAATTATGTACCAACAACATTTATAAAACTCCATAGAGAATCCATCGGGACCTGGAGATATATTCTTCCCAACACACTTTATCACACCAAACACCTCTTCCTCAGTAAACTCCTTCTCCAGCTCCAACTTATCACCTTCATCAATACTTGCAAACTCCAAATTATCAAGAGAGAAAGCCACATCATTATCTTCAGTGTACAAATTACTATAAAAGTTCTTCATTGATAATATTCTGATCAAAACACTCAACACCATCCACATCAAGTTTCACAATTGTATTCCTATTCTTCCTAGCATTAGCTATTCTAAAGAATTAAGAAGTATTAGAATCCCCCCATTTGAATTCATTTTGCTTTGCCCTAGCATGCCATTTCCTTGCTTCCATTACTGTTATATTCTTCAGCTCAACCTACATTGCAGTCAATCACTAAACTGCTCTTCACTCAAAGGGTAAGTTTTCTCCATTTGATCGAGATAATAAATCTTCTCCTTCAGAGCAACTGCAGTGGTGCGAGTATAACCAAAGACTAAAGAGGGAAAAAAAGACCAAAATTTGGGTTTAGTCTGGTGTGTGATGGTGTGTGACGCTACGGGTGGAAGATTAAATTTGGTGGAGCGTACACTATACGTTCGCCTAGTGTGGGGCGTAGAATATACGTTCGCCCGATCGGGGGAGATTCCAAAAATTAAAAAAAAAAAAAAAAAAAAAAGGGGCGAAGGTATAAAGTTCGCCCCACTATAAAGAGTGTAAAAAAAGAATGGGGCGGAGGTATAAACCTCGCCCCACACAAAATTTAAAAAAAAAAAAAAAAATTGGGGCGGAGGCTATACGTTCGCCTGGTGTGGGGTACGTTCGCCTGGTGTGGGGCGTACACTATACGTTCGCCTAGTGTGGGGCGTTAACTATACGTTCGCTCGACTATAATTTGGGTTTAGTCTTTGGTCCCCGACCAAATATAGTCTGGGATTTGGGTTTAGTCTGGGATTTGGTCGATAGTACGTCCCACTACGTCTCGTTCTCAACCCAAATATTTGAGTTTAGTCGCCCACTTCGGTTGCTCTCAGCTCATGTTTCTCCCTTCTAACACCACCAAATTCCTCCATACTCCAATTCTTCAAGAAGTACTTCAAATTCTGTAAATTTTTAAAGAAAATGAAACTAGCAGAACCATCAAACTTCATCATCTCCCACCATTGTGCAACCAATTTATTAAATTTTTTATGAAGAATCCAACTATTTTCAAAATTAAAATAAGGCTTACAAGTGATACCTGGTTTTGTGACCAACATTATTGGCTTGTGATTTGAAATTACTCTTGTGAGAGCCATTTGAACAACTTCTGGAAACATAAGATCAAAGTCCACACTCAGCCAAAACCTATCCAACCTACATAATAATGGATCAGTATGCATGTCTGACCAAGTAAATGCTCCACCAAGTAATGGCAAATCCACCAGCTCCTGCTTGTAAATAAAATTATTTAAGAAATTGTTGTTCCTGCTATCACCATCCCCCTATTTCTCTCCTCACTACTTCTTACTGCATTCACATCTCCTCCAAAACAAATTGGGCCATCCCACCATCTTCTTACCTCCTCCAAATCATTCCAGAACACCTCTCTTTCATTATAATCACAAGGAGAGTACATATTGCAAACTGCCAATTTAGACCCATTTGATTTAAAAGTATAACTGATTGCAATATTATTTACTCTCATTCTTCCCCCCTCCTTCACTAACTTATTTCTATCCCATACTATTAGTAATCCTCCACTACTACCCACAAAAGGCATGTACTTCCAATCAAAATCAGTACCATACCAAATTTGTTTAATCAACCACTGATTCATCTGCATAATCTTTGTCTCCTGCACCATACACAATGAACATTTTTGACTCACAATAAGATTCCTCAAAGCCACCATTTTGTCATAAGAATTAAGCCCCCTTACATTCTAGCTGATTATTTTAAGATCCATTAACAACTTCAATTTCCCCCTGAGATACCTCAATCAAAGGATTAACTAATTAAATTACACCCTGTGATACTTCAATTTCACCTTGAGATACTTCAATCAAAGGATTCACCGCAACTAATTCCAACTCCTTAGCCCAAACTTCATCCATCATCCTCACAGCTTCCTCCTTCTTCTCAGCATAAACCTTCTTGAACCTTTCTTTATACTTCATAACCTGCTTCAGCACCACCTCCATAAGACGCTCCTTATCACATTCACACACACCCCCATAAGAACAGCAATGCACCATCATCAGCTCTGCATCTTCCATTACTTTCTCCATACTTTCTGTATGTGACAATTGAACATCACCCAACTTCAGCACCACCTTGTTTTCAATCTCTGATAACATATTAATCTCCACCAACTCGATATTACCAAAGACCTGTTGTTCTTCCCCCATTACTTCTCCCACTTTCTCTTCAATAATTGGTACATCCAATTCCCTAGAATTCAAAACTCTCTCAACGGTCGAATTTTGTTCAAACAAAACCATCTGCCATGGATTTGAATTTGTTTTAGATCTCCATTTTGAAACATAAGCCCAAGAACTTGACCCATTACCCGAATCTGCTCTCTTTTCAGCTTCATTCACTGACTCACTTCTAACTGAGTCATTCTGACTAAACTTTCCTCAATCAATTCCATATTCCGCGCCAACAAATTTGAATCAACAACATTTTGAATTTTTGACTGAACAATATTCTCCGAGTAATTATCAAACTTCCTCAATTCTTGCCTATATTCCTCATCCGTTATCTAAATTTTATCCTCATACTTCATATCCCATTTCGCCGTCAGCACCACCTTCTTTTCTTCCACTTCCATCACCATCACCGCCGGCACCATGTTGATATCTCTATTAATAACAATACGAGAAATGGTAAACTTCTCTTCTTAACGTCTCAATTGCTATTTTTGAAAATTGGCCCTTCGACATTTGATTCCCTATACATGCTATAACATCAGAGGACCATTGAACTGATTTTAGTCCCCTAATTTTAAACCAATGAATTGATTTTAATGTTTGATGTAAAGAAAACTCTATGCGTTCCTTCTTATTGTCTCCTCCTCGCACCACTTCACCTGCCACTCCTTCACTCCCTCCCATCTTCTTCGTTAAACTCATATCTCCATTCCACTGAGAAACATAGAGATCAACATCTCTATATCTCCAGGTTTTTGGTTCCCAAATCTTCAGCCACTCATCCTCCTCCACAAGAAAAATTGCTCTACCAACATCTAATTCCTCCATCTCCGGATATCTTTTAATCCCCAATCTTTGCTTGATTAACCTAGCTATGAAATTCCAGCTAGCTCTCTTAGACACTTTAACCACGCCCTGTCATGTGCCACAATTTCATTATGCATAACTATATTTCTGAGTAGTTATTGGTGGGTGTAATTATCCATTGAATGGGTGTAATCATCCTAGAGTCATTTCCTCGAGTCTTGTAATTAGTTGAGATGCTTTACTAGCCGTTGATACAGTTAGTAAGGATTGGTCTATTGAAGACCAATCATTATTCTCTCCTGAAGGTAATGAAAAACCAGATTTGATTTCAATTGAAGTTTAGGGTCTGTTCATCAGAGAGAAGGTAGATTGCTACCATTTTTATCCAAATTCACCTTGTAGTTGTACTAGATACACTACAATCGGTATCAGACTCCATCCTGGAACCTGTAACCATGGCCACCAAAGAAAAGCTTCAAGAGATTTCCACAATTTTCGCTCAACACACAGATTCAATCACTGAGATTAAATCTAAGATTCAATCATTGGGTACCAAGAAGAACCTTATTATTAGCTTACTTGACCCTACTCAACAATCGAATTCCCCTCCAGATCCATCTTCTTCTGAGATTCCTCAACCTAATCGAGATACTTCTATAGAAGGATTTCAGTGGATGGTGCATAATCTCTCTCATAGTGAATCTCGGAAGTTCTCTCGTACACCCAAAGTAGATTTCCCAAGATTTAATGGTACTAATCCCCGTGTTTGGGCTCTCAAATGCGCAAGGTATTTTAATTTACATAAATTTGCTGATGATGAGCGTGTTGATATGGCTGCCATTCATTTCGATTCTTCAGTAGATCCTTGGTTTTTAAACTATCAGAAGGGTAAAGAATTAATTATATGGGATACCTTTGTTCATGATTTATGTGCTAGATTCGAAGACATAGCTCAGGATAATTATGTTGGTAGTTTCAATAAACTGTCCCAAACTACCACTGTAGAAGATTACTATGATCTTTGGGAACATTATAAAAGTTTTATGGTAGCTAATAATCCTTATCTACCTGAGAGTTTCTATACACTGAGTTTCATTAGTGGATTAAAAGAAGAAATTCGTACAGTAGTGCAAGTGTTCAAACCTGACAATACTGCTACAAATTTTTATTTGGCCAGAATGCAGCAGGCTTTTATGCCTCACCAACCTAAATACACTAAATCCTTCTCTAAACCATTTACACCCTCACCACTTTCTGTTTCCCATCCACCATCTACCATCAAACCTTTTTTGACTTCCTCCTCTACATTTTCTAATACAATAATTCATCATCATCTCCCATTGTGACTCACCCCACTACTCCCACAAAAACCTCACCAGACAATTCTCTTCCTCCTTTCAAGAGACTCACTCATGCACAAATGCAGGTCAGGAAAGATAAGAGGCTTTGTTATAATTGTGATGAGTTTTACAGACATGGTCACATATGTAAAAGTAAACAACTCTTCATGTTGATTGCTGATGAAGAGCTAGAAGAACATGGGTCATTATCCACTGAAGAAATCTCTGATGCATCTCCTTCAAATTCTGATCCTTCAATTGGGATTTGTTTACATGATTTGACAGGAAATATTGCTCATGACACTATTAAAATCTCTGGCCATCTCAACAAGCATCATGTGGTTGTCCTTATTGATACAGGCAGCAAACATAGTTTCATTGATGCTGCATTAACATCTAAATTGGGCCTTCATGTCTCTCCAACTGGTCAAATGTTTGTCACAGTTGCTAATGGGGACAGCTCCATCACCAAAGGTATCTTCCAACACCTCAACTGGGAAATGCAAGGGCATCAGTTTTCTGTAAATTTACGAGCTCTCCCTCTAGGTGGATGTGATATTATTTTAGGGGCTGATTGGTTATGCCAACTTGGTGATGTTACTTTTAATTTCAGCCAACTCAGTATGTCTTTCCTACATCAAAACAACCCAATCACACTTCAGGTTACCTCTTCTAAACCTTCTCTGAGTCTTATTAGTGCTTCTTCATTAAAAAAGTTTCTTAAGAGTAATACCCCTACCCTCATTGGCCAATTTTTCTCAATTTCTACTAACCCTTTGCTTCCTCCACCACCTGTCATTTCTGTTCTTCTAGAATCCTTCTCAGATGTTTTTGCAGAACCTACTGGACTTCCTCCCTCTAGGTCACTTGACCATAAAATTTCATTAAAAACTGGGTCTGACCCAACTTCTCAAAGGCCATATAAATGCCCTTATGTACATAAGTCAGTAGTGGAGTCCTTAGTATCTGAAATGCTATCCTCTGGTGTGATCCAACACAGCTATAGTCCCTTTGCTGCTCCTATTCTCCTAGTCAAGAAGAAGGATGGAAATTGGCGTTTCTGTGTCTATTATCGTAAACTCAATGACATTACTGTCAAAGACAAATTCCCAATTCCTCTTATCGAAGAATTGTTGGATGCGTTGAACGGTTCTATGGTAATTTCAAAGATAGATCTTCGTTTAGGTTACTACCAGATCAGAGTTTATACACCAGACATTCACAAAAATGCCTTTCGCACTCATCATGGCCACTGCGAATTCAGAGTCATGCCAATTGGGCTTACTAATGCCCCTGCAACATTCCAAGCCCTCATGAATGAGGTGTTTCAGCCATATCTTCGTAAGTTTGTACTTGTATTCTTTGATGATATCTTAGTCTACAGTCCATCCATTGAAGCACATATGGAACACTTATAGCTTACATTATCCTTATTGAGGAAGCATTCTCTGTTCGCCAAGTTGTCCAAATGCGCATTTGCTCAACCACAACTCAAATACCTTGTCCACATTATCACTGCCAATGGTGTTGCTGCAGACCCTGACAAAGTTGCAGCCATGGTTACTTGGCCACAACCACAAACACTGAAGCAGCTCAGAGGATTCTTAGGCTTACAGGTTACTACCGCAAATTCATTAAAAACTATGGCAATATTTGCAAGACACTAATTGATATGCTCAAGAAGGATTCTTTTGCATGGTCTGATGCTGCTACTGATGCTTTTTCTGCAATCAAAACTGCTATGACTTCAGCTCCAGTATTGGCCCTGCCTGATTTCTCTCAACCATTTACTTTGGAAACTGATGCATGTTCAAAAGGGATAGGTGTTGTGCTTATGCAGAATAGTAAACCCATTGCCTTCCTCAGTAAACCATTGGAACCAAAGGCATTGGCCTTGTCTACCTATTGGAAAGAATTCTTGGCCATTGTTATGGCTGTTTAAAAATGGAAGCACTATCTATGCAGTCAGCAGTTCATCATTCATGTAGACCATCAGAGCTTGAAGTATCTTATGGACCAGAAATTATCTACTGCCCTACAACAAAAATGGTTAGTCAAATTGATGGGTTTTGACTATGTCATTAAGTACAAAAAAAGGGTTAGAAAATCAAGCTGCAGATGCCTTATCCAGACTGCCTACTGCCTCTTACTCATCATTGGCATTATCTAAACCTCAGTGGGTGCAAGACATCCATTCTAGCTATGAGTCTGACACAACATCACATCAACTTATTACTCAACTTACTGTGACTCCAAATCAGGGCAACTATTCTTATATACAGGGCATCTTAAGGTTCAAAGGGAGACTCTATATTGGCTCAAGTACTGCACTAAGATCCTCCATATTACATTCCTTGCATGCCTCAGCTGTTGGATGCCATTCTGGCATCAATGGCACTTATCAGAGGGCTAGAACTTCCTTCTTTTGGCCTAATATGAAGACTGATATTATTCAACTTGTCACAACTTGTGATCTGTGCCAATGCAACAAGGGAGAAAACTCACTTCCTGGTGGTCTACTACAACCACTTCCAATACCTGACACTGCTTAGCAACACATCTCCCTAGATTTCTTAGAAGGACTTCCAATGTCTTTTAAAAAGAATGTCATTCTAGTAGTTGTGGATAGATTAACCAAGTATAGTCACTTCATCCCTCTTGGTCATCCATTCACTGCCATCACAGTTGCTAAGGAATTTCTTTCTCATGTATTCAAACTTCATGGCCTTCCCAGTTCAATTGTGAGTGACAGGGGACAAAATCTTCATTAGCCAATTCTGGCAAGCACTATTCAAATCCTTGGGCACCATCTTGAAGCTCAGTTATGCCTACCACCCTCAAACTGATGGGCAAACTGAAAGAACAAATGCCAGTGTTGAACAGTACTTGAGGTGCATGACAAGTTCTCACCCTAAACAGTGGGTGCAGTGGTTAGCTTTAGCTGAGTGGTGGTTTAATACCAATTACCACTCTAGCCTAAAAATGTCTCCCTTTCAAGCATTGTATAGATATGCTCCACCTCACTTGGTTTTTCCTATTCCTTCTTCTACTTCTGTTGCCACTGTGGAGAACTACTTGCAGGAAAGAGACCTTATGCTGCAATTATTGAAAGAAGAACTCTCCAAGGCCCAAAGCAGAATGAAATTTTTTGCAGATAAAAAGAGGTCTGACAGAAACTTTGAGGTGGGTGACTTATTTTTTCTAAAGCTGCTGACCTTACAGCAAACATCAGTTGCTGTGAGAAAGAACCACAAGCTCTCTACCAAATATTTTGGTCCTTTTGAAGTACTACAGAAAATAGGGGTTGTTGCTTACAAACTCAAGCTACAAATTCAAGTCTTCAATGTCTCTCAATTGAAGAAGAAAATTGGATTATAGGCTGTCCTCTCACCTCAACTTCCTTTCATGTCATGTAGGTATTTGAGGGTGAAAACTGTTTCTGCTGGTTTTGGTAAATTTGGGTGTGTGCGGATGAGAAACGAATCTAAACCCTAAACAAATGCACTGCACGGGAGTACTTTAGATTCGAGAGATCAATCTGTACAATTCTGGCCTAAACCAAGAAATGGCCAGTCCATACTTGCTTCGGTCACAAAGTGAAGGAGATGGGGTTGATCTTAGGGAGGGAAGCGAAGAAGGTGTTGAGATTGTGAAGGTGTTGGCTGTTTATGACTTGTATCAGAATGTTGAACTGGCTTGCATAATGCAAGCTATCAATTCTGGGTATTTCTGGATACGGTGTTAACAACAACTTGGTTTCTCGTGTTGTTTAAAAATAGGTCGAATAACCTATTTATACAAGTCACTTGAGCGCAATCCTCATCTCGTAGGAAGTGGAAGAAGTTAAGTGATGGAGTAGTGGGGTCGTGTAGGGATGCTGATTGCCACACGATCATGCCTTTGCCCACTTCCCTCATCATTGTTAACCGCCCATGCTTCCTAACACGTTCTCGTAATGGGCGCGTGATGCGTGTGAAACAATGATTAAAGTTATGTTCTTTTCCACTTGTTATTAGTCACAGATTATCACCAACCGTAGGATGGCAGTGCAGCTTAGCTAGCCCCAAAATCCCTAATTTCACCGAGTAACAGGTCCGCTTAGTTATCAGATTCTATTCAAAAGAACCACCTTGAGGTCCGCTTACAAGATGTAATTCCCGGAATGCATTAAGATTTATGAATTTAGGTTTAGTACTAGTAGTTAAACTCGGTTCGCTTGGTTCACTTTCTAGCGTTGTTTCTACACACAATTGCTCCACGGAATCCCTCCGCAAGGTCTCGTGTTTTCTACTTGTGTAAAGTGTCGAGAACGATTACGTATTCCTAACTTATACTAGATATAGATCAATTAACAAATCAATTTAGCGTGCACTCCAAACAATCTATCAATCAATCATGAATGTCTTTAAGATCACTCCTATTAGTAAAAACAATCGATAATCATGTGAAAAATCTCAAGATAGAATTAAAAACAAAACTCAAATCATGTTAAGAACTAGGAATTCATCCTCAATCAATAAGAAATTTAGCTACTCATGTTTTTGAAATTCACACAAATAATAATAATTAAAAGAAGAATTTTCAAATTCACACAAGTAATTAAAAAGAAAAATCTTAGAAAAGCAAGCAAAAACACAAGTGTTGTGTGTGTAGAGAGGTGTGTAGAAGTTGTAGAAAACTTCTCTATTTATAGGCTTCAATATTCTCCAAATCTTCTAAGGAGTAGAATCCTTTTCCTTTTGCAATTCAATTTCCAATTCCAAGCTTTTCTCAACTCTTCCACCTTCTCTTTCCAAATTTGAGTCCAATTCTCCATCCAATTCCAAGCCCAAGTCTTCACACCCATGAGAGAAGTCCATAGAAAATTCTGGAATTTTTGCTCGCGGAAACTGGGATTGTGGAATTTGGCCCAGGAAACGTCACCGTAGGCCACTGGAAATTTCTCCGTCGAGAGAATATTCGACGGAATATTGGTCGGTCCTCAGATTAGGACTAACGGTCAAATAGGTCAACCGTCGGTCAATTGTTAGTCAACGGGTCAAGGAGTGAGTCACTGAGTCGGAACAGAGTCGGCATCGAGTCCGCTAAGCGGGGTGACTCGGCTAAGTTGCCATGGCATAAGCCATTGCTGCGCCGTAGCGTGTGTTGCACCGGGATAGTGCTTCACGCCCGACCATCATGGTTGTGTAGCTTCGATTTCATAACCACCGGGGCTTCAACTCGAGGCTTGCTCAAACTCATCGGAATCATAGCAGCAAAATGCATCGGGTAACTGCATCTCGGCTCCATGATCTCCATTACGTGCATACACACATGACCATTGCAAACTAATCACGGTTGCACCGGATGAGACCACGGCCCATTGCAACCTGCCCTATCTTTCACTTTTAACACCGGTCACAACCACCACTTGTTCAACAAATTAGCCTCGGCTTGCGGCCAAAATCATCATACCCTGCGGTTCCACTGCAATTATATCTCGAGCAACCACTTGACTCAACATAACCGAGCAGGCTGCCCCCTTGCCTGCGGCTCCTCCTCCAGCTACACTTAAGCCATTAAGTGACAGCATCAACTATGGCTCAAACCATTGCCTCTGCTCATCCATTTCTCTATCCAGCAACAGCTCATCATTCCCATCTCATATTCATCTAAGCAGCTTCAGTTCTTCCCAGGCCATGTTTCCACCTCGGGTCTATTGCCATGTCTTGGCAAACCACAAGGTTGAGACCAACCGCTTCTATTTATGAAGCCATCTTCCCTGGCCAATTCATTCCATACAATTGCACTTCCAGCTAGCACTTCAGCTGTAGCAACTTCAACCACCTCCATTTTCAGCTTGCCACTCAAACTGCAATATCAACTCCAATTCTGACCCATTAGCTCAACCTTATGCAAACTGCTCTTGTAATTCTTGTATCCTGTAATTCATCCAGCTTCCTTGCTTGCTCCAACCTTCTTTCCCTGAGCCACCAACAAGCTCCACTGCATCCACCATCTCAGGCCATACTACTGACTCCATAATCACCTCATTGAGCTGCCTTCATGGCTTCAACGAGCCCCAGGATCAGCATCACTCATTGATTCTTAGCCCTGTGTTGTTCTACAGCAGCACATCTTCTCTCTGTGGCATCAGACCATCTCCAATTTCTGTATTCTTGACATCACAGCAGCTCCTTCCTTCCCCTGTATGTCATAACAACTCAATGAGCTCAATTCTTCATCACAGCCAAAGACCCATCTCTCGATTTCTTGTTCTTGATTGGGGATTCAAATCGTAACCCTTCTCTCAGTGCAACTCCAAGAGCATCAACAGCAGCTCCAACTCGTTTTTAACTCCCCATTAGAGTTACAGACCCATTTCTTCTTCTTCATCTTGAATCACTACTTCCATTAATCGATCGGAGACATCAACAGCTGTTCTTCACTCAACTAACAAAACCCATCACAACAACAGCTTCATCCATCTCGATTAATCCTCGTTCGATCTCTTGTTTCTTAATTTGAAGGTCCGAGCTTAAACACCCAGCTCTTCTTAGTGCAGTTCGCAGAACCATCAATTTCTCTCTCTCTCTGCTTGTTCAACGGCGCCGAGTACTCTCCATCTCCTCGAGCTTCAACTCCTCGAGCTCCAAGGCGGCCATGTTGCTCGATTTTTAGTTTCGGGTGGAAGAAGAGAATGATTGAGAAAGAGAACTCTTCTTCTCGATTTAGGTTAAGGTTTTAATTACACGGATCCGGGTCGGGTTTGGATCCGGGTACAGGTGTGGAGCAGGGTTTAAGATGTGGGTTAAATGGGTTTGGGCTTCAACATCCATGGATATAACCCAACCCTTTTACCATTGATAACAACACTATGTTTCTGGATAAGGGCTACCCAGTTTGGCAGCCCCTTAACCTTGACTGGGCTCCATATAGTATTCCCTCCTTGGTGAAATGACAATTTTACCCTTTTGGCTCAAATAGGGTGATTTCTTCTTCTTTTCCTCCGTGCGACTCCAAAGTAGCTATAAAACTCAAAACAAGCGTAAAATACATAGTTTACAAGAAAAATAGCAAAGAAAGTATAAACTCTGTATAGTAAATATGGTGTATTCTACACCTATCAAATTCCCCCACACTTAGACTTTGCTAGTCCTCGAGCAAATCAAACTAAAAACTCACAACTTCAAAGCGTTCAAGCGTCACAAGCATCCAAAGAGTTATGAGGACATAGAGTTTCTGCATGCTAGTAATAAGAAGTTAGAAATACTAAAGAACATATTCTCATTCTTAAATGTTGAGTGAGAAATAACCACACCATAATGAGAGAATGCGTGTTTGAGAAACGATCAATAAGCATTTCGCCTCGACTTCTGCCTCACCAAAAAGGATTTTATGATAATTGCACTCAACATTTAAGAATGACTTTTTTATGGTTCTCACATGTGTGCGAGGTAGGAATGAAGAGAGAAATTCCGCATCACGTTAAATGGTGGGAAGGATAACTTTGAAATATTTTTAAAAACCCACATCTTTTAATATTTTGAAAAACCATTTTTCTGACGATCTCTAAGAAAGGAAATCAACCATTATTATCGAGGATGAGATTACTTACTTACCTTCACATCCGATCGCCAATTATGATAACACCACTCTCGGCATCCAATAGAAACGTCTTCCGCTCCTCGTCTTAGTCTTCGTCTTCGGTTTCAACTATTAGTGATAAACCCTCGAATTTCATAAATCCTTGACAATTTTTAACTCTTTTACCTTAAATCCTTGTCGCTTGAAACTTCCTTATAAATTTTCCTTCCCCACGGCTCATTAAATAAAAACAAATATTTATTTTTTTTTTTTTTTTTTTTTTTTTTTTTAACACAAGAGAAATTAAATACAAAATAAACCATGGCCGTGAAAGAAGTATTTTACCGCTTGATTCTTCACAACTTGTATTGTATTGAAATCATAAACTTCAAAAATTCTCACCTTTTGATTTTCTTCGCTTTCATGAATAAGTCTTCATACTTGAATATAAAATTACCTCATTGTATTGTAAGTCCTCAACATATATGTGAATTCCGCTCATTTGTATGTTGCTTTACTTGAGTTTGAAATTTGCTCTTTTTCTCATTCCGTTGCTTGTAAACCTTAAACTTTTCCAACTTTCCTTGTAGATTTTGATGTCGCTCCTTGTTGATGATGAGAGTGTTTCTATGGATCCGTTGTTGTTGCGAGAGAGAATGGTGCTAACTGCAAATCGAACTACAAGAAGGAAGCTTTCATCCATGGACGTCACCCTCATGATTGACAAAATTTAGCACTCAAGAGATCAAAGCGTAGTGCTTTTTATTGGTGGGAGGTTGGGTAGCTCACCATTCTACCCGGAATTTACTTACGGTGACACACACTCAAAAGAAGCTCTTTAGTAGATGGAAGATTTCTGGTCGGTGCCTCTCATGATATGAATACGGGTAGTCTCCACTAATGATTGATCAACAACTCTAATAACGCACTTCTCCCTGCACCAAATTCGCATCACCGGCATGATTAAATCCATTATTTAACACTCTAACAAACAAGAAATCCGAATGTAGTTCTCTAACATTTCCAAGTTCAATTATGTCGGTCAAAATCTCTGTAAACATACCTAGAAATATGCTAGGGACTCTAAAATCTTTAAAAGTTGGAATTTTTAAGTAAAACTTTTTTTTTTTTCAAAATTTTTTAATTTTTGTAATTTTGTTTTAAAAACATGCTTAACCACTCCCCACACTTAAACCTTACATTGTCCTCAATGTAATTGAATCCTCCTAGTGAAGTCAAGGTGGGAAATTTTAACATGATAAGAAACAATGAAAAAGAAAAAACAAAAAGCAAAAGAATAAGAAATACAAAACCTATGGGTTGCCTCCCATTAAGCGCTTGTTTTAAAGTCGACAGCCCGACTTAGCTTTTGCAAGATTCATTAGCCCGGATCAATCTCTTTCACGGGAAAACATGATTTCACATCACTAGGGTATCGCGTTGTCTCAAAGATATTGAAGTGAATGAGTGTACCATCAAACTCCATAGTCAAGGTGCCATTTTGGACATCAATCTTTGTTCCGGCGGTGCTTAAGAATGGTCTACCCAAAAGCAAAGGTGTAGACTTGGAAGAATTCTCATCATTCATGTCTAAGACATAGAAATCGGCCGGAAATACAAGCTTATCAACCTGCACCAAAACATTCTCAACAATCCCTTTCGGGTAAACATTAGATCGGTTAGCAAGTTCAAGAACTACCCCGGTCTCTTTAAGAGGACCGAGATTCAAAGAATCATAAATCGAGGAAGGCATAACATTAACCGATGCTCCCAAATCTAGCAAAGCTCGAGTAAACCTTGTTTTACCAATTGTGCAAGGTATATTGAAACTACCGGGGTCCTTTAATTTTGGTGGGAGTTTCTTGAGAATAAACGCCAAGCATTCTCCCCCACACTCATGACTTCATTCCCTTTCAACCTTTTCTTCTTCATGCACAACTCCTTTAAGAACTTTGCACAACGAGGAATTTGTGAAGAGCTTCTATGAGTGGAATATTGACTTGTACTTTCTTAAAGATCTCCCAAATATCCATGTATTCCAAGTCTCTCTTTGATTTAGCAAATCGGCTAGGGAACGGAGGTGGAGTTGTGAAAGTAGGAACCGTCTCCTCGGGTTGGTTGGTTGGAGATGTTTTTTGTGCGGTTTCAATTTCCTCTTTCTCATCATACACCTTATCTTGTTGATTTGGTTGCTCCACTTGTTTCCCACTCCTCAAGGTAATCGCATTAACGCTCTCTCTTGGATTAACAATTGGTTGTGAAGGAAGTTTTGTGGGACGCTTGCGCTTTCAATAAGTTCACATCGGTCGCCAATTGCCCCACTTGAATTTGTAACTCCTTGATTGCCGAATCGGTCTTTTGTTGGTGTTGTTGGCTTTGTTGGAACATAGAAGTAAGACCTTGCATACCTTGCATTAACACATTGAGCTTGTCATCATTCAAAGAATCACGCTCCTTGACTTGTTGTGGTTGAAATTGTTGTTGAGGTTGAAAGCGTGATTGTTGAAAACCACCTTGTTGCTCATACGGATTGGAAACCGCCGCTTGCTTGTTTGCATAACTAAAGTTGGGATGATCCTTCCACCGGGATTGTAAGTATTCGAGTATGGATCGTACCTTGGCCTTTGATTCGGATATAAAGCATTCACTTGTTCGGTCTCATTATCCAGGAATAATTACACGGCAATCCTTTGCATCATTATCTCCATGTTACTCATCCTTTGATCAAGATGTGATGATGAATCACTAACTTCATGCACTCGCCTAACCATTGGTTCATCCCTTGTGTAGAATTGTTGCGAGTTTTCCGCAATACTTTCAATCAACTCGGTAGCTTGGGCCACCGTCTTATTCATTAATGCACCACCACCCGCGGCGTCAAGAAGAGACCTATCACTAGGGTGGAGAGCTTCATAGAAGTATTGGAGTATCATAACATCACTAAATTGATGGTGTGGACAGCTTGCCACCAACCTCTTGTATCGCTCCCAACATTCATACAATGATTCTCCCACTTGTTGTTTCAATCCACAAATCTCCTTGCGAATTTGAGTAGCTTTGGATGCGGGAAAATATCTCTCGAGGAAAAGTTTCTTCATCCCATTCCATGTTGTGATACTTAGGAAGGCAAATAATATAACCATTCCTTAGCATTGCCCGCCAAAGAAAACGGAAAGCTTTCAACATTGCTCCATCCGCATTAGTCTCCGGTGGAAGCATGGCCATAACTATGGCATAGAAGTCCATAAGATGTTTATTTGGGTCCTCATTCACCATGCCATGGAACTTTGGTAACTCTCTAATCAACCCCGGCTTGATTTCGAAGGTTGAGTTAGTTTGGATACACCATTGTTGTGTATCAAGCTTGTGAGAAGCTAGGTCCTTTAGTGTACGATCAGCCATTGTGTCTTCCTCTTTGTCCGAATCACTTGATGAAGAAGGAGAAAGTGGAGTGTTAATCGCACGAATGAAATCCTTTAGTTGAGTGCCGGATCGAAGACGTATTGGACTCGGTCTACCCCCTTTAAGCATTCACCAAAGGTATAACTTTGAAATAAGATTCTCACAAACTAAGTTAGATACGGTAAAAAAATCTAACAAAGCAAGAATAAAGCAAAAATAAAAATAAAAACAACTAAAAATCGCCCGTTGCTCTGACTTAGGGCGCCAAAATTTGATGCGTGTCGTAGGTGCAATCAAATTAATTCAATATTTCCACTCAATTAAAAATAATATAATGGAAGTCAAGTTCGTTCCCACGAGGAGCAAGAGATCTTAGTTGTAAAAGTTGTCACGAAAGGGGGTGTAAAAAGCAAAATAAAAATAAACAAAGCAATTAAAATCGAAAGTTGAAAGATGAAAGCAATAAGAGAGACAAGATCAAGGAATCCTTCTTCGTTTGAAACAATGATTAAAGTTATGTTCTTTTCCACTTGTTATTAGTCATGATTATCACCAACCGTAGGATAGCAGTACGCTTAGCTAGCCCCAAAATCCCTAATTTCACCGAGTAACTTGAGTCCGCTTAGTTATCGATTCTATTCAAAAGAACCACCTTGAGGTTAAAACACAAGATGTAATTCCCAGAATGCATTAAGATTTATGAATTTAGGTTTAGTACTAGTAGTTAAACTCGGTTCGCTTGGTTCACTTTCTAGCGTTGTTTTACACACAATTGCTCCACGGAATCCCTCAAGGTCTCGTGTTTTCTACTTGTGTAAAGTGTCGAGAACGATTACGTATTCCCTAACTTATACTAGATATAGATCAATTAACAAATCAATTTAGCGTGCACTCCAAACAATCTATCAATCAATCATGAATGTCTTTAAGATCACTCCTATTAGTAAAAACAATCGATAATCATGTGAAAAATCTCAAGATAGAATTAAAAACAAAACTCAAATCATGTTAAGAACTAGGAATTCATCCTCAATCAATAAGAAATTTAGCTACTCATGTTTTTGAAATTCACACAAATAATAATAATTAAAAAGAAGAATTTCAAAATTCACACAAGTAATTAAAAAGAAAAATCTTAGAAAAGCAAGCAAAAACACAAGTGTTGTGTGTGTAGAGAGGTGTGTAGAAGTTGTAGAAAACTTCTCTATTTATAGGCTTCAATATTCTCCATATCTTCTAAGGGTAGAATCCTTTTCCTTTTGCAATTCAATTTCCAATTCCAAGCTTTTCTCAACTCTTCCACCTTCTCTTTCCAAATTTGAGTCCAATTCTCCATCCAATTCCAAGCCCAAGTCTTCACACCCATGAGAGAGAAGTCCATAGAAAATTCTGGAATTTTTGTTCGCCAGGAAAAGCTGGGATTGTGGCGGAATTTGGCAGAAAACGTCACTGCAGGCCACCTGGAAATTTCTCCGTCGAGAGAATATTCGACGGAATATTCCGTTCGGTCCTCCGTTAGGACTAACGGTCAAATAGGTCAACCGTCAGTCAATTGTTAGTCAACAGGTCAAGGAGTGAGTCTTTGAGTCGTAACCGAAGTCAAGATTCGAGTCCGGCTAAGCTGGTGTGGCTCGGCTAAGTTGCCATGGCATAAGCCATTGCTCTGGCCAGAGCTGTGTGTTGCACCAGGATAGTGCTTCACGCCCCAACCATCATGGCTGTGTAGCTTCAGTTTCATAACCACCAGGGCTTCAACTCGGATCTGCTCAAACTCATCAGAATCATAGCAACAGCTGCATCAGGTAACCTGCATCTCAGCTCCATGATCTCCATTCTGTGCATACACACATGCCCGGCCATTGCAAACTAATCACAGTTGCACCAGCACAGACACAGCCCCATTGCAACCTGCCCTATCTTTCACTTTTAACACCAGTCACAACCACCACTTGTTCAACAAATTAGCCTCAGCTTGCAGCCAAAAGCATCATACCCTGCAGTTCCCACTCTGCAATTATATCTCAGGCAACCACTTCAGCTCAACATAACCTGAGCTCACTGCTTCCCTTGCCTGCAGCTCCTCCTCCAGCTACACTTAAGCCATTAAGTGACAGCATCAACTATGGCTCAAACCATTGCCTCTGCTCATCCACTTCTCTATCCAGCAACAGCTCATCATTCCCATCTCATATTCATCTAAGCAGCTTCAGTTCTTCCCAGGCCATGTTTCCACCTCCAGGTCTATTGCCATGTCTTGGCAAACCACAAGGTTCAGACCAACTGCTACAACTGCAGAGCCATCTTCCCTGGCCAATTCATTCCATACAATTGCACTTCCAGCTAGCACTTCAGCTGTAGCAACTTCAACCACCTCCATTTTCAGCTTGCCACTCAAACTGCAATATCAACTCCAATTCTGACCCATTAGCTCAACCTTATGCAAACTGCTCTTGTAATTCTTGTATCCTGTAATTCATCCAGCTTCCTTGCTTGCTCCAACCTTCTTGCCCTGAGCCACCAACAAGCTCCACTGCATCCACCATCTCAGGCCATACTACTGACTCCATAATCACCTCATTGAGCTGCCTTCATGGCTTGTGAGACACCCAGGATCAGCATCACTCATTGATTCTTAGCCCTGTGTTGTTCTACAGCAGCACATCTTCTCTCTGTGGCATCAGACCATCTCCAATTTCTGTATTCTTGACATCACAACAGCTCCTTCCTTCCCCTGTATGTCATAACAACTCAATGAGCTCAATTCTTCATCACAGCCAAAGACCCATCTCTCCAATTTCTTGTTCTTCGATTGGGAATTCAAATCGTAACCCTTCTCTCGGTGCAACTCCAAGAGCATCAAACAGCTCCAACTCGTTTTAACTCCCCATTAGAGTTCTAGACCCATTTCTTCTTCTTCATCTTGAATCACTACTTCCATTAATCGATCGGAGACATCAACAGCTGTTCTTCACTCAACTAACAAAACCCATCACAACAACAGCTTCATCCATCTCGATTAATCCTCAGTTCGATCTCTTGTTTCTTAGCTGAAGGTCCGAGCTTAAACACCCCAGCTCTTCTTAGTCTGGTTCGCAGAACCCATCAATTTCTCTCTCTCTCTGCTTGTTCAACAGCGCCGATACTCTCCATCTCCCTGAGCTTCAACTCCCTCTGAGCTCTACAGCAGCCATGACTGCTCGATTTTTAGTTTCAGGTGGAAGAAGAGAATGATTGAGAAAGAGAACTCTTCTTCTCGATTTAGGTTAAGGTTTTAATTACACGGATCCGGGTCGGGTTTGGAAGTGCGGGTGTGGAGCGGGGTTTAAGATGT
Organism: Papaver armeniacum; assembly: GCA_023531295.1. Taxonomy (NCBI): domain Eukaryota; kingdom Viridiplantae; phylum Streptophyta; class Magnoliopsida; order Ranunculales; family Papaveraceae; genus Papaver; species Papaver armeniacum. The sequence goes on from JAJJWW010017799.1 coordinate 308,684, forward strand.
GGGTTAAATGGGTTTGGGCTTCAACATCCATGGATATAACCCAACCCTTTTACCATTGATAACAACACTATGTTTTGGATAAGCAAAGAAAGTATAAACGCATGATGTAAACCTCCAGACCAATACCCCAGTAAGTATCCCCAGTTTGTGACATGTTTGATGTCTCGAATGAGTGGGTCGAGTCGTAGGACCCGCCACAGGAAATAACATATGATTCTATTAGGTTAAATAACTAAGTTATTAATGGGATTGATATTCAAGAAATATCGTGCGTGATGCATGTAATGCATCGCTTTTAAGTAAACAGCTAAAAAAAATCGATATGCATGAAGCATTGCTGTTTTAAAGCTTGATTGAGTAAGTCGCGAATTAAGCGTCTTAAAATGGTTGTACGTCCAACACTCTTCGAGTGATCGTTTGGAGATCGCGAGGTCGGGCCATCATCTGGTCGATCACTCCCTGTGGTAGAGTGGCGGACGGTGATCATTGAGGCGCTTCATTGATCGCCTAATTTTTAATCCAAGCCGTCTGACCAAGCCGGCAAAGTTGGACGGACGAGATGATTTACGGCACATGTTTATTTCCATTGAAGGAATTTAGGGTTTTTAGATGTGCGCTAACATACCTCTTTGGCTTGATCGAATCCAAGCATTGGCGCTATTTTTGAGTGGGCCGATTGAGCAAGCGTGGAGACGGCTCACTGGCATTCATGCTTACACCTCTCGGTCCTTCAAGGATTCGATCTAGGCCACTCAACTTGACCGGCAAAGATGAGTGGTTGTGATCGATTTGCGACAGAAATACATTGCCGCAAAGAGTTTAAAAGTCGTAAGGCATACCACCTTTGGGGCGCGTGTTTCGAGACGCTAGGCCCTAGTCTGCATAGACCGGTTGGTCATACGCAAAGGTGGGACCACAGTGATCACGTTGACATCCTTGGTACCTCTTGAGTCTATATATACACCCTCCGTTTTGGCTGGCGAAGATGGATGGTTGTGATCAATTTACGACAGATGCATGTTGTTGTAAACCCTAATTAGGGTTTTGAAATAGCCACGTCCACGCGACTTTAACCAAGCGGTTTGGCATTTCGTTGGCTTTCCTTGGGGAAATCAATCACGTGGGGACAATGTTGGACTGACGGTGAACTTATGTGCACCTTCCTGATGGTCCAAAATATGATCTAAGCCATCCAAATAGGCTGGCTGAGTTGGATGGTCGTGATTGATTTAAGACGCTAGTTTACTTCCGCGACCCAAATTAGGGTTTAGAAGCGTCACGCCTGCCATGGTTTGGGAAAGCGTTCATTGCTCTATGGTCCCGTCGTGAGCAAACCGTTCGGGTGAGGGGAAAGTGGGGATGCCGGTGTGCGTGCTAGCACTTCCCTGATTACTCATGGAGCAATCTAAGTTGTCCAACCAAGATGGAAAAATTGGATGGCTATGATACTTTTGAGACTATTATGTACAGTCCATGTCCGTTCGAATTCCTTTTCCAGCAGCGCGACCACCCTACTTGGGGTTGGCGTTTGACGGTGCTTGGAGGTGTTTGGGCAAGGTCCAATTGGTCTGAACACTGGTGGGCACGCCGACGACCATCGTGATGGTTGCCTATTCCTGTCATGGTTTGGCTAGGCTTGTTAAATTGTGCGGCCAATTTGTGTGGTCGTGATCGTTTCTGAGACTGATATGGGCAGTCTAGGTTTCTCTTAAGGAATTTCAACAGGTTTGATCGAGATAACCTTAATCAAAAGTGTATCGATGCAAGATTCTCTTTGTTAGAGAGTGATGTAGCCTATGTGGGTATTTCATGCAGATCTCAATATTGGTACTTCGGGAGATTCATGCTACTCTGCTGAGAGTGAACACTTAATCGTCATGTCATGTCAATGATGAGAGTTCGGCTGAGAACATAGCACGGAAAATACTAGGCAAATCGCATTAATTAATAATCCTAATAGAATTTACAAAATATTTGGGATTGTTGTTGCACGCACCATTCTGAGTGGATTTCATGTATATATATTGAATTGCTTCAAATAAAGCGAAGAGGTTTTTTGCACTCATCACTTCTTAAACGGCCTTTCCCTTCGCAGGGTGACAGTGCATTAAATACTAGTTTTACAATTTTAGCCCTGAACTAAAATCCACCATCAACATTAAGTCCCCTGCTTAGCACGTAATAGTTACACTATTGCGGGGTAAGCACTAGATGGTGACAAATAAAGGTAAAACTTATGAGACAAAGTTAGATGTTACCAGGAGAGATGGGTTGGCCTGTCTTTGGAACATGTCATGCTCAAGAGGCGTCCAGATAAGCGTTCCCTTAGCATGACGTAGGTTGGCCCAGGTAGATTAGGAATACTGTTGGTTGGGATCTCAAACTGCATTCCAAGTCCCTTGCACATCTGAGTATCGTTCGAGAGCGTCTCCGAGATTTGCTGGCTTCGGTTAGCATGGAGGAAAAGTGGAGGCGTGGTGAAGCATCTCAGCTAACAAGTGCAAGGGATGAAAGTTTTGATGCCCGTCTAAAGTGAAGGAGGGTGGAGCATAACATGAACTCTTGGATAAACATGAATACCCTTTTCATGACGACGTCATAATCCTCGACTCTGATATGGACGAGCCCTATCATGAGGAATATCTTTAAAAAAGGTTGCTGAAGCAATTTATGGAAAAGATGCTGAACCAGCTCCCAAAGAGAACGTTGATGTAGCATGCTGAAGCGGCTTGAGAGGATGTTGAAGCGGCTTCCAGAGAGGATGTTGAAGCAGCTTTTGGAAAGGACTCAAATGAAGGCGCCCTTTGCCCTGGCGTTGATGACACTTCTTTGATGTTTAATATTTTTTGTTTCATGCGGCTGGAGCCAGGGCTTGATTGAATAATAATAATCCCTAATTCATGTTGCTTTTGTCACTGAGTATTGCGCCACCGTCTCAATGTCGAAGAAGGCTTCTTTTTTGGGATATCTTCAAGAACTTCGTTCAAGAGAAATCTTTTGAACCGTCTTCTAAATCTTGGATGGTTGTATGGAATGGGATGCGATGAGCAGTCCCCAGTTACACTTCAGATTCGATGGCGTGACTGGATACGTGAAAACATCCCCGATTTGTACTTTTGGAGTCTTTAATGCACATGTACGTCTTTATGTTGAGAATTTTCCGCGGCTCGTAAATCTTCAACAGTGATGATGCTGATATTAGAAATAAACCTGTTGAGAGACGTGAAGGCATCCTGTGCTGGCAGTCCCCAGGTGTAATTATCTCGAGCTTATTTTCTCTTGAAAGACGTACTTCCATTGCATTTGCTGGTAAGGTGTTGAAGCGGCTTCGACCTCTGAAGAGAGCGCTGAAGCGGCTTCGGGAGAGAGTGCTGAAGCAGCTTCGGGAGAGAGAGCGTTGAAGCGACTTATTTTGGAGAGAGTGTTGAAGCGACTTCTTCTGGAGAGAGCGTTGAAGCGGCCTCGGGAGAGAGAGCTGAAGCAGCTTCGGGAGAGAGAGCGTTAAAGCGACTTCTTCTGGAGAGAGTGTTGAAGCGGCCTCGGGAGAGAGAGCTGAAGCAGCTTCGGGAGAGAGAGAGCGTTGAAGCGACTTTTTCTGGAGAGATCGTTGAAGCGGCCTCAGGAGAGAGCGTGCGTTGAAGGCTTCTGGAGCATGCGTTCAAACGGCTTCTTCTGGAGAGATCATTGAAGCGGCCTCAGGGGAGAGTGTGCGTTGAAGCGGCTTCTGGAGCGAACTCCAGTGAGGGCGCCCTTAACCCTTGATTTCGAATAATGAGTTCTTCCCCGGCAGCGGTGCCAAAAATTGATGTGATTTTAAATTGTTGTAGAAAGTGGTAAGACAAGTTCGTTCAACTCGGGCTTGTAAAGGTTTGATTTAAGAAAACTCTAAAAACAAAGAAAATATATTCACAAGATTTTCACAATGTCGAGAGGTACTGAGACTCGGGATTCCACCATAAACTCATTCATGCGATTTGTATATTTATCCTAGACAATTATAGCTCGAACAATATTGAATCTATATCTTCGCCAAGGTATATTTTTTAAAATATTAATTGTAAATCACAAGCATGATGCATCAAAAGTACTAAAACTAAGTATACGTCATCAAACGAAATCACAACTAATTAGTGAAAATCATAAAACAATTAAATCAAGTGCAAAAAGTCATACAAGAAATAAATAGAATTACCACATGCATGAAGAATGGCTTCCTCCTTTGTCCCAGTGTTGGGATTTAGCTCCTCATGGTAAAAACACGCTCAAGATAATAAATCATGGCTCAAAAGGTGTTTTTATTGAAGAAATTATATAGCTCAGCGAATCTGCAACGCTGTATTGGTGTTACAAAGTTCACTGTTACAAAGGAATAAGACTGTGCAGAGAATGATAGTTTTCCGTTGCTGCAGAATCTGCGACTGTTCTGTGCAGCTTAATGTTCTTCAGTTTAGGGTTCTTGAGAACGACACTTCTCTAGTGTCGTCTGCAACTCCTTCTATTCTTCTTCTTCCTGCTGCTGCTACAACTCCTCTGCAGCCTTTCTGTTCTTCTCTGCCGGTCCCCTAAAGTCTCTATTCCCTTCCTGGGACACGAAACAACCTATATATATCCAGCAAACCCCAAAAATCCCGAGTTAATTTCTTTCTTTTCTTCACTCAAAAGTCTCGGATTTTCTTGACAGAAAGTTACAGATTTATTTCTTTTCTTGTCTCGTGCACGCGTCTCCTTATTTGTCTTCAAAATCCTACCAAGTATAGAATCGAATGCCAGTATAATTTCCTCTGTTAGGTCCACACGTATCAACAGAGTATCCCTAGATTTTCTTTCTTTGTTTCATCGAGAATAATGTGGAATCTTCCCCTTTTTACGTAAATAATTCCATTACCAATCTTGGTTTCTTTGAGACAATACAGTATCAATCCAATCACTCGAAGAAATCCGAGAAACACTCTCTAATTCTTGCACGTAACTTCCCAAACTAAATCCAAATAGCCGAGATCATTCACTTGCCCTGTTTTATCGAGATATACCCAAACCTTCCTTTTTAATCGATTCTGACGCATATACATTCTCTGTTTTATCATAACAGGGATATCCCAAGTCAAATTCACGCAATATCCCGAGAAAATCTCGTTCAAAACTCGCTTCACAGAGTATGCATGTGTGACTGAATTCAAACTCAGTTTTACCGCCAAAATAATTGAAACCGTGAAGAAGAAGATTGGGCGTTCCCCTAATCCAGCGCTAGACTCCCTTTATCGACTGAGTGTAAATAGCACATCTGGGGTGCAAATAAAAATAGAGTGCCCCTTAACATTTGTGTGCCCCTTATCCAAATTGAGAGTCCGAATAGTAATTTTCTCCCACGAGCGCAAATACCACTTTTCAAGCCAATTTTCCTGCAAAAGCTTATTTCTCCAAAAACACCTATAAAGACATAAAAAGCCAAATAAGTACAAAATCAAGCACTAACAATATATACAATTGAGATCAAAATAGACATATAAATGCGTCTATCAAGAGATCGTTGAAGCGGCCTCAGGAGAGAGCGTGCGTTGAAGGCTTCTGGAGCATGCGTTCAAACGGCTTCTTCTGGAGAGATCGTTGAAGCGGCCTAAGGGGAGAGTGTGCGTTGAAGCGGCTTCTGGAGCGAACTCCAGTGAGGGCGCCCTTAACCCTTGATTTCGAAAAATGAGTTCTTCCCATTCTCCTGAGGTGATATGATATGACAGATGGGAAGACGACACACAAATTATGTTGGCCGGCAAGTCATGTTTTCTCCGCATGCAACACCCTCTTCCGGTAATTCGAAATAGGGGAGATAACAATAATGGTTAAGGATTCGAACAACCTTCAATTTGATTTTCCCTTGCAAATTACATGCTTCTTGATCAACCGTCTCTCTTGAGTTGAAGAAGTCTGTGACTGACGGCGAAGGAATTTCATGCCGAGCCTTAGTCCCCAAGCTTGAGTTACTTGGCTCTATCTTGTATGGTCGGTGGGTTTACCATAACAAATATATCACCATCTCGCCTTCGTACTGGTGACTCCATTACTTCTCCATGGGAAAGCGAAATATGCAGAAGTTAGGATTACCTATGTCCGTAGTGGTTGTTTCTATGGTGAAGCTATGGCGGGCAACAACGATTCTTGGCAGCAGCTATGATCAGAAGAGACTGGTAGGGAGAGGCATGGTAGTTACTTGCACGAACTTGGCAGTCTTCATATAATGGTAGAGATCGTCTCGTTATTAGAGGGAAAAGGAACCGATAGCTTCCTTGATGTTTCCTCATGGAATGGAGAAGAGGGAGACAATCCTCTGCCTATGAGTATCTATTGAGCTTTCAACTTGATAGATGATGTCACGCTGGGTCTCTGAAGAAATAATTTGGGAGAGAGTTGGAGTTGAACCCAATGTTGATGAGGACCGTACGAGTTGGTGATCATGAGGCCGTCTTTGCGTCTACGTTGCGTTTCATGGACGTCCAGGCATATCGCTGGTTTTCGACTATACGTCTGCTTTATTGAGTATGTCCCCATCTTTGGACATCCTGGAATCATAATGATAACGTTCTTGCATCTTTGAGATGGGTAGTGTTGAGCAGTCCCCAGCCACACTCCTTTACCTTTACCGTCTTTGGATCGTGTCTTTGAGGAGTAGGGAACTTTCCTCATGAGGATGACTTAACTAAAAGGTTGTGCAAATATGAAGAAGCTCTTGACATGGAGAGTTCGTATGTACCTCTTAAGTCCCGGGTGCGACCTCCTTCGGTAATGCAACTACTTCTTCTACGGGAGACAAAATTCTGAAAGCTCCTCTTACCGATTTGTTGCCGTCAAGCCAGATATGGTATATCCCAGACGTTGTTTTATCATTGTGATAGTCGTGCATGTGGTACTTAGGTTAGAGTTGGCGGTTTTGGACGAAGGATGTTGTATCTCGGTGGTTTTCTTCTTGCTGCTTCAGTGAAGCTGCTTACAGAAGGCTGAAGGTTGTATTGCCTGTTGGTGAGATGTATGCTTCCACGAATATCATGAGGCTCTTCGTTCCTTGTAGGCCTGGTTCTTTCTATCAGGGCAGGTGTTGTTATAGCCGAGCGTTTAACAGCTTCACGAAGTTCATAGGATGTCTGAAAAATTGTGGATTCTCCAGCATAGCACGATAGATGGGTACCATCCTATTAATGCATAATTCCATTGATCGATGTTCAATCATATTTGTATCGTGACAATCCGATTCGTCTCTATCGGATTTTGAACCTCTTGACATAATCATTTGGATGCTCATTGTTTCGTTGGAACATTCTCCCCAAATCTTATGAAAAGGTGATTTGCTCGGATACGAAGAAATATTTCTTGAAAGCGGTTACCATCTCACACTAGTTGGATACTAGTTGTTTGTTTGCATAATCAAGATGACGAGGTTAGTGCGATGTTGTTGTACAGTTATTATTATGTGCTTCTAAGTTTTTTAGTGTACGCTCTCATTGAGGACAATGTTAGTGTAGATATTTATGTTTACTAAGGATGGCTGTTGGTGAGATGTATGCTTCCACGAATATCATGAGGCTCTTCGTTCCTTGTAGGCCGATCTTAGTAAGCATCAAAACCATCTATGTTTAGATGGGTACCATCCTATTAATTTGTTCAATCATATTTGGATCGTGACAAGAACGAAGAAATATTTCTTGTAGTAATTCTAATTAATTCTTTTAGCGGTTACCATCTCACACTAGTTGGATACTAGAATTAATAGTTGAACCACATGTTGTTTGGTGCGATGTTGTTGTAATCATTTGGATGCTCATTGGTGAACATTCTCCCCAAATCGCTCTCCCTTGTGAGTAACCATCTCAAGTAACTTTGAGAACTCTTTCAGGCGGAGGACATGATTGTATTCGTGCTCTCCTAATGACTCCAGAAAACGAGATATGTGTTCACGAGCATTACCCGTTCCGTCATAAAAGGAAAATTGAGGAGAGGAGTATCCTCTCGAAAGAGGAACTCTTTGCGCATCATGAGGATAATGAGGCTGATGCTGGTGAAGGTCTACCGGGTTTTCCTTGCCTCGATGCTGGAGAAGTCGTTCTAGATCCTCACGCGTGATAAAATTGGACGGCTGATTCTTTCCCTTGAGTGCTCAGGAGCAACATAAACTTCTTCATCTATGAATGCACGCCCGTCTAAGTGCTTGCGCCAAAAGTGTTGAAAGTGCTCTTCATTGCTTCTAGGGATGATGAGGCTCTTATAATAGTCGCTCCATTAGCGTCTTGAGGAAAGTGAGTACCTCTTTATGAGTTGTAGCCGTGTCCGTCTGAACCTTAGCGAGAAATTATCATCTTTCCATCAAATTAACAATGGTGATAGGGGGTTGGCGTCCTCTGGCTCCTCCGGTCTCTCGTCCTGGTGGGGAAGTGGCGGTAGCTCTAGTAACGACCGGGGGTGTTACGCTCGAAGAAATATTGGTGGCGGTGGGGGCTTTGGCTCCGGTGATTGGAGGTTTCACGCCTAAGGGAGTGTCTCGCTGTTGTCCAGGTTGACATAATAGGCAAATCCTTTATGATGACTTGAAGATGGATCAAGCCTCCTTTGTTATTGTAGATGTACGAATTCTCGGAATTACGCCATGTTTTGGATCTACACTTTTTGTTGATGAAGTGATAGCGGATACTTCTGACTTTAAATTGGTAGTAGCGGTGGAATATAGATAGACCTTTTCTTTTGTGATCTCTGCAGGTGTCTTTTTGGGACTCCAATGGTGTTGAGATTTGTTGTCGACTATCTCCATACTGGAACAACAGCTACGCGAATCTTCACTTTATCTTTCTGGGTGTGGACCCTTTGAGGCATTTCTGGCTTGCTCCATACAACACCCGTGGTGTTACAGAGAAAGCGGTTTCTTCATCCGGACCTTCGAGAGATACCGTTGTTCTCTTTTAGGTAGTAGTCACGTCTTCTTGTGTATCCACGCGGCTTTCTGATCATTTCATCTGGGAGATTTACTGGTGCTCAGCTATGCAAGGCCTTTCTAGTAGCATTGCTTGAAAAAGCATTTTATGAAGCTTCTTAGCGAATGGAACACCGGAATTGAAATTGGTTGTTGAACCTAAATTAAATTTAATGATTGAATTGGGTCTAAGATCCACCCTTTTGAAATTGAGAAAACTGGAATGAATATTGAAATATTGATTTTTGCAACCGAGAGATCAATCTCCCACTGTGGTCGCCAGTTGTTTGAGGGTGAAAATTGTTTCTGCTGGTTTTGGTAAATTTGGGTGTGTGCGGATGAAAAACGAATCTAAACCCTAAATAAATGCAATGCACGGGAGTATTTTAGATTCGAGAGATCAATCTGTAAAATTCTGGCCTAAACCAAGAAATGGCCGTTCCAGACTTGATTCGGTCACAAAGTGAAGGAGATGGGGTTGATCTTAGGGAGGGAAGCGAAGAAGGTGTTGAGATTGTGAAGGTGTTGGCTGTTTATGACTTGTATCAGAATGTTGAACTGGCTTGCATAATGCAAGATATCAGTTCTGGGTGTTTCTGGATACGGTGTTAACAACAACTTGGTTTCTCGTGTTGTTTGAAAATAGTCGAAGAACCTATTTATACAAGTCACTTGAGTGCAATCCTCATCTCGTAAGAAGTGGAAGAAGTTAAGTGATGGAGTAGTGGGGTCGTGTAGGGATGCTGATTGCCACACGATCACGCCTTTGCCCACTTCCCTCATCATTGTTAACCGCCCATGCTTCCTAACACGTTCTCGTAATGGGCGCGTTGCACGCCGCATGCTGTAAACCTCCAGACCAATACCCCAGTAAGTATCCCTCGGTTTGTGACATGTTTGATATCTCGAATGAGTGGGTCGAGTCGTGGGACCCGCCGCAGGAAATAGCATATGGTGCTATTATGTTAAATAACTAAGTTGTTAATGGGATTGATATTCATGAAATATCGTGCGTGATGCATGTAATGCATCGTTTTTAATTAAACAGCTCAAAACAATCGATATGCATGAAGCATTGCTGTTTTAAAGCTTGATTGAGTAAGTCGCGGATTAATCGTCTTAAAATGGCTGTACGTCCAACCCTCTTCGAGTGATCGTTTGGAGATCGCGAGGTCGGGCCATCATCTTGTCGATCACTCCCTGTGGTAGAGTGGCGGACGGTGATCATTGAGGCTCTTCATTGATCGCCTAATTTTTAATCCAAGCCGTCCGACCAAGCCGGCAAAGTTGGACGGACGAGATGATTTACGGCACATTTTATTGCCATTGAAAGAATTAAGGGTTTTTAGAGGTGCGCTAACATCCCTCTTTGGCTTGATCGAATCCAAGCATTGGCGCTATTTTTGAGTGGGCCGATTGTGCATGCGTGGAGACGGCTCACTGGCTTACATGCTTACACCTCTCGGTCCCACAAGGATTCGATCTAGGCCACTCAACTTGATCGGCAAAGATGAGTGGTTGTGATCGATTTGCGACAGAAATACATTGCCGCAAAGAGTTTAAAAGTCGTATGGCATACCACCTTTGGGGCACGCATTTCGAGACGCCAGGCCCTAGTCTGCATAGACCGGTCGTTCATACGCAAAGGTGGGCCCATGGTGATCACGTTGACATCCTTGGTACCTCTTGAGTCTATATCTACACCCTCTGTTTATGCTGGCGAAGATGGATTGTTGTGATCAATTTACGACAGATGCATGTTGTTGTAAACCCTAATTCGGGTTTTGAAACAGCCACGTCCACGCGACTTTAACCAAGCGGTTTGGCATGTCGTTGGCTTTCCTTGGGGAAATCGATCACGTGGGGACAATGTTGGACTGACGGTGAACTTATGTGCACCTTCCTGATGGTCCAAAATACGATCTAAGCCATCCAAATAGGTTGGCTAAGTTGGATGGTCGTGATTGATTTAAGACGCTAGTGTACTTCCGCGACCCAAATTAGGGTTTAGAAGCGTCATGCCTGCCATGGTTTGGGAAAGCGTTCATTGCTCTATGGTCCCGCCGTGAGCAAACCGTTCGGGTGAGGGGAAAGTGGGGCCGCCGATGTGCGTGCTTGTGATGTGATTTTCAATTGAGTTGTAGTACAAAGGTTCGTTGAGACTTGTGAAAGCAATTGATTTTAGACTTATAAAACTTAAAAATAAAGAAAACTTAACACAAAATTGATTCAAGATATGAGAAAATAACCAAGACACTGATTCCACTATTACACATGAATAATTTATGGTGAATAACACAAAACTCTAATTATCTTTTTAAGTCCTTATTTCTTAATCCACAAATAATCAGGCAAATTACCAAAAATCAATTGTATCCCCTAAGCATAGATTATCTAAATAAAGTATAACCTATCTAATTGAATCACAACTAATGACGAAAATTATGCAAACAATTTAAAGCTCTGCAAAAGTAGTGATTGAGTGAATTATAAATTATAAATTAGAGAAAATAAAATGGTTACCACTTATTCATGCGTAAATAGCTTCCTCATTGCCTTGGTTGTGGGAGAATTAGCTCATCATCATGTTGGAAACACGCTCAAAAATCATTATTAATGCTCAAAAATGGTTTACAAATGATGAACAAGGGAGAAAAGATGAAAAGCCTGATTTGTAATGATTATAATTGTTACAAACAGATCATTTCTGAAGAACGATAAATGTAAATTGTCGCTGTTTCTGTAGTTTTAAGACCCACGTATCTTTGTCGCTGTCACTGTAACATGGACGACAGAAGGGTGTGGGTCGATGTTCTTCGTGTTCTTCACAGCAGCAGAAATGGTGGTTTCCTGCCACTTGATTATCTCGACTTTATGATGCTCTGCAACTCCCCCAATCTCTCTGTTTTCTCTTAAAACTCCTCAGCACTCTATATATACCCGACAGGTCTTCAAAATCTCTGCTATAACTCCAAATATTATCGTAATAACTTCCCGGATATTATTTCCTCATTATTCTTCTCCACAGGTCTGTCACGGGGATAATTCCATTTTTAATCTGATTCTCGTGTTTGCAGCAGTCCAGCGCACTCCCAACATGATACAAACTCGTACAAAATTAAGTCCAACTCTTTCAAAACACATGCAGCTTCCTAAAATAACTCCACAGAGAGTCCACGATATCTTCCTCCCTGTTTGACGAGATCGCGTGATTTAATCGAAATGAATGCACTTACCAACCTTGTTTTGATCTAACAGGCTGGTATATATCCGAAGCAAGATAAAAATCCGACCAAATCTGTGAGAAAATCTCGATAGAAAATTTTGCAGGTGAAAACTGTTTGAATCCGAGTTTCCCGCCATTTCTCTGTTTTTGAACGGTGAAGAAGACAGGCAGCCCTTAACGAATATGCTGGTGCCTTTAGCAGATGGGGTGCCATGGGATGCCCCTTATCCAAGTTGAGGGTGCCTTTAGTACTTTTCTCAGGGGGTCCAAATAGCACTTTTTGAGCAACTTTTTCCACAAATGTATTTCTCAAAAAATACCTACACAAACATAAAAACACCATAATAAGTACAAAATCAAGCGCTAACAGTAGAGACACTTAGGACAGTTCAGACACAAAAATGTGTCTATCAGCTAGCACTTCCCTGATTACTCATAGAGCAATCTAAGTCGTCCAACCAAGCTGGAAAAATTGGACGGCTATGATACTTTTGAGACTGTTATGGACAGTCCATGTCCGTTCGAATTCCTTTTCCAGCAGCGACCACCCTACTTGGGGTTGGTGTTTGACGGTGCTTGGAGGTGTTTGGGCAAGGTCCAATTGGTCGGAACACTGGTGGGCCTGCCGACGGCCATCGTGATGGTTGCCTATTCCTTCCAGGGTTTGGCTAGGCTTGTTAAATTGCGCGGCCAATTTGTATGGCCGTGATCGTTTCTGAGACTGATATGGACAGTCTAGGTTTCCCTTAAGGAATTTAAACATGTTTGATCGAGCTAACCTTAATCAAAAGTGTGTCGATGCAAGATTCTCTTTGTTAGAGAGTGATGTAGCCTATGTGGGTATTTCATGCAGATCTCAATATTGGCACTTCGGGAGATTCATGCTACTCTGTTGAGAGTGAACACTTAATCGTCATGTCATGTCAATGATGAGAGTTCGGCTGAGAACATAGCACGGAAAATACTAGGCAAATCATGCATTAATTAATAATGCTAACAGAATTCACAAAATATTTGGGATTGCTGTTGCACGCACCATTCTGAGTGGATTTCATGTATATATATTGAATTGCTTCAAATAAAGCGAAGAGGTTTTTCGCACTCATCACTTCTTAAACGGCCTTTCCCTTTGCAGGGTGACAGTGCAATAAATACTGGTTTTACAATTTTAGCCCTGAACTACAATCCACCATCAACAGTAGGCCAGTTTGTGATTGAACCAGTTGCTGTTTTGGACACTAGAACTATTGTCAGATGCACATATGAAATTCCCCAAGTATTGGTGCAGTGGTGCAACTCAGATCCAGCAGATTCAACATGGGAGGATGCTGCTCACATCCAAGCTCAGTTTCCAGATTTTATCCTTGAGGACAAGGATCTCTAAATGGGAGGGGCAGTGTCATGTGCCACAGTTTCATTATGCATAACTATATTTCTGAGTAGTTACTGGTGGGTGTAATTATCCATTGAATGGGTGTAATCATCCTAGAGTCATTTCCTCGAGTCTTGTAATTAGTTGAGATGCTTTACTAGCCGTTGATAAGGATTGGTCTATTAAAGACCAATCATTCTTCTCTCCTGAAGGTAATGAAAAACCAGATTTGACTTCAATTGAATTTTAGGCTCTGTCATCAGAGAGAAGGTAGTTTGCGACCAGTTTTATCCAAATTCACCTTGTAGTTGTACTAGATACACTACACTCCCATGCGTCTTAATCTTGGACTTTTTGATGATAACACAAGTGGAATGTAAAACCCCATGATTTTATTTATATGATTTTCATGCTTAAAACCCATCCATACTATTTTATTCGATTTTTTTTTTTTGTAATTTAAAACTTAATTTGTAAAGAATAAATATTTAGTTTTAATTATATTTATGGTTGCCAAAATAAAATAAAATAATAAAGTTTAATTGTGGTGAATGTGTGCATTGTGGGGTGTATATATATATATATATATTTGTTAAATTTTGTGTCACTATTATATTATGTGTTTGAGGTGCATGTACTTTAATAGCGGAGTGTATTTAATATTGGGGTGTGTTTAAAATAGTGTGGACCTTATCAAAACTTGAGTGGTAAATAATAATTGACTAGGGTTTTTATTTACCAAAAACGTGTATAGAAAAGAAAAATAAATCAAAAGGAGGCGTCACTTTCATCTTCTCTAACTTTTCTTCTCTTTTATCTCGTAACACAAAAACCAAAACACTTTTACCCATCACTTTCATATCTCTTTACTTCTACTTTTTTTCCCCTCTTCATCTCTTTTTAAACAATAAAAAGAAAACAAAAAGGTAAAAGAAAACCTAAGCTTTTAATCCTTCTTATTCTTGGAAATTGTGCATGCTTTGTTTGGATTTGGGTTGATTCAAGAGTTTGGGATTTGCTAAAAAGGTAGGGGGTTTCTACCTAATAATACAAAAATCAAAACCTATTTTAGCATTATAATTATATTGATTTCTTTTTCATTTTTATTCTAATAATCATGATGCTTGTTTTAAATTTATTAAGTTGTTTTCTTTGTATAAATTGATTTATTCATGAAATTTTGCATACTGATTATTAACCGTTATTATTAGATTATTCTAGATTTTTATTTTAACAATTGATTTAGGTAGTAATGTTTTTTCTTTACTTATTAAGGAAAATATATTAATGCATAATAATTGAGTTTTGATTTGTGAAAGTAAATTTATTGAATTAGACTATTAGTTATCGGAAATGAGTTTGGTGGTTGTACGTGGGTAGATTGTGCTGATTACACACGGATATATAAGTCTCTCTGTTGTTGAAATGTCGGGACTTTATTGCATCCCAGCACTGGTGGCTACCCTGGGAAGACTGTTCGGGGAACAGTAATGGTTTGTTTACCGGAATAACTCTGACTACTAGATTAAGGATCTAGAATTGAAGTTTCAAGATTTTGAATAAGAAAATGGTTTGTTTACAGGAATAACTTTGGCAATTAGATTAAGAACCTAGAATTAAAGGTTGAAGATTGTGAATGAGAAGAAGGTTTATTAATTTTGATTAAGAATAGCATAAGTATTATTTTGAATTTGTATGTATGGTTTTAATTATTGTATCGCTGCATGTGTTTGATTTTCGAGGCACTCTATTATTTTTGGGAACTTCCTAATGGGCTGTGGTTTGCTCACCCCTTTTCCTCCCTTTGCCACAGAGAATTAAGAAAATGGTTTGTTTACCGGAATAACTTTGCAAATTAGATTAAGAACCTAGAATTAAAGGTTGAAGATTATGAGTCAGAAGAAGGTTTATTAATTTTGATTGAGAATGGCATACGTATTATTTTGAATTTGTATGTATCGTTTTAATTATTGTATCGTCTGCATGTGTTTGATTGTCGAGGCACTCTATTATTTTTCGAAACTTCCTAATGGCTGTGATTTGCTCACCCCTTTTCTTCCCTTTGCCACAGAGAATGAAGAAACCTCGTAAAATAAATTATTATGTATCACGGGGAATTGGCTTTCGCGATTTGAATTAAATCGGGGTGTTGGTTTGTTTTCAATTGTGTACTTTTTATTTTATAATTTGTACTAGAATATGACACGTGCCGTAACGGCCCGAGACTTAATCATTGTAACATTGTGTTCTTTTAAAATGTGCAAATCTTATTATAATGCAATGTCACCCATTAGATGTTTTTTTACAAAAAATTCTAGACGTATGATCCCCACAAACAACACTAATACTGCCTCTCATATACATTTCTCGTTTAGGTCACATAGCATTAGTTTGGGACCCATCCCTATTTTAAAAGGTTCATCATTTTCCTTTTAGGTACTGTGAAGCACCGACACGCCGATATTGGTGCGTGTTCGTGTCAGACGTGCATCGGTCATAGGATACGCGTTGGACACCGACACGACGCGCTTTCGCCACACAAAGATGACATTTGAGGCCAATAAAAACTATCATAAAAAAATTACTTAATTAACCTTCAAAAAAGATAAGAGTTGATATGATAGATCACTAATTCTCTACATATTCTCAATTTCTTCATGTATCTAGTGTTAATGTTTATGGGTAATTACATCATTATGTACAAATATTATATTTATATAATTAATATATGAATATATATAAACTTGTATGTGTCTTAGTTTTTATAGAAATTGTCGGTCCTCGTGTTCGTGCTTCCTAGTTACGGTATATTCAAGTTATTATTGTTGAGGTGTTGTTTTTTGGGGGTCATTTGCAGCTGATGTCATTTTTTTACTTTATGCCTACAAAATCACAAATCTCAAAATTCACGTAGTTCACTAAATCTGGAATCCTAACAAAGGATTATGCTCAACATGAGAGACCTATAAGATTGCCGGATCACATGGTGAGGATAGATAATCCAGTATAAACAACCTCAAACTACATCTTTATAACACAAAATGAGAAGAGACATCAAAAGCAAGAGTCATGTACGTAAATCGATATCAATTACAATGAAACCTCAAAACTACGATAAGTCTACCATCACCAGCAAGCAGCAGCCACTTCCACCACCGCAACCAAACCCCAAACTACCATATATCCACTACCACTGTAAGCCTCAGCCACTTCTTCACCACAACTGATGGTAGAGTAGTTACCGCATCTTCAAAGTAGTTGAGGAAGGATATATTCACTACATATGCAAAGGTAAAATTCACCTCAGTTTGTATTCTTACTCATTCATGCTTGCCAGAATTCCCAGAATTGCTTGAACTTCCTATTTAACATGAATGCACAAAAAATGAAGCAACAGATTGTTCTTAAGTATTTTACCAACTTCAATTATAATGAAAATAGATTTTTCAAAAAATAATATGATCACAAACATATGATAAATATTGTTATCAAGGTAAGAAAGATAATAAATAAATTATAAACAAATAATGTGAAAGTGTTCAATACCATAACCTAGAACAGAATTTAACATCAATTAGGGAAGGTATATAAGCTTAAAAATTAGAAGAAACCAAAAGTAGTCTTCTCAGATTACGATATCGATAGCTTATTACTGACTCATACACATTCTAATCTCATTTGCTTTCCTGCCAATAATGTAAGTTAGTATCCATGGGTGATGGGTCCAATGAGATTTCATAGCAGCCCAAATTTTAAGCAGAAATCAGAATCCCAGTAAATGTCTCGACTGGCCAAAGGGTCTAGTTCCAAAAAAAACACGCATCTTACTAATTCAATTCAGTTTTTTGGTTGAATAGGCCTTGGATTTGAATTCTTGGGTCAAAAAGACGAGCAAAATAAGCTTGTCGCTCAAATAACCAAATACTCAAAATATACTGTTCTTATATCCTTCTGTGGTTATTTCGCCCAAACTGTTATAAATTATTTATACTAAGCTGACCAAAATATCCTCATCTCTATATTTTTCTCCGATCTGCGTTTTCCGCCATGTCTGCTGTAGTCAGAAGATAATCATCCTGATTACCCCTTAAGAAGATTAAAAAGAAGAGATGATGAGCTAATTGTGTAAAGTTAGGATTTTTTTCTAATTTTTTCTTGTTATGATTCTAACTGGGCAATCTTAGGATTTGTTTTTCTAGGTCTTGCTCTGATTTATGATGTTTCTTGTGTTGTTGTATCCATTTTTTGAATTGAAAACGAAAACTATATTGCTACCGATTGAAATTAAAATTGGTAGGAATAGTTGTTTAACTATGCAAAGCACAGACGAGTTACTGTTTATAATAGTGTATGTATGCTCTCTCAATCATTTTTCCATTTCCTTTGATTTTGGGTTATGGCAAATTCGGTTTTGGTTCATCTTTTTTATAAAGTTGTCTTTTTTATCTTGTGTTCATGTGTATTGTGAATCTTTCTACGTGGTTTTTGTTAGAAAGACATTCTCCCAAACCCAAGACTTGGTGGGTTTGATTCAGTGTCCGTGAATTTAAACAATAAGTAAGGAATTTAAGTAACCTTCACTGATTCATGCGGTATACAGTTCTAGTATGCACGCTGCTCAAATGATTAAGAAAGCATATCTTGTTTAACTCAGCTATCACTGGTGTTAATTTTGTGAAATAAATTAAGCCGAATTGAATATGATAGATGGGTTTGTGATTAACTTCATGTTGTGCAGGGAAGGAATTGATATGTGGTCGTTAATATGCAACTATTACATAACTAACATTAGTATGCAGGTCGCACATCAGTTGTTTGGAAAAATGCCTAACCAATTCTTCAGAAACTGCTGTGCGACCTGCGGAAACAGGGAAGAAATATGGAGTTGAAATCATGGTTTATGGACTGTGATCGAGGGAGATTAGGATAAGAATGGTTGTTTTTCATTGAATCATAAAGATGATGGTGGTTGGTTTCCAAGATTGACACCAAGGGAGGTACAATATGAGTCGCGTTCTAGGTGCATTTTTACGCAAAATTTAAAAGAAGCTGCGAAACAATGCGAAAAAGGCAACAAAAATGGCGTTAAAATCAGATTTGTTGCCATTTGAACTGATGGTTGTTTTCTGCCATTGAACTGGTGGTGATGGTTGTTGTGGTTATGGTGGTGGTTATATGGTTGTTGTTTCATGAACGAGTGTGTGATGGACATGGAAAGATGGAGTAGAGCTTGATTTGAAATTAGAGAGGAAATGTTGGTGGTACTGAGATTTGTGGTTTGAGGCAGTGAGAATGGGTTTGCTGGAGTGATGTTGGTAAGGTTGCAATGAAGTTGCGGTCTGTAGAATGGACGAGATGGCAGCAACGAATGTTGTTGCTGTTAGAGTTGCAGTTTGCAAGGAAACTACAGATGGTAGTGATAATATCTGAGGTGTTGCATCCAAGAGTAACCAGGACGGAACAAGTGATGCTGGAAGCAGTTGATACTAGAGTAATGATTTCTGATTCTGATATCTAATAAATGAGGTTACATTGGATCTGCATTTCAAATAAATGGTAGCAAGGCAAAGTGTGTTTACTTGTTTTCATGGAATTGTTTTAAAAGTTGGTAAATGGATGTTTCTTCTTTGCTGTTACTAGTTGCACCGCGCACTGGACTTTGCTCGACAAGAATGGGATATGTTTATGGTACGTATACACTATCAACCATATAATAGCACGTCATAGTAAAGCATTATCAAAATTGTGCATGTCTTATGTTATTTCAACATTATGAAGTTGAGAAAGCATTCTTGTCGTCAGGCTAATACTTGGTAAAGTATTCTTTGTTTCAACACAAATTGCACCTGAGTGCATAATGTATATTCTGACAGAAAAATAGGTTTTGTCCTAGATGCACCCGAGTGCATAATGTATATTTTTTTTTTGAAATTTGTGTTCTTATTTTTTTATTTATTTAGTACTTGTTTTTAGTTGATGCATTGACAGTGAATGTGATGGTAATGGCAATGGAATTATTGTTCCAGATCATGAACTAATAATATTTGTTGTGTATAATATATTGCAAGAATTACCAGGATAAACGTAGATTTATCCGCTAGGTACACAAGATGCACCTGGGTGCTTAATGTAAACATTCTGGAAGGAAATAAGTTTTGGCTGGTTGCACCCGAGTGCATAATGTATATGTTTTTGATTCTTATAGCAAAAATGTTTTGCTAGGTTGCACCTAGGTGCATAATGCATATTCTTATAGAAAATAAATTTTGGTGAGGTTGCACCTGGATGCATAATAGATATTTTTATATGATGTAAATTTTGACCAAGTTGCACCTAGGTGCATAATGCATATTTTTATAGGAAATAAATTTTGGTCAAGTTGCACCTGGGTGCATAATGTATCCTCGGCATGACTTAAAATAATTTATTTTTTTTTCGAATTTGATATCAATAATGGATCTTGTTTAGTAGAGAATTTCGAGCCCTTTCCAAAAATATAAATTTCATTAAAATCCGACTTATATTCCGGAAGTTATGACTTTTCTCGCGATTAATTTAAAATTGGAAAGGAAAAAAATATGAGAGAGAGAAAAGGATATGAAAAAGAATAAAGTTTAAAGCAAAGGGTATATATGACTAATATTTCCTATGTCTTTTTCACCCAGACCTATATTTTACAAGTCCATTACTCCCAAGTATGGTATTCTTAATGAACCCCTCCAAGTATTATTTGTTCGACTAATTGAGCATGATTGTGCGCTTAATCCAGATATACCCTCAAAATAAACTAATATCTATAGACTAACATTTTATCTAAGATTTAAGCTTTAGAAATTTTCATATTTAGTTCCTCATGGAATCAAGGTCGATCAGTTATTGGTGCGAATCGCATTCTTGAAACCAACCAAGGTTTCCAAGTGAAAGAAAAATGCTAAAAAGTTGAGCGATACATCACTCGCAGAAGCATCCACTCAATCAGATAGTAATTCAGCTGGACGATTTCCAATTGGAGTCAAATTCAATATAGCAGTTGCCCATGCTACTACTTCCACCACTTTATAGTAAGAAAATTTTCTATATTAGCCATGAGTGCCATTATTTCTCCCACCTGCAATAACTAAGAATGATTGAAGTCATAAATAAGTATTAAGGATAGAAAATTCAAAAACGATGAAGTATAAACTCAGCACCATCGTACATATACATTGGGTAGTACCTCGGTCCTCGGGTTTCATGTCATCATGTATTGTTTGCGCTGACTGCGGCTCCAACATATGCAACACTATTACTGTTGCATTTTTCTCGGCAAACAATTATCTTCTCTATAAGAAATAATCACCTCAAACATCGTACTGTAGAGACTAACTGTGCTAAAAAGTTAACATTTGAATCAGGAAAGGATGGAAAATTTAATCAGAGCATACATGATAGTGATACCTTTCTATCATGTCAAGAACCTCGGGAATGGCGAGGTTGATGAAGACCTTGGTTGCATTCGTAGAGTACTTGCCTGACCAAATAAACAGGGTCACAAAAAATTGCAGTTGATAAGTAATGGCCATTCAAAATGAGTAGGTGTGATGAATAATACCCTGATATCTCCGAACATAAGTGGATGAGAGGACGACGACCACAGGTGTGTCCTTTATTCCTTTAGTGTCCAAGTTACGATTTAGCTCAGTTGTGGCCTCACCCCATAGAGTTATGTTGACATTGTTCTCGCTGGAACTTAGAATCTGTAAATGATTGAATAAGAAAATGGTTTGTTTACCGGAATAACTTTGGCAATTAGATTAAGAACCTAGAATTAAAGGTTGAAGATTGTGAAAGAGAAGAAGGTTTATTAATTTTGATTGATAATGGCATAAGTATTATTTTGAATTTGTATGTATCGTTTTAATTATTGTATCTTCTGCATGTGTTTGATTGTCGAGGCACTCTATTATTTTTGGAAACTTCCTACTGAGTTGTGGTTTGCTCACCCCTTTTCCTCCCTTTGCCACAGAGAATGAAGAAACACTCGTAAAAGAAATTATTATGTATCACGGGGAATTGGCTTTCGCGTTTTGAATTAAATCGGGGTGTTGGTTTGTTTTCAATTGTGTACGTACTTTTGATTTTATAATTTTTATTTTACCTTATTGTAATTTTAAAAGTACTATTAATTTGATTCAATAAATTTTATTGAGTTTGAATTTCATATATTTTATGTACGAAAATATTTTAGAATGAAAACCCTGGTCCTACACGAGTGGCGGTCAGGAAATTTGGACTTGCTAGCTGGATCGGTGTTGTATCCCTCTAGTAAGGGCTACCTTAGAGTCTGCATGTAGTTTTAATAGTTGAGTGCCCCATCAACTCTGTTGGGATGTTATTTTGATAATAGTGAGTCTGTTGGATCTAGGACACGTGCACTATTTGGTGATCATGATTATTTTTGAGAAAAATCAAAATAAATTAAAGAATTTAGGTTCAATGATTTGCTATGAAAAAGATGTAAGAGAGTCTTCTCAATTTTGAATCTATCCCGAAAATTAGATTTAGAAATGAAACCCTTTGTTGTGCAACTTGGGATGTTATTTGATAATAGTGAGTCTGTTGGATCTTTTTGCTTGAATCTTTGATTCTATAAAGATGTAAGAGGTCTTTTTTCACCAAATCTATCCCATCTCGATTTTTGTGAATCTTTGATTGTTGTAGGGATACAACAATTGGCATCAGAGCCGTTCAGATCCACTCAAAATCCGTTCAAATTTTTTTTCAAATTTTTTTCTACCATGAATCTCAAAGATGTTAGTGATAAGATTGACAACAACACAACATCAATCAATAAGCTCATATTCAACTTCGCTGTGTTATCAACCGATCTGGATAATAAGTTCGACTTACTAATACAGAAAATAGATCAATAACATAACATCCAACACACTCCAGAACGAGTAAGTGGTTCTAACACATTGATACCAAAAATTGCTCAATCTATTGATGATGAAAAAGACGCTACGAGGTCAGTTGTAATAGATTCAATTCCTTCCGCTGTCATTGAAGTGGGTAATTTTTCAGATGTGGAGTTGATTACTTTTGATATCGATGAAATCGATGATTCTCTCGAGGTGGACTTGATTCCACCATTTTTCTTTGTTGAAGAAGAAGATGTATGTCCACTTAATGGTGTGCGTTTACAACTTAAAAATGTGGAATGTTTGAACGATTTGTTCCTTCTCCACAGCAAAATTCTAGGTATTGCTTGTTTTTACTTCAAACTGGATGATTCTCGTTTGTTATTCGATAGAGGTAAATGTGCTGGTAGATTGCTTCTTCGATTACTTCTTAACTTTGGGTATAAATCAGATTTTTCATCTATGCAATCAATTCATCTCTTATGTGTTAATGATGTTGAAATTTACGATGAGAAGCAGTTATTTGTTAAAATGCCAGATAGTAATAGAAATGTTACACTTGTTTTGGCATGGATGGTCAAACATGGGGAGGCACAGGAAGTGCTTGTTATATGGCTAAGAGAAATGGTATTTTGATACTCATGTGGATTAGAGAACTTGAAACTGAAATGACATAGGAATTCTTGGGTCAACTTCCCGATAGTGTTTTGTGGAGTTTCACTGATGATGGTGTTCATTTTTATGGATTGCTTCAAAAAGATTATAGGTTTGCTTATAAATCTCTCATCAAAGTGACTGTAATCATCAATCGACAGGGTCATTTATCTTGTTTCCAAGAGTATGCTTCTCTGATGATGCTCCCATCTACAGGAAGTTTGCAAATTCAACTAGGCATTGGTTTCTCATGGAACTATCCATTGCCTGCTTCTATATTCTATGGTAGTAGAGTTCTTGTTCCTGCAAATGGTTGTACATTTGATATTCTATTGTAGTTTCAAAATGGGGCAAATGCACGTCCATTTGCCCTTGTAGGCATGCTCAAGGAGCATGATGCAGCTAACTTAGCTTCCACACCGTTCCAACTTACCCTTGTTCTGCGAAGGGTTTATTAAATAAACCAAAAACTTGCTTAATACGTCAAAAACGACCTTTTAAGGCTCTAAACGATGGAATTTGGCTAAATTGTGGTGACCATGTGGATCTATAGATCAACATGTCTCGATCTTTGGGCCGTTTCCCATCAAAATGGACTCCTCTTGAGCTAAATTACGACCTTCGGGTTTTTTCGCCTCCAGATAGGCTATAGCTTGCTCTTTGTAGCTTGATAGGAAGTATGAGCATCCACTTGCCGGGCATGCAACTAAGCCTCATCAAGTATGGCCACAATCATCTCTTGCGTCGAGCTGCCGAGCCAGATGATATGAGAGGCCAAAGTGCCGCAATCATCTCTAAATTAGATGATATGAGCGACAACGTGCTGAACCGGCAATGATGCAACTCATTGCGGCTGCCTACGTACCCTTCCCTACTCTAAAGGGATCAAGCACAGACCGTAGTTCATCCTCGAAGGGACAAGCAACTTATTCTAACCTCGTTTGCTAGGCCGTGGCCAAGCAAACGGTGTTAATGGCCTAGTCCGTGTAGGCCGTTCCGTCAAAATGCATCCAAGTGATGCATGTTCGGTCTGCATATGGCATAACGATGCCTAAGCACCAAATGCCGTATTCGCGAGGCTACGCGACTATAAATGAGCCTTAGGCATCATTTATACTCTTCCGCTAAGCTATGAAGCTTACTTGGTGCATAGTCCGCATATGCACCATCAACCAACTACCCTCCCTATATATGTTTTAATGGAATTTCTACAAGTATGAAAAGGGACAAAAATATTTCATCAACTCCCCGTTTACTATTCATGGCCGTTGCCATGTATTTTCTTGCGTAATCGGCCAAGATGGCTGGTCACTACCAATGCCAACTCCGATGTCCCGCCATGTTGGCCGTCCACTGCCAACCCGATGTCCGGCCATGTTGGCCGTCCTCGCTAACCCGATGTCCGGCCATGTTGGCGGTCCATCATGCAACCTGAGCAAACAAGAGCCATGTTGGCTGCCCACATAACCCGATGTCCGGCCATGTTGGCGATCCAGTTCAAGGTCATCTACCCAACTGACCTAATGCATCATTTGATGCAAGATTGGCTCTTGCCAATGTAGCTTCCAACCAATGCCATATTGGCCTTAGCCAATATGCATATGCGATGTGCCTTACTTGGCACCAGATATGGCCTAGGGCCAAATGCATCTCACCATGCAAAGGAAGCTTTGGATGAAGCTTCATCACAAGCAAATGGCGCATCTTTTAGCATGCGCCATGCTAAAACACGGGTGTTACATTATCACACCCTTCAAAGAATTTAGTCCCCGAAATTCAAAACCAAAACTATTGTGGACAATCTCTTCGAGTTGGATTTCCGAGCAAAAGTCCCATACCCGGATGCTCGGGAAATCACGGGTTTCTTCAAGTTGTCATGAACAACGGTTTTAGACCTTCCGAGCACATGTCCCATACCACTTTTCGCCCGGGGAATCCAAAAGTGCCCACAACAATACCAAGAATCGCAATTGGCCAGTGCCAAGAGGATATCTCGACAAGGTATCCTGAATGTGCATCCCATACTACACACTCAGGAATCCCTAAGGTTCACAAGTTGGAAGGTGTCATCAAAATGACAAAATTTTAGCACAGTGCTGTGTGGATCAGTATCCAGTTGCCCACCGTCCCTGACGGTCATCCAGGTTGCCACTCGTAAGTGGGATGCTAGCCAGGCCTGACAACGCACACCGTTGGCCAGTTTCCAACGTGTGGGGATGATCAGTCCCATTGTCTACCCACCGTCCCGCACGGTCTTAGGATATCCACTCGTAAGTGGGGTGCCACTTAGGCCGTGCAAACTCATAACAGCACATGAACAAGCTCAACTCGATTCACAAAAGTAACTGGCATTGCAGTTACAAACTCTTTCCGCGCAAAAGTTGGCCTACTCTCCAACATTATTTCCCTTTGAAGGAAAAATACTCGTTTGATGAGTCCACTCCGCATAGTCCCTAGTGTTTTCTCGGAACTTGCTCGATACCATCTGTGACGGATCAGGGAAAATTACGCCTTTGGCGCGTTGCCCGCAGGCCGTAACTCCCCGATGCGCCATGATGATGAAGCTACGATCAGGGCTTATAAGCCGGGCAAATGCACGTCCATTTGCCCTTGTAGGCATGCTTCAAGGAGCATGATGCGAGCTAACTTAGCTTCCACACCGTTCCAACTTACCCTTGTTCTGCGAAGGGTTTATTAAATAAACCAAAAACTTGCTTAATACGTCAAAAACGACCTTTTAAGGCTCTAAACGATGGAATTTGGCTAAATTGTGGTGACCATGTGGATCTATAGATCAACATGTCTCGATCTTTGGGCCGTTTCCCATCAAAATGGACTCCTCTTGAGCTAAATTACGACCTTCGGGTTTTCGCCTCCGGGATAGGCTATAGCTTGCTCTTTGTAGCTTGAGAGGAAGTATGAGCATCCACTTGCTGGCATGCAACTAAGCCTCATCAAGTATGGCCACAATCATCTCTTGCGTCGAGCTGCCGAGCCAGATGATATGAGAGGCCAAAGTGCCGCAATCATCTCTAAATTAGATGATATGAGCGACAACGTCCGAACCAAGAAGCAATGATGCAACTCATTGCGGCTGCCTCACGTACCCTTCCCTACTCTAAAGGGATCAAGCACAGACCGTAGTTCATCCTCGAAGGGACAAGCAACTTATTCTAACTCGTTTCACAGGCCGTGGCCAAGCAATGATGTTAATGGCCTAGTCCGTGTAGGCCGATTCTGGTCAAAATGCATCCAAGTGATGCATGTTCGGTCTGCAATATGGCATAACGATGCCTAAGCACCAAATGCCGTATTCGCGAGGCTACGCGACTATAAATGAGCCTTAGGCATCATTTATACTCTTCCCGGCTAAGCTATGAAGCTTACTTGGTGCATAGTCCGCATATGCACCATCAACCAACTACCCCTCCCTATATATGTTTTAATGGAATTTCTACAAGTATGAAAAGGGGACAAAAAATATTTCATCAACTCCCCGTTTACTATTCATGGCCGTTGCCATGTATTTTCTTGCGTAACCGGCCAAGATGGCTGGTCACTACCAATGCCAACTCCGATGTCCGGCCATGTTGGCCGTCCACTATGCCAACCCGATGTCCGCCATGTTGGCCGTCCTCGCTAACCCGATGTCCGCCATGTTGGCGGTCCACGCCAACCCGATGTCCGGCCATGTTGGCCGTCCACCAACCCGATGTCCGGCCATGTTGGCCGTCAGTTTCAAGGTCATCTACCCAATCTGACCTAATGCATCATTTGATGCAAGATTGGCTCTTGGCCAATGTAGCTTCCAACCAATGCCATATTGGCCTTGCCAATATGCATATGCGATGTGCCTTACTTGGCACTGAGATATATGGCCTAGGGCCAAATGCATCTCACCATGCAAAGGAAGCTTTGGATGAAGCTTCATCACAAGCAAATGGCGCATCTTTTAGCATGCGCCATGCTAAAACACTGGGTGTTACATTATCACACCCTTCAAAGAATTTCGTCTCGAAATTCAAAACCAAAACTATTGTGGACAATCTCTTGAGTTGGATTTCCGAGCAAAAGTCCCATACGGATGCTCGAAATCACGGGTTTCTTCAAGTTGTCATGAACAACGGTTTAGACCTTCGAGCACATGTCCCATACCACCTCGCCCAGAATCCAAAAGTGCCCACAACAATACCAAGAATCGCAAGTGGCCGTGCAAGAGGATATCTCGACAAGGTATCCCGAATGTGCATCCCATACTACACACTCGGGAATCCTAAGGTTCACAAGTTGGAAGGTGTCATCAAAATGACAAAAATTTTAGCACAGAGTCTTTGTGTGGATCAGATATCCGATTGCCCACCGTCCACGACGGTCATCCCAGGTGCCACTCGTAAGTGGGATGCTAGCCTTCAGAACGACAACGCACCGTTGGCCGGTTTCCAACGTGTGGGGATGATCGGTCCCATTGTCTACCCACCGTCCCAGGAGGACGGTCTTAGGATATCCACTCGTAAGTGGGGTGCCACTTAGGCTGGGCAAACTCACAAAGCACATGAACAAGCTCAACTCGATTCACAAAAGTAAACGGCATTGCGATTTACAAACTCTTTCCGCGCAAAAGTTGGCCTAATCTCCAACATTATTTCCCTTTGAAGGAAAAATACTCGTTTGATGAGTCCACTCGCATAGTCCCTAGTGTTTTCTGGAACTTGCTCGATACCATCTCGTGACGGACGGGAGGAAAATTACGCCTTTGGCGCGTTGCCCCGCAGCCGTAACTCCCCGATGCGCCATGATGATGAAGCTACGATCCAGGGCTTATAAGGCCGGGCAAATGCACGTCCATTTGCCCTTGTAGGCATGCTCAAGGAGCATGATGCGGCTAACTTAGCTTCCACACCGTTCCAACTTACCCTTGTTCTGCGAAGGGTTTATTAAATAAACCAAAACTTGCTTAATACGTCAAAAACGACCTTTTAAGGCTCTAAACGATGGAATTTGGCTAAATTGTGGTGACCATGTGGATCTATAGATCAACATGTCTCGATCTTTGGGCCGTTTCCCATCAAAATGGACTCCTCTTGAGCTAAATTACGACCTTCGGGTTTTTCGCCTCCGGATAGGCTATAGCTTGCTCTTTGTAGCTTGATAGGAAGTATGAGCATCCACTTGCGGCATGCAACTAAGCCTCATCAAGTATGGCCACAATCATCTCTTGCGTCGAGCTGCTTGAGCCGGATGATATGAGAGGCCAAAGTGCCGCAATCATCTCTAAATTAGATGATATGAGCGACAACGTCTTTGGACCTAAGCAATGATGCAACTCATTACGGCTGCCTCGTACCCTTCCCTACTCTAAAGGGATCAAGCACGGACCGTAGTTCATCCTCGAAGGGACAAGCAACTTATTCTAACTCGTTTGCTAGGCCGTGGCCAAGCAACGGTGTTAATGGCCTAGTCCGTGTAGGCCAATTTCCGTCAAAATGCATCCAAGTGATGCATGTTCGGTCGCAATATGGCATAACGATGCCTAAGCACCAAATGCCGTATTCGCGAGGCTACGCGACTATAAATGAGCCTTAGGCATCATTTATACTCTTAAGCTAGTTTATGAAGCTTACTTGGTGCATAGTCCGCATATGCACCATCAACCAACTACCCCTCCCTATATATGTTTTAATGGAATTTCTACAAGTATGAAAAGGGGACAAAAATATTTCATCAACTCCCCGTTTACTATTCATGGCCGTTGCCATGTATTTTCTTGCGTGAACTTAAGCCAAGATGGCTGGTCACTACCAATGCCAACTCCGATGTCCCAGCCATGTCCGTCCATGTTGGCCATGTCCACTGCCAACCCGATGTCAAGCCATGTTGGCGGTCCACCGCCCAACCCGAGATGTCGTTACCTACTACTACCAAGGTCCCTTATGGTGAATTATTGAAGAATAATGAATTCTTGCAGTTTGTGAGCATATTGAGCACTCATATCTTGCTCTCAGTACATCAGTTTCTTCATGGGAGGTTGTTAATAGAGTACTTGAGCTGGAAATTCAATTTGTTTTCAGTGGATTTATGGAGTCGGAGAATTATTAATGCAGCAATACATTTCTCAGTTTTGAACATTGGCGAAAACTTGACTTATAAGAGCACTGTGTTCTGCAAGGCTGAGATCCATCATCAACTTGAAGCCATTCTCATGAGATTACCAAGTTGGCACTTAGCTATTGCAACTGGACCTTCTCGCGAAAGTGTTCCGCAAGACTGCTAAGACCCTTGATCTGTTTATTAACATTCATATCGGGCTGAATTTGATACATCAGAAGTGGAGGGGAATCAAGCTAGAGAATTCTCGCAAATGGCAAGACCTGCAGAAAACTGTTAGAACAAAAACCACTAATTTTGTGGTTGACACAGGGTTAATCCACTTATCTCCATCTCTCACTAGAGCTATTATATTAGCAGGACCTTCTATCACTTCTACTGAACTAATGGTTCAAAAAGTGGTCATACAGAACATGCTTGTCAAGATTCATCTTCAGCTTGCACTCGAGGTAGCGGGTCCAAAGTTCAAGGCATTCCACCTTAAGACAAGCACTAAGTGGCCTGATCCGGGTATACCATCTCGGAGATGCAATCTTGCAACGACCATTGGAAATGCTCATGAAGTAATACAAGCTGACATTGAGACGAACTCCATGGTGATCAGTGTTGCTTATACTTGGATCATGAAGTTTTGTCAGTGGACGGAACTTCTAGTGCATGGAATGGGATTCAATGACTTGTTGATTAACTTGAAGGAGTTAACATATCTTATGGTGCTTCATTTCTCAATTCATACCAGTGCGACAAACCCATTTTATATTTCAAGAATCAGGATTGACTTCTTGCGATGGAAATACAAGTTGTTCTCAACTGGTTGGTGCAGTAAAATGTTCTGTGAGGCTAGGATTCGTCATTCAATTGTTACAAACTTTGTTGCCAAGCTCATCTGTGTACTGCTGGAAGGGTTTAATCAGTTGGAAGCCGCTAATAGATCTTCACCTATATCATCTTTCCAGCAACTTTCTTCTCCCACATTTCTTGTAATGCCCACTGGTGTCATGAAGTTGTATACTGAAGTGTTTGAGCAGCTAACAGTTCAATTGGGGCTTACCACCAAGTTTTTTCCTTCTGATCAGTTTCTGGCAGAACTGTGTGATAAATTGGTTGGGAGTTTAATGTGGCGATTGAGTGGTGGTGATGATTATATTCTCTGGATTACTTATGCTTCCTCTAATGCTCAAAAAGTCTAAATATGTGAACTAGTGAAGGTTAGTATGGGAGTAAATGCACATTCACAGTTACACATTCTTCTGATGTTTGTTAAAAGTCGATCAACACTTATTTTATTAGTTTTCTCACCTGTGATAGTTCAAGCACATGGGAAATTTGTGTTTCTTGCTCTTATTCTGATATTTTGATGTCATCGACTGTGGTGTTTGATCTGTCTAACAACAAGTGGCTACTCCTGACTCAAGTTCGATGGAAGGAAGAGGGCAGTGCAAATGTTTTCCGCTATGATAGACAATCCAGCTGTGTCTAAGTGGGTGCTTTACTTGGAGTGGGAATTTCATATCCTTCCTACAGCCTCTGGGACTGCGAGAAATGTTAAAGGGACAAATATGGACTTCATTACAGTTGTGATGATTGGGTTCAATTTTCAGCCCCTAGAGCAGTTGGAGAATCACAAGAGAAATAGACTCTACAAGCTCCAGCAACTTGCCTCACATTTTGATAATCAGCTACACGTTCTCAGGTGGATTCAGCAAACTCCACTCTGGATCCAGGTAATTCGAATTCTCTATATGTGGATAAGGATTGATTACTTAAGGTGGAAGTTCAGATTGCTTCTAAATGGCTTATGGAATGAGGGACATGTCGAGAGAGGTGGAATCATTTTGAGTCAACTAAGGGGTCTCGGCTGTTTCCCTACCAAGATTGCTAGCTAGACAAAACCATGGATCAAAATTTATGATCATAGGGTTCTCTACACAGATGAAAACATAGAGATTCATGTTCCTGCCTCAGCAACTACGAGTGATTCTTCAAGTGTTGTTTGTGTTGGTGCTTATCAAGCCTCGAGTTATGAAGATAAAGGGCGCATAAATAAATTAACCTTGTGGATCGAATTAGAGGGAGGACCTGTGATCGAATTTTATATAGTGGTAAATAGAGTTGTCGTTCACTCAGACTTGATGAGATTGATTTTAAGAATTAATAAACTGAAATAAAAGAAAAATATTTACAAAATATTGTCACAGTTTCAGTGACAGATCAGAGTTGCGCAGCGAAAGCTTCAAGGGTTGAGTTCACTAGTTGATTAACTCCTGCTATGTTTATTATGTTGTATATTTTATTTGTAAACCAAATGACTATTGTATGTGTATCCTTTGAGAGGAATCCTTGTATATATATATATATATATTTCTGAGCGGGGCTAGTTTTGGGTTAAGTTTTGTAGTAGATTTCTAAATTGAATGTTTAAGTAAATGATTTAGATTCTTAGTGCCTCTTTATTTAGTTAATCTCTTGGATTAGTCAGGTGCTAGCTTAGGGGGCGCTACAAGTTGGTATCAGAGCTCACTATTAGATCTTACATGGGCGACAATAGGATTAGCCAGTGTCAGATAGTGAATTAGATTAGTTTAGAATTAGGTTGGGTTTGTGAGTTAAATCTTAATCACTAAAAGCAATCAAGAACTAAAATAATTTTTGAATTGATTGATTAATTTGTTAAATATGTTGATTGTTTGCTTCTTGTTTTGCGTGTATACATCTATGAAGTAAAAATTGTAGGCTGAAAACAATCGTGGTATAAGTTAGAAATTTCAATAGATAACTAGATACCTAGAAATTAGTTTGTCTCAATTGAATGATACTTAGATAATCTGGCAATGGAGAATAGTGAGGTTTGAAATTCTGGTGTGTTTGTGTTGTCTTTGTTCGTAGGAACCATCGCCGGGTCTTGCTAACCTGGACAGGCCAACTACAAGCTTGGATTACCATTCATATTAGGAAGACTTGCTTCTATTTGTGAACTGTTAGATCCCAAATTTTGTTTGGAAACTAATAGAGTATCTTTTCTCGCAATTAGAACCTTTAATCTATCCAAGTAGAAGTGAAGTTAAATTGTAAAAGTAATTA
The DNA here is from genome assembly GCA_023531295.1 of Papaver armeniacum. Taxonomy (NCBI): domain Eukaryota; kingdom Viridiplantae; phylum Streptophyta; class Magnoliopsida; order Ranunculales; family Papaveraceae; genus Papaver; species Papaver armeniacum. The sequence continues at coordinate 340,969 of JAJJWW010017799.1, forward strand.
AGATAATAGTTCGACTATTAGTGTTGATAATAATAAATGATAAGGATCACTAATAATTATAACAAAAGTAATATTAACACTTATTAAATAGTACTGTAATGAACTTTATCTAATTAAAATCTCATTAGTAAATATTTAATGATTAAAAATAATAATTTGTATCAAGTAGCTACGCAAAATTATTAGTAATTATCCACGGTCAGATTTTATAGACTAATTAAAATTAGAAATATATTATTTTGCATTGAAACCAGATAGATAATACAGGACTTATTATTAGACCTAAGAACGTGTGGATGGTTTGCATAAAATAGAAAGACTAAACTTCTTAATAATCTTATACTTAAATTATTTTTAGTTCAATAACTGATTTAGTAAATCATTAGAAATTAAACAAATACACACGAAGTAGTAATGATATTTGGATGCTTAGTACAACAATAGACTTGAAAGAAAATAAATTCGTACATTAATAAGATACTTTAGATTAAAGACTATTAGAATAGTACATTATAATTTTATGCAGATTCAAATTGAAATAATATTAAGTTACTAACGCTAATATCTAATAAGATATATATATATATATAGTACACAAACTCGATATGATTAGGTAAAATCAATTATAGTAATCTTTACGTGAATGTAAATCATATTTAGGAAATTAATATTTAGTGTACCAACGGGACTATAAACAAACTTATAAAGATAATAATAAATATATGGAAAATAGTAACACTGTGGATAATAGTATTTCAATAGCTATGCTAATAGCAAATTTAAAGTAGATAATATTTGGAAAACTTATAGATTGTATAATAGTAAAGTTAAAATATCAGATATTATCGATTTACGTGAAATCAAATTTGGAATTAGTTATATGGATAAATTACATCAAATTAATAAATTATTAAATACTAGATTATAAATTTTAGCACAGAGAACTTAGACATACTTATCTGTTAGAATCAAATTTGCCATAGTGAACTTAGAGACAATCCTTATGAAATAGGAAAGTTAGTTTATTGAACCTAGAGCCACAAATATTAGTTGTAGAAAGCCATATAGGTTTGTGCTTTGTTTCTTGTTGTTGCGCTTAGACAAGAGATAAGATTATTATATAAGGTGGGGAGTTTTTGAAGACCATAAGGATGGTTTGATTTTCGAGGACGAAAATGTATAAGGTGGGGAGAATGTAACGATCCTCAATCTCGTCAACGCTATTAGACCGGTCAAGCGTCGAATTAGCCGACAATAACTCGATTAGTTTAACACCAACGTTAATTAATAGGAGTTAATCTAACAACTTTATAGTTACGAAAGTAGCGCCGTTGAATATATCTCGAAAAGATAGACAAAATGGACTGCTCGCACGCGTCATCTGGACACTGGGTGAAGAAGATTTATCAAGTTGTTTTTTTAGGGTAAAATAGTAATTTTGGATTTTGTCCTTGTGGCTGCATGTGTCGAAGCGAGTGGGTGACTCAGAAGATTGGGTCGGCCTTATCTCCACATCGTGAAGATAACTCTCTTATTCTTCTCTTCTTTTTCTTTCATCTTCTTTCTCTGTTCAATCTCTTCCTCTTCTGTTCTTCTTTTCTGCGTGTGCTCGAGAGATGAATTAGAGTTTTGAGATCGACATAGGTTGGAGAAGATCACGGAATTACTGATAGTGATGGTGTTGTTATCTTCTATTGATTCATACTATAAAGAGAAAGTAAATTAGAAGTTAGGGTTCGGTCTGAGTTCAAGATATGGAAGATTTGATTAATTAAAGATGGAGTTGAGTGGTTGAAGACGAAGGACGAAAAGGGTTGTTGCTCAATTGAGTTTCTGGAGTGTGAATCAGAGAATCAAAGTTTGGAATTTTAATTAGGGTTTCTCAGATGAATTGTTTTAAGGTTGATTTCGTGATGAATAAGAAGATTTAAGGAGTGGTTTAGTCGCTTGAAGAACAGGATGATGTTAAATTGATGTTGGAGCTGTTCTGGTGAAGAATTGAGGAGTTAGGGTTTTTGTTCTTCCCCAAAATGGAAATAGGGTTTTGATGAGAATTGAATTGGGGGAAAAGCAATTATGTGGATGCTGGTTCTTGGGTAAGATTCTAATTTCATTTAAGATTGGAATTTTAGTTTAAACTGCTTAGATTATTGAATTGTTGTGTTTGTGAATGGAACTGTTGAGTTATAAGTTATAATTGAATAAGAATTGAGAATGGACATAGCAGATATGAGATTCAACTGAGGTGTTCTGAGAAGGCTTTGGGTCTGTGTTTGTTATAATTGTTACTGGTGGTGGTTGGTATGATGAGTTATGAGAACTGCCTAAGTTGATAATGATGTTGCTGTTGAGAGTGGAGTGGGTATGTAAAGAAGAGCTGGATGAATGTTAAATTGTTGTTTGAGATGATTTGTGTTGATCGAATTAATGTTAGTCTGGTTGTGTGTAGATGTTCGGAATGGTGTGTTGTTTGTGTAAATGAGATGTATGGTCTGTCGTAGGTAAAGAACATAGATGAACTGTTGGAGCTTGTAGTCTTGAAATGGAACTAGAATTGGTGTAGGAATTGTATTACAGAGAACTGTTGGTGTTGGACGTGAAGAACTGGAGATGATGTTTGGGTTAGATAAATGATGAAGGTGGTAAGGTAATTAGGAACAGAGAGGCAGTGTATGGGGTTAGAGTATTATTTGGTGAGTTGTCGCAGGTGGTATCTAAGGATGGTGGTATTGTTTATGTAGTGGTTTCCTGAGCTTGTATCTCAGATAATGGAGACGTGTGTTGTTGGGTGATAAAGCTCAACTTGGTAGTGCAGTGAGAGTTGTGTTTGAGCTGAGGGATATGAGAATTGTGAAATTGAATGATGTTGTAGAGTGAAGAGTCGTTAAATGGTTGAATATAGAGTTGGTAGTATGTAGGAAGAGTGAAAGCTTAGAACTGCAATTGCAGGTAAGCTATATTGGTGTTTGTAATTAGCTTTGAAGTTGTTTAATTGAAATTGTATGAACTCTTCTTTAACTTAAACATGTTAGTCATCCCAGTCAGATTTTTGACTACTTGCTTAGCTGACTCAGTTAACCTGACTGAGTCGAGTTGACCATGTTAACCTGAGTTAAATCGGTTGGACTCAGTAGACCAGGACCAAACTTGACCGAGTTAACCTTTGACCGTGGACTGGACTGTTGACCGGACTTTAGACGTTGACTGTTAGAGACCGTTGATTGTTAGATTGAACGTTAGAGACTGTCAGTTGACCAAAATGGACCAGGCCTTAGATTAATGGGCTCGTTTGGTGGACTTGGGCTTAGGTTTAGTTTCCTATTTTGATGTATTGGACCTTATGGTCTGATTTAGCATTTGATTCCTTCTACGGAGTTGTAGATATTCATAAGAACTATAGAAACAATCTAATTGAGTTAGTAAACCTAGATATGCTAAAGATAGATAATAAAAGGTGTAGAACCATAAATGAGCTTAAAACCATTAGATAGTTCACTTTGCTTATAACTAGAGAATTGTATGAGATTGTGTTATGAGCCTTGTATGAGCCTTTTGGCTAATCTCTTAGAGTGCTTGTGTGATTAATAGTTACTCTGTATTAACAACGATCGTTTCAAAGGATGATCATGTAGACTACGGATCTCGAGGTAGGTGAGGCTTGTCATCAAAAGAGGTGGGAATCGATAACGAACTCTCTTGTATTCATTAATGTTTTAGAAAATATGATTTTTGTGAAATTCATGCATGTCTTTGTGTGGTATGAGATGTGTGCCGACACAATATCCAGTATTCTATGGCTAGGGCGATACACCGCAATATTATATGGCCAAAATTATTCTTCCTTTATATCCCTTTCTATGGCTAGGGCGATACATCGCAGTATTACCTATTCGGTATGGAATTGGTATCAATATTACTCTTCCTTATGTGTGGCAACACACATCTCATATATGAATGTTTACTGTTCTTTATGGATGTTTACTGTCTTTTAAATTACTTTGAAAAAGTTAAGCTTCTACAATATGTATTATCGTCTTTCCGTGTATTATCGTCTTTCAATAAAACCTGCATTGTCTTCAAATCATATTAATGATTACTTGAAAGTTAGTTGTTATTTCCACTGGGCACCCCTTTTAGGGATGATGTGCTCACCCGTTCCCACTTTCAGTTTCAGTGACAGATCAGAGTTGCGCAGCGAAAGCTTCAAGGGTTGAGTTCACTAGTTGATTAACTTCTGATATGTTTATTATGTTGTATATTTTATTTGTAAACCAAATGACTATTGCATATGTATCCTTTGAGAGGAATCCTTGTATATATATATTTCTGAGCGGGGCTAGTTTTGGGTTAAGTTTTTGTAGTATATTTCTAAATTGAATGTTTAAGTAAATGATTTAGATTCTTAGTGCCTCTTTATTTAGTTAATCTCTTGGATTAGTCAGCTTCTAGCTTAGGGGGCGCTACAAAATTTCACCTAGTTAGTATAGTCTCCTCTCTCTATGAGTATGTAAAATACTATCAGTGGGATTCCCACACAAACAGTTAGGTAGTGTGTCACGAGATGAGTTTGTAAGAATACAAGCTCCATTATTTATAGTGTATAAAGACCAAGGCTTGTTTGGTATTCTTCAATATTCGAATATAATAGTTTGTAAATCTATATCTGATTATTTCGGTAATCTAGATCTTTACTGATCTAAATTGGACAAAAAAATTTATTGATTTAAACATAAGAGCCTTTGTCGTACTCAACAATAATCAAATAGATTAGTACGTCCATTACTGTTTAGAAGACGATTCAAAAGAGTTGAGTACTTGAAGTCTTCACAGCGGGTGAATCAACTTAAGATAGTGGACTTTATCTTAGAATGCACGTGCATTGGCCAGATTGGTCGTAGGCATAGGGATACTGAGGAAACTAGGTAACCATGAGTAGATTACTTGGTCTCAACTATACGAAGTTGGTAGTGTTCTTTGTATAACTGCTTAATTCTGAGAGTATTCAAGAATGAACTAGAATCAGAGTGGTTTTCTGCATTTGTGGTTTCCTGGTTAACAAAATCCTGTTATGCGCTTTTACTGTACTTTGCGCATTATAATTATTTAAGTTATAATTAAAGTAATTGTACTTGTACGTTAATCCAAATACTTTGGTTGATTCATATAGTTTAAGGTTCGATTTCGGACTTCTACTATATACCAAGTGTATAACTTGTGGTTTGCTATCTTCTTGATAGTTTCTGTTTATGCTTAACTTTTGAACTCCGTTATTGCGACATAGACATAATCCTTGTAACTTGCTTACTAGATTTTGTAATGAACTTAAGATTGATTTCATGCATAGAAAACTATGTTTGATTACATGAGTTTAAGGAAGTAGACTTACAAACTTGTTTCGTAGTTGAAAGAAATCAATAAGATTGGTGGTCCGGTTTTCATTGAAAATCTAAGGTATGAGCGATCCTTACTTATGTTGGGAATCAAGGTAGTACCGATACTTACCTAAGGTGGGAGTCAAGGTGGTACCGATCCTTACCTATATGAGAATCAAGGTAGAACCGATCCCTACCTACATTGGGAGTCATGGTAGAACCGATCCCCATATGCAAAACCGATTTCTACGGTCACATGGGACTCTAGGTTTTGTGTGATTTTTGAAATTGGGTTTGCAAAATAGGAATGTTCAAAATGTTGACATAGTGAGCAATTTGAACATGAGCACAAATCTTATCTTTTATTATTCAAAGATATGCCTTGATACTCAATGTGAGATCCCAAACCGAAATTTTTGAGAATCTTTTTGTTAAGATTTTCAAATATATATGTTTCTTTTTTCCAGCAAGAAAAACATATCTCTGGAAGATATATTAGTTAAGTATCTTGTATGTTAGCTAATATTGATTTGTATCCAAGAGGGATTTCGGTTATACAATTGGATTTTGGTTGGAATTAGACAGAACTGAATCTAGGTGCTTATTACATATCTTGAGAATATTTTGGGTTATGGTAATTCCTTGGTGTCCAAACTACCTTGGTTTATAAATAGTAAAGTTTTTCCTTATTACAAACTTATCCTGAGGCAATCACTTCATTTTTCTAGTCACTGTTGTAGCCGACTAATAATATTATTCGTAATACTATCTTGGAGAGGAGATTAACTTAATTAGGAGAAATCTGTTACGTCCTCTAGTTTAAAGACTTCTTTGGAATCAAGAAGCATCTAATATTACCTTTGGTGGGAAACTCTAGTTTGCATTGTTATTTTAGTTTTCGATAATTTATTTGATTGACTAACGGTTGTTAACTCTCGAGTGCGCCTAGTTTCATTATTTTTGAGAGCCTTCTCTTCTAACGTAAAGTCTCTCAAACTAGATCAAATTGTAGTGCAGATCTGTCTTTAGATATGACTTTGACTTGTGATCATCCATTTTCAACAGACTCTATTTTGTGCATGATTGATCATTCAGTTGGAATCAAGTTTGGTTGTGCAAGTACAGAAGAAGACATTAAAGATTTGAAGACAAGAAGATTTCTTATTGGTTTCGTATCTTTGTGATTTGCTTCGTGCACAAACTTGATCGCATGGGATCCGAATATATCTCGTTTACCTTTGATAGGCGATTGATTGAATAGTCGTAGTAGATCGACAAACTATCATTTTGCGGTATTCTTCAGCATCTGAATTTGATAGTTTGTAAATCTAAATCTGATTATTTCGGTAATCTAGATCTTGACTGATCTAAACCGGAAAAAGGAGTTTATTGATTTAAACATAACAACCTTTATTGTATTCAACAATAATCTCTGATTAACTTCTTGAGATTGAAGAGCGGTTATCAAACAAATTAGTCATTTATTGTTTGGAAGACGATCTAAAGGAGTTACGTCTTGAAGTCTTCGCAACTCTCGATTGTAGCATCCAGCGTTGAGCATGGCTTTTCCATAGAGTAGGCGCGGCCAAATTAGGGTTTAGGTACAAACCGTGTGTTTTGGCTTTGGGCCGCAAGTTGCCATACGTCAGGTGGCGAACTTGTGTGGTCGAGATCTGCATCTCAAAGAGAAAGGTAGCCGTTGATTATTGCAACCCTTCGATTGTAGCAGCCAGCGTTGAGCATGGCTTTGCCATAGAGTAGGCGCGGCCAAATTAGGGTTTAGGTGCAAACCGTGTGTTTTGGCTTTGGGCCGCAAGTTTCCATGCGTCAGGTGGCGAACTTGTGTGGTCGAGATCTGCATATCAAAGAGAAGGGTAGCCGTTGATTATTGCAACCCTTCGTTTGTAGCAGCCAGCGTTGAGTCATGGCCTTGTCAAAGAGTAGGAGCGGCCAAATTAGGGTTTAGGTGCAAACCCTGTGTTTTGGCTTTGGGCCGCAAGTTGCCATGCGTCAGCTGGTGACTTTGGACGGCTAAGATCTGCATCTTAGATGGAAGGGTGGTCGTTGATCGTTGCAACCCTTCGTTTTGTCAGCCAATAACGTGAAGGAGAGGCTGGCATGGTATAGGCGCGGCCGAAACTAGGGTTTGGTGCAAACCGTGGTGTTTGGCCTTGGGCCGCAAGTTGTCGTGCGTTAGGTGGCGAACATGGATGGTCCAGATCTGTATCTCGAAGAGAAGGGTAGCCATTGATCTATGTTATCTCGAAGAGAAGGGTAGCCATTGATTATACATACATCACAACCCTCAAGATAATAATTATTCTTATTTTCAAAATACTTGATTACTAACAAAATAAAATTAATAATAATGGAGAAGTTTGGATTTGACTAAAAGATGCTAAATGGTTTGCCAATTTTGCGTGTCCGAAAGTATCCAAATAGTGTGGTGCAATGTCGGCGCGGTATGGTTGGCATGAAGTGTCGTAACAACGTGCGCGAAAGAGGCATCTTTCTAGCGTGTCCGTGGCATGGTTTGCCATTGGCGTGGAGAAGTGGCTGGCATGGTTGGCATGCCTGGTGGTTGGCGCAGAGACGTGGGCTGGCATGGTTTGCCATTGTCACGGTGGTGCGGCTGGGCATGGTTGGCATGCCTTGGCACATAGATGTGGCTGGCATGGTTTGCCATTGACGCTGGCATGGTTTGCCATTGTGAGTGGTGCGGGGCATAGTTGGCATGCCTTGGCGCGAGACGTGGCATGGCATGGTTGGCATGCCTTGGCGCGAGAGGCGTGGCGGCATGGTTTGACATTGGCACGGTGGTGCGGATGGCATGGTTGGCATGCCTTGGCGCAGAGACGTGGCTGGCATGGTTTGCCATTGGCACGGTGGTGCGGCTGGCATGCCTTGGCGCAGAGACGTGGCTGGCATGGTTTGCCATCGGCACGGTGGTGCGGCTGGCATGGTTGGCATGCCTTGGTGCGAGACGTGGCTGGCATGGTTTGCCATTGGCTCGGTGGTGCGGCTGGCATGGTTGGCATGCCTTGGCGCAGAGACGTGGCTGGCATGGTTTGCCATTGGCACGGTGATGTGGCTGGCATGGTTGGCATGCCTTGGCGCAGAGACGTGGATGGCATGGTTTGCCATTGGCACGGTGGTGCGGCTGGCATGGTTGGCATGCCTTGGCGCAGAGACGTGGGTGGCATGGTTTGCCATTGGCACGGTGGGATAATTAGGGTTTAGGTGTATACAGAGGTGATGTCAGTTAATACTAAGGGTTCTGTCGTGGAACATGGCACATGTATTAAAAAAAGGTACCCTGGTAATTCTTACGTAAATACGCTAATTGATTCAATAAATGCGCTATTGGTCATAGTGACGTCATGTCAGATGTACGGTTTTACGATTTCATCCCTAAGCTAAAAACCACCATCAACATTAAGTCCCCTGCATAGCTCGGAACAGGAGCGTTGTTGCGAGGTTAGCATAAGATGGTGACAGACAAGGACAAAATCAAAACAGCGGGTCATGAAAGATGACTAGGAAGATTCGTCTAACCTTTTTCGAGAGTGTTCTGAATTTCGTGATCCTTGTGTTGGCCTTGCATGAATTCTGCTCGCGTCGTTACTGGCTAGACCGTGAAATAGTAGGTGCGATTGCTGCAGGATGTTGGCTTGGTTTGGCCACGCGTCTTCTTGGCTGGGTTAAGGAATGTGGAGGCGTTGGCTTATCGAGTTGGTCGGTTTGGGATGGGAGCCGCAGGTATTTGCATGGCTTGGAATGGAGTCGCGGGTGTTGCGCGGCTTGGCTTGGGCGCGAGTTGGTTAGGCGTGATGCGACTTGGCTTGACCCGGCATGACTCGGCTCGGTGCGGCTCGGCTTGGCTCGGTGAGGCTCGGGCGCGACTAGGACGCTGGCATGGTGCGGCGTGGACTGCTGGGCTATCATGAGATGAGGCATGGCTCGGATTATTAATACCGTGAGGCTTGTTACTGCGGGCCCGACTGCCTTCTGCCATGCGTATCTCGAATAGGAAATCCTTTCCTTATCTAAATCCCAAAAGTGTTACGTTGCCGATTCTGCTTTCAAACCTTGTTGTTGGCGTCAGAGAGGTAACAACACGGGCAAGTGTGTCTCGAACACGTTCCTCCACGCTTTCTCACCAAACCCTAATTATTTCGCACGACCAGGCATGAGACTTTTCCTTATTTTTGTTGGTAGAATAGGTTCTAATTAAAACCTGATATCACGCCTTAATTCGCGGCTAATAGGGAGCTTTCCTTTTCGGGACTTCGTCGCTCTGCTAGATATAAGAGATGATCTTGAACCCTTCATTCGCACAGATTGCTTTGAAATTGTGCCCGTCCCCTTTACAGGTATCATCTTCGTGTTTTTTTTTTTTTTTAGTTTTCCATTTTGTCTTCTTTCTGATGTAGGTTGTTGGTGTATACAAGGTGAAAACTTACCCCCCCCTTCTCTAGTTTTGTAGCGCATAATGGGATCTTCCAGTAACAGCAAAACCTCTAACTCTGCGGAGAAGAACTTTGGAATCGGCGAAAACCAGTTTTCTTCTCATGAGGAGGCATTAGATAGAGTTGAATCTTTGTTCCGTGAAGCTGGTGGAATTATTCGGGACATACCTCCTACCTAGCTAGGCGAAGTGTGGGTGCGGGTGCGTGTTCAGACCTTCTTAGCTTCGGTGAACATGGAGGAGAAATGGGAAGGTGACGAAGCATCCCAGTGCGTTGAAAGGCTTCAGTGCAACAACACTTCTTCACAGCCCAGTGCTAGGGAGGAACGGTCTGCTTCTCGGTTGAAACGACGGAAGACTGAGTTTGTGAAATTTTTAGGGGAAAACCCACGTAACTTCACTGTTCAAGAAGGCGTCATAATCCTCGATTTTGATGTGGATGAATAAGGAAATCCTCCTCGAAAGGTTGTTGAGGAAGGCAACGCTGCATTCGATGAAACCGAAACAGCTTTCAGAGTAGACGCCGAAACTGTTGTTGGTGACATTGGGGGAGTCATGGTGGCTTATGCTGGGCCAATTGTTGAAGCGGACGTCGGGAAGGAGACGGATGTTGTTGCTACTGAGACGACTTCTAGGTAGGATGTTGAGGCTTCCAGGCGGGACGTTGAGGCTGCTACTGCTGATGCGGCCTTCAGATGGAACCTTTGCTGCCCGAAAGATTGCTGGGGAAAGTGCTTGAAAGGGGATTTGACTGAGGAGTTGGGAACTCGTGTATCTGCTTTTGATGAATAGTTTCCATTGTTATTGTTTTTACTTGTTGCGTAGTTGATGCTTCGCAGACTCATTTTCACCTTCTTCATATTTGTGGCGAAGCTAGGGTTTTGCCAATTATTATCCTGTTTGTGGTTTCACATCCTTGAATAAAGCTTATTTTTCGAAAGACCAAAATCTTCCATTGGAATAGGTTGCTCGACTTTCCATATTCGTATATTATTCCCATCAGAGCTTCGAACGATTGAATAAGGTACTTCTAGTACGGTTTTTTTTTCTTTTCAAGATTCGGAAGACTCATTTGGAAGAAAAGGTATGCTTTAAATAAAAACGAAAACCTAATGGAGAATGCAAGTGGTGCATTCATCTCGGGGAATACAAGTATCAAGTGGAAAGGGAAATGGCTGAGGAAGTACTATAAGAAAGGTGCTGGAAGAGAAAGTAGTACAGTGCCTTAGGTATTAAAAGGCTTGAGCCATCGCGAGTGAACTATCATGCCCTCCAGCTGGTCGGTGTTGATGAGCTTGTAATATCCACCCAGAAGGACGTCTGCCACCAGATATGGCTCGTCTTCTTTGCCTTTGGGTAGATCAGTCCGGGCAGCTATCTTCACTGTTACCTTTCCGACTTGAAACGAAGTCGCTTTGACTACCATATCTCTAATCTGAAATGAGTTCGGGTGTTGTGCAACCGCTTGAATCTTGGTCTCGTCAGTTTCGACTGCAGTTTCCAGATCCTTGGCAAAGCGCTTGAATGGCCCGGCGCCCCATTCACATCTTTTGACAGCGCCCATGCCGCTAATAGTACTGAGTCCCCATGACGGGCTAAGAGAAGGAATGACTGGTGATGGAGAAGATTGTTCGACCAGACTTACTTGTGTTTGGAGCCTATGAGTTAGTGCCAACGGGTTTTCCACGGGTGATCGAATTCCGTCGATAAGTTGTTGACGTGGTTGTGGGTTGGACGGCTTGTTGGAGATTCTGTCGGGTGTCGACATCGGCAGAGGAGACGTTCCCAGTTTTGCTTTGTTGTCGGATACCCACGAGCGCCCCAAGATCATGTCGTAGCCTAGTTCTTTGACAATTTGAAACTTGCCATGCATCATGGTGCCTCCTATCTTGATCTCGAGGTTAACGTAGCCGTGCGCGTTCAAGGCTTCCCCCTCCGAGTTCTTGATCACGGACGGGAGATGGGTAGCTTCTTGCTTCAAAACTCCCACAACTTTCAGAGTCTTGAAAGTAATGGTGTTGAAGTCAGAGGCCACGTTGATTAGTGTGTTGTTGAATTCAATGCCTCTTAAGTAGGTCGTGGTCAGCAGTCCCCAGTTGTGCTTTTCAGTATAGTTTCCTGATAGCGCTTGGGTTTTTTGCGCGGTTTCCGTGGTAGGGAAAAGTCGTCTGCCTGACACGATATGATTGAGAGCCATGAAAATATCTTGGCGCTGCGCCTTGGAAAAGTAGAGAATTTCGCATACATGCTGTATCATGGATTGTACAGTCTCGCGTATGGAGTCCTCGGAGACCCCGCAATTCCTCACCGAAAGTGGATCTCTATGTACTCCCTCGTTCCCCAGCTGAAGTTCTCCTGCCTCTACTTTTTCCTTAAAGATAAGTTTTAGTTTATTGCAATCACTGGTTGGGTGATGAAAAAATCTTTGGTAGTGGCAATATTTGGGATTTGCCATCTCGGCTTCGGTTGGTGGGCGCCTGAGAGATGGTAGTCTGATAACATCATCTTGAACCCACGCCTCTAGGAGTTCGATTACCTCCTCAATGGGAAATGGAAAATCCAAGACACGTCCTTCAGCTTCGTGACGACGCATGGGAGCTTTAGCGACGGCTCTTCGTGGCGGAGCTGCTCGTCGTGCTGGTGCCTCGCGTTTAGGCTGCTGGTCTGTAACGGGGGCCTTCCTTGTTCCTCCCTCGTCTACCACACTCACAGAGGAGGGGTCGACGTTGTACTGCTTGTTGATGATACGTCTACTTTCGCTTGTTTCGCGCATGTCTTCGGTTCTTGTTGGTCTGGCCCTTTCTAATAATGCTGGTGTTGTCGTGGCTGATCGCTTGGCAGCTTCGTGGAGTTCAGAGAATGTCCGGAAACGTAGGTTTTCTAGCAAGGCGCGGTAAATGGGAGCCATACCGTTGATGCAGGAATTCACCAATTGTTGCTCGGTCACGTTTGGGTCATGACAGTCTAGTGCTTGAACCCTGAATCTCTTGACGAACTCATTCGGATGTTCATTATCTCGTTGGTACATCCTCCCTAGGTCCGAGATGGTAACTTGTTCGGACACGAAGAAGAATTTCTTGTAAAACGCGGTAACCATGTCACCCCAGTTGGGGATGCTGTTTGGCGTGATGGTGTTGTACCACGTGTATGCTCTTCCAGTAAGCGATTTCGAAAACTCCCTTAGATGGAGAACGTGATTGTATTCGTGTTCGCCCAGGGACTCCAGGAATCGAGAGATATGCTCTCGTGCATTTCCAGTGTCGTCGTACAGATTGAATTTAGGAGAAGAGTACCCTCTTGGAAGAGGAATTCTTTGTATCTCAGGTGGGTAAGGAGGTTGATGCTGATGTATGTCTATTTCATCGCTTTTGACTCGATTCCGAAGAAGTTGTTCCAAATCCTCTTGTGTGACAAAATTGGACGGCCGGCTTCTCTCCGACGGGGTTCTGGCATGGATCCCCTCGTCTACGTCAATGCGTTCTGTCGAGGTGCCGGCGCCAGGAGTGTTGAAGGTGTTTTACATCGGTCCTAGAGGGCGTGACTCCTGCGGTAGCCGTTCTGTCAGCGCCTTGAGAAAGATGAGTACTTATTTTTGAGTTAAGACCATGTCCGTTTGGTCTCGAGCAAGGACCTCCTGTCGTTCCATCAAATCGGCGATGGTGGCATAGGGTCGGCTCCCTCTGGCTCCCCCGGTTTCTTGTCCTGTTGGCGGGGTAACTGGAGTCCTAGTGGCGGTCGGAGGTGCCATGCTTGACGAGACATTAGGGCGAGTAGCGCAACTCGGCCACTGGTGATCGGTGGTGTAATACCTGGAGGAGGGCTTTCGGTGTTGCCAGGATTGGCAGGTTGCGTAGAAGCATTAGAGGCGGCAGCGGCTCTGGCCCTGGTGACTGGTGGTGTAATACCTGAAGGAGTACTTTCAATGATGTAGGGCTCAGTAGGTGGCATAGTGACGCTGCTGGAAGGAGCATTAACACCAGGGACAAATTCCGTGTTAGTGTTCTCGTGGCTTGCAGCTGATCCGGATCTGAGTTCCACCATGTTGAAGTTGGGATTGAAAGATGAGATTGGAAGCTGGAAATTGATATTGTAACTGATAGATCAATCCTCCCGCTGTGGTCGCCAATTGTTTGAGGGTGAAAACGGTTTCTGCTGATTTCGGTAATTTCGCGTGAGTGGGTGAGAAACTGAGTCTAAACCTTAAATAATGTACTGCAAGGGAGTAATTTAGATTCGAGAGATCAATCTATACAAATCCGTCCTAAACCAAAAAATGGTCGTTCCAAACTTGCTTCGGTCACAAAGTGAAGGAGAATGGTTGGTTTTAGGGAGGGAAGCGAAGAAAGTGTTGAGACCAGAATAGTTGATTTTGGAAGAGTAGTTGTTTGACTTGTATCAGAAAGTGAAAGCTAACAGATGGGAAAACTAGCAAGTGGTTTCTAAGTGTTGTATGCTCTTGACAAAAACTTGTCGTTCGGTGGAAATAGGTAAGACCTATTTATACAAGTCAAAGTGAAACGTACTCTGGTCTTGTAAGAAATATAAACGGATGATTAAATGGGAGGATATGGTAACCGGTAACGCCTGGAATTGATGTTGCATAATGAAGGAAAGTGTTTCACCATTACTTCCTGTATTTACTAACCGCCTTATTCTTATGACACTTTCATGTAACGGGCGTAGTGTACGCCGCACGCTGTAAACCACCAAACCAATACCCTCTATGAGCATCCCCCAGTTTGTGACATATGTTAGATGTCTCGAGTGTTTTCATGGGAAAACGTGTAGCAAGGTGTTACGTGTGGCATGGTAGCATGCCAGTGGCTATGGTAGAGTCGACATGGCTTTGCCAAAGAATAGGCGCGGCCAAATTTTGGGTTTAGATGCAAACCGTGATGTTTTGGCTTTGGTCCGTAAGTTAGGTGGCGAAATTGAACGGTCGAGATCCGCATCTCAGAGGGAAGAATAGCCGTTGATTATTGCAACCTTCCGTTTTAGCAGCCAACGTTGAGAATGGCTTTTCCATAGAGTAAGCGCAGCCAAATTAAGGTTTAGGTGCAAACCGTGTGTTTTGGCTTTGGGCCGCAAGTTGCCATGCGCCAGGTGGCGAACTTGTGTGGTCGAGATCTGAATCTCAAAGAGAAGGGTAGCCGTTGATTATTGCAACCCTTTGTTTTAGCATCCAGCGTTGAGCATGGCTTTGCCATAGAGTAGGCGCGGCCAAATTAGGGTTTAGGTGCAAACCGTGTGTTTTGGCTTTGGTACGCAAGTTGCCATGCGTCAGGTGGCGAACTTGTGTGGTCGAGATCTGCTTCACAAAGAGAAGGGTAGCCGTTGATTATTGTAACCCTTCGTTTGTAGCAGCCAGCGTTGAGCATGGCTTTGCCATAGAGTAGGCGCGGCCAAATTAGGGTTTAGGTGCAAACCGTGTGTTTTTGCTTTGGGCCGCAAGTTGCCATGCGTCAGGTGGAGAACTTGTGTGATCGAGATCTGTATCTCAAAAAGAAGGGTAGCCGTTGATTATTGCAACCCTTCGTTTGTAGCAGCCAGCGTTGAGCATGGCTTTGCCATAAAGTAGGCGCGGCCAAATTAGGGTTTAGGTGCAAACCGTGTGTTTTGGCTTTGGGACGCAAGTTGCCATGCGTCAGGTGGCGAACTTGTGTGGTCGAGATATGCATCTCAAAGAGAAGGGTATCCGTTAATTATTGCAACCCTTCGTTTGTAGCAGCCAGCGTTGAGCATGGCTTTACCATAGAGTAGGCGCGGCCAAATTAGGGTTTAGGTACAAACCGTGTGTTTTGGCTTTGGGCCGCAAGTTGCCATGCCTCAGGTGTCGAACTTGTGTGGTCGAGATCTGAATCTCAAAGAGAAGGGTAACCGTTGATTATTGCAACCCTTCATTTGTAGCAGCCAGCGTTGAGCATGGCTTTGCCATAGAGTAGGCGCGGCCAAATTAGGGTTTAGGTGCAAACCGTGTGTTTTGGCTTTGGGCCGCAAGTTTCCATGCGTCAGGTGGAGAAATTGTGTGGTCGAGATCTGCATCTCAAAGAAAAGGGTAGCCGTTGATTATTGCAACCCTTCGTTTGTAGCATCCAGCGTTGAGTCATGGCCTTGTCAAAGAGTAGGCGCGACCAAATTAGGGTTTAGGTGCAAACCGTGTGTTTTGGCTTTGGGCCGCAAGTTTCCATGCGTCAGCTGGTGACTTTGGACGGCTAAGATATGCATCTTAGATGGAAGGGTGGTCGTTGATCGTTGCAACCCTTCGTTTTGGCAGCCAATGATGTGAAGGAGAGGCTGGCATGGTATAGGCGCGGCCAAAACTACGGTTTGGTAAAAACCGTGGTGTTTGGCCTTGGGCCGCAAGTTGTCGTGCATTAGGTGGCGAACTTAGATGGTCGAGATTTGTATCTCGAAGAGAAGGGTAGTCATTGATTATTGAAACCCTTCGTTTTGGCGTGGAGAAGTGGATGGCATGGTGAAGCGGCGGGTATGGTTGGCATGCCTTGGCGCAGAGACGTGGCTGGCATGGTTTTCCATTGGCACGGTGGTGCGGCTAGCATGGTTGGCATGCCTTGGTGCAGGGACGTGGCTGGCATGGTTTGCCATTGGAACGGTGCTGCGGCTGGCATGGTTGGCATGCCTTGGCGCAGTGACGTGGTTGGCATGGTTTGCCATTGGCACGGTGGTGCGGCTGGCATGGTTGGCATGCCTTGGCGCAGAGACGTGGCTGGCATGGTTTGCCATCGGCACGGTGGTGCGGCTGGTATGGTTGGCATACCTTGGCGCAGAGACGTGGCTGGCATGGTTTGCCATTGGCACGGTGGTGTGGCTGACATGGTTGGCATACCTTGGCGCAGAGACGTGGCTGGCATTGTTTGCCATATGAACGGTGGTGCGGCTGGCATAGTTGGTATGACATGGTTTGCCA
>JAJJWW010017800.1:0-20519 GCA_023531295.1 Papaver armeniacum
TCCATCCCGATGTTCCTGCACCAAGTAAGGATCGACAGGGGAACCAGTTCACCTCGCAACACTATCTCACACTCGGACACACAAAGATTGAATCTCGGGATGGGTATCACTTCCAGGATTTGTAAGAGGATCGACCAAGGAAAGAAATCTTTAGTGTAGCAAAGATATTACCAATGGGCAAGTGGATGATGCATCCGATCACCTTCTCAACTAAAGATGTTCCTTCGAATGGCCAAGCACATGTAGGCCCACTAGTGATCACCTTACTTATTGAAGAATGGGAGTTAAGAGGATCTTGATGGACAGTGGAAGCTCAGTCGAAGTCCCGTTCTATGATACTTTTAAGAGGATGGAATTATCGCACGATATCTTAATTCCTTCTACTTATCGAATTTCGGCTTCAATGGCACGTTATGAAGTACCAAAGGGAGAAGTCACACTCAAAGTTTCGGGGACGGAGAAGGATACCTGGACACGCTAACTACTTTCTGTGTTGTGGACGTCATGTCACCATTTGAGGCGATCCTCGGCAGGCCATGGCTTGCGGGTATCAAAGGAGTGGCATCGGCGTACTATTGAGTTTAATTAACCCACGACAAGATGTGACCAGTGAGATGAAGTTTCATTCTAGCTTCTACCAAGCATCAAAGATGATCTTTTGGGAGCTTGAACCTTTCCAACAATTCATCCTAGTCACGGAAGGAAATATGATCGAAATACAATGAAACCTAAGATCTTTAATTATTTGAAAGGTTTTGACATAAAGAAAGTATTTCCAAAATAAATCACAAGTTTGTTTAACTCAATTGACAAGATAAGAAAAGAACTTCGTTCAATTAGGGTTTTGTTTTAGCAAAAGAAAACCATTGGACCATCGACAGGATGTTTTGACGCAAAATAAAAAAGATCTCGCAAACTTCACGAGAGAGTAAAAAAGCACAAGTCACGAAAAAATTGCTTTAAAATACTAAACTTTCAACCGATAACCACAAGATTCTTTCACTTAGCGTCAACTAACATCAAAAGATGTTTTAGGAGATTTGGAATCTCTCTTTATGGTTTTGATGCAAGGTATCAAATGATGTTACACGGTCCCCTTAGTCAACGCCAGAATATAGATACTAAAAATCTTACTTCTACATCCAAGAAACATAAACACACACACAATGAAGTAAACAAGCAAGAGATGCACAAGAACACAAGATATACGTGGTTCGGTATGATTACTTACGTCCACTGGGTGAAATGATGATCTTATTATGTGATTCAAGGCTACAAGTTCTCTCTTTCTCACTTACAAACTCTTAGTGTTCTCTCCTCTCTCACTGAATGCTTAGGCCTTAGCTCTCTACATGGCTCCCTATTTATAGTTACAAGTGATAATACATCCAAACTATAGTGTGAGTCGTGGTACATCTTTCTTGATAACCTTCTCGGATGGTGGACGATGTCTTTTCCGATATTTTGGGCCGAGCCTAGTGGTATCTTCTTTCGATGTCTTTCCACCCGATGTTGATTACTCAGTGGGTGAGGTCGATGTCGTCCTTGATACTCTCATCCCGAGTTTTACTTGACCATATTCTTCTTATCCTTTCACCGGATTTGTCGAGCATTTATTATACTCGTACCCGATAGGCGTCACATCGATTTCACCTTTACACGTATCGACTTAACGGGCATCTCTTTTCTCACGCCAAACTTGGATAAAGGGATTCGGTGCTTCATACCTCAGCTCCTTTTGATACATCATTGTCTAGGATTGCTCCACCTAGGTCTCGTGGATTATTCACACCTACATCGTTGATGCATGGAAGTCGAATAAGTTGAAGCCGCAGATTCTGATTCTTTGAATGTGAGAGCTTAATTTTAGGCCCAAATTTTGTGATTTTTTATACTTTTGTCTAGTGTTCTAGTTGTGCAGAAACACATGCTATGTTACCGTCGTACTTTATAGAAAATGGTAGTTTGTCTTCAATTGTTAATCACGTTTTACAAGAATGGTACAGTCAACTAGGGAAACCTGTTGTTTCTGATGAGTAAAATCAATTAGTAACGAACCTTGCAGACTATTTCTGGGATTTGAAATAATGATTTCATTCAACTAGGACTAGTAGTTTCTGTCAGTCAGTTCACTAAATAAAGACAGGTAAAATACAAGTTTGTTTATTTCTGTACTCATGCTCTTCCCGGCTATCTGCTTCAGGTAACATACAAGTTTGTCGTTTTGAATTTGAAACATCAAAGATAATATCAAATATTAACTCGTTTTAGTGTATTTTTACCCTTAGAAATATTACTTTGTTGTGACTCTCTTTAGTATGCTTGTGTCATTAAACATTTGCACTTGCAGATGAACTCCTTAATGTAGTAAGGCTAGTCATAGTATGATCAGTCGACCCACCATGCTTATAATGAAAACCACTAGTGTCTAAAAAAAAAAAAAAAAAAAAAAGGCTGAGAGAATCAACAATGGAATTGTGTGACCGATTTCTACAGTTATTTCTTGTCTATTATGCTTAACAAAGAAATAAAGCACAAGTATTTGGTTACATATCCCGTGGTATTTCCTTCTAATGCTGTTTTAGTATCCTCAAGTAAACTTATGAATATTAGAATCATTAGGAAAAAAATTATGCCATGTCTACCAAATTTATGAACCCGGCATTGTATTTAGCTTTTTTATGAGAGTGAATTCTTGTTGAAGAATTCGAGAAAATGTAGAAACGTGAAAATAGAATCCACATTTTTGACAACTCACTAGTTTGTCTTGCATTACATCAGTTACGGTGCTCTTTATGCTTAGATGATCTTTATCAAACACATCCTATAGCACATACCTTAGTAACCTTAATATAGAGCTAGAATAACATTGTTTAGTACACTTAGTTGCCGAAAATAAGAACAGTCTTGGTCCTTTTCACTTCACATATATTTTGGGTTTTTAGGGAAGTACAAAGAAAAGCTGGAACTAGATTTATTTGCTATTTGTTTCTCGAAGAAGAATGATTTTTCGAGTCGGTATTCTTTAATGTTGCTCTTAAGATTCAGAGTTGCAATGTAGTACACAACTTTTCACCCACATACAAAACATTCTAAGCCGATAAGAAGTCTCTTATAACCGCATCAAACTTATAGGATGTAGCATAATATCAGTTTTACTTGTTCGACTTTTCTCAACACTTGCTTTGACATTTGGTCTACAGTCATTGAGTCTCGTTTCTCAACTATTTAACCCTCTTATCCATGCACCGATGTCTTTCTATGACTCCAAGTTTTTGTGAAAGATACTGCCAGGTAAGAGACAACTAAAGTCGTAGTTTAGTATAAACTTTTGTCAAGAATTGAGTTAAGAATTAGGGTTACATAAACACTATAAATACATGTATCATAAACCCTAAGAAGGGTTGGGATTTTAGGTTAGCTAACCCGGAGAAATCTATTGTACCCGACAATCAATAAAATATTTCTCTACTCCTCCGTGGATGTAGGCAACACTTGCCGAACCACGTTAAATCTCTGTCTCTTCTCTTTATTTTGTATATGTATTCTAGCCCTAATTCATACCGTCGTCATCAAATCATCATGTTTTGTGCCTAGAATTTATTTTGGGTACAAACACTTAGTATGAAAATGATTGTAAATCCTAGGAAGTACTTAGGCTGTAATTTATGGGGAGAAGTAGAAATCATTGAAAATCCCGTTGTTTACAATGGAGTACTTTGAGTGTTTTCGCCCATGGAAACTCTTAAGAGTTGATTCCTTTGCACTTAAATGTTATTGACACTGAACAGACTGACAGTGACATATGAAGACTATACCTGTAAGGAAACCATAATTATGCCTAGAATCCATAAAAAAAACTACAAAAAAATTTGGGAAGCAGCAGCAGTGAGACTGAGAGAAGGAACTGACTGAGACTCAACCTCAACTACCACCAAGGTTGCAGAAAGTACGAGCATTTGTGGTTGTACCCTGTTGGGGGTGTTCGGAAAGAGTAATAACAAATTTGTTTCCTATCTTGAATTTTGAATTCCCACATATTTTTATGTTTTGTTTTTCTCTGATAACAAAGATGTAGTGTTACTATTTTAGGACACATGAGTTTGGTCTTTTGCCATTTTCGGTCATTACAATTTCTTGGGACGGTAAGTATAGTTTATTACGATTTCTTGGAACGGAAAGTATAGTTTATTATGGGAAAAAACATTGGTATCGTACTCCATGACTGATGAGTTTGAGGATCTTGGTTTTGGGGAAGGAACAGAAACGCTTATTATTTGGGCTAATATCTACAACGAAAGCCTTGTTTCTGTCAATGCAAATGGTTCAGCAAGTGAAGCGATCTAAATGGGTTAATTTCTAAGGAGGACTATGTATAGTTCTCTTTCCTTCAGAAAGGTTTTAAGAAGCAGTCTAGAGACCACTGTTCTGTGCTAGTATTTAGAAGAAAAAAGGTGACTCATTCTTGCATCAATAACAATAAGTTACTATAAGGTATCGAAATAATAAGTTACTAGTGTCTCCCCCGTGCGTTGCACGGGTTAATATAATGTTTCTCTTTTTTGACACAGGCAGTTCTTGGTGTCCGAACTCACGATTAAAAGTTCTAAAAGAAATTTTTTTACATAGCTAAATTGTTAGTAGTAGAGCGTGTGCCACAGGCGTCAGAATAGAGATTGTTCCGTCGTCAATAGCTAAAGAATTTTGAATATTGTTAATTATCGATTATATTCGGCAAAATAATAGTTCTTGTCTATTTATACAACATAAAGTGGCATTTGAATCCATGTCAGAAATTATGTGGGAATGTTACCAAGAGCAACCTCCGTAATTGTTTGTAAATTATCAAGAAATGAGAAAGCACTAAAAACATATCAAGCAACCTGTTAACAGTTTTAAACTATAGATCAGTTCAATCATTTCATAAACCTCATGTCATCCTTTAAGCTCATACTAACAAATACGTTCTAGGCTGAGATTGTTCTTACAAATATTTTAGATTTGTTCTCACCAATATTTTCTCCTAAAATAGTGCGTTGATGGATATGACAAACACATAACATGATAAGTCTCATGAATCGGCAGCTTGGCATACAGTTGGCGTCCGGCATCCAAATAACAAATAACCGGGGACACGCGAGCTTATGTTTACACACTGGAATGTCAAGTCCAGCTTCTCTCCCAGAGATAAAAATGGGAGCCTTGTACTGTTGAGTCTATCCTCCCACTTGTTTATTAGGAAGATTAAATTCATAAGAATATTGTTGACTCAAGCATGAGATTATACCAAGCTCTGATGCTGCATCTTCAACATCTTTTTCCTCGTAAGATTTGAAACATATTTGTTCCGAATATATATCTTCGACATATGATTCTTCCTTTATAAGTGACATCTAAAGCACTCAAAAAATAGGCTTGAAATAATAATAATTGAATGCTAAGAACATCGAAGAAGAGATTAGCAAGATGAGGGCGAAGTATGATGCAAACCTTTTTCATGCCTTCACCACCGTCATTCAAGATGCCCCAATTATTTCTGGTGGATAACCAACCATCTGACAACTCAGACGCAATCCCTACTGCTCAAGCAAGAACATTACCAGTTTACTACATACAATGAAAAAAAATTCTATCGCAGTACTATATTTTTATAGTATATGATAAGCGTTACAAAATGAAAAATTAGTTGAAATGACTTTCTAAAAGATTTAAATACTAAGTAAGCCAAAAGCAAAACCGCACCTTCAAACGTGAATGCTTCTTGCATAACTTTTATAATTCAGTAAATCTGCAATATAAAGATGATTTTTCCTTCGTAGATGTTTCCAGCTGACTTTGAAGCAACAAAATTTTATTGCACTCAGTCAAGGTTGTTGATTTAGAAGCTTTCAGCTCTGATCTCGTGGAACCTAATGTCTTCCGAAGCTTTGAAGCCTCAGCTAACTTAACCTCCTCGCTTGACACATGTATCCCAAAATGATCATACACCTTTTGGATTTTATTAATTTATTATTTACATGATCAAATCACACATCTAACGTAAATAATTATTGTTTCCTTACCCAATCAAAAATAGGATGCACCAGTGGAATTTCCCAGCTCGCATCAATATATTACGAATAACCTTGTCACTTATAAAAACAACAAAAGATGTATGAGAGTGTAGGATCGCAGGCTGCTTATCATTGGTTATAACACGATTGCTACTGTGCCACATATTCTTACGCGTGATTTCTCGAGTATAGTAATTACCAAAGATTTACATCTTACAACCTTTAAGAGGCAACATTTAAGATTAGGTGCTTGAAACTGAAAAGAATTTTCATGCTAAATCCTTTTTTCATACAAATCCAGAAATGTTTTTCAAGATTAGGTAATGTGCCACATATCCTTTTTTCAAATTTTTTTTAATCGATTTTTGTCGAAATTCTCGAATCCAAAAATAACTGAACAACTAAATGAAGAGACAACCTAAACTACAAAAACAGGGCTTCAAGTCACCAACAAAGGAAAACAATTTAACAACACCAGGAATGATTTAACACTACAAAAATGGTACCGAGGGTTAGCTGAAGCTTGCAAAAATGGTTCACAGTAAATGGTTGGAGATCAAGTGCATCTATACTAATTCATAAGGAGTGATCAAAATATATCCCATAAATTTTGGTCGGAATGATGACTGACCTTTTTGAAATGAAACAAATTAACGAATGAATGCTTACTTGTAAGTTGTGACCACAAAGTCTTTTTCTTTTCGTCATCTTTGGATCTCTGTATCGTTGAAATAACAGACACTTACAAAACAAAATTAGCAGGCACGCTTTTGAGAAAATTCTAATCTTCCCTAGCAGCTCGCTATCACAATAATCTTAAAGCTAGAAAATTAGGACTGGCAGTCAAGAGTATAGAAGCAGTATCTTTGCAGATGAAGCAGTATAAATGAATAATGAAAATTAAAAGGCAACTCATTATGGACAAATCAACAATAGTTTAAATCGTCTAATCAAAATTAGTTTCTATCCTCAAGATATATTGCTGGCAAATACTAATTCAACTATGCCCACATAATCCTTATACACTAAGCTATTGTTATAAAACTTTAATAGCTCTCTTATGCTTGAACTTTTGATCTGAATCTTTCTAAGTTCACATAGTTTATTGAAACTCTTCTTACATTGCTATCTAATAATTCTATATGATAGGTATGGGTGTTTAATGAAATCAAATAGCTGGTGTACCTGGAATTAATCATTAAGGCTGGAGCTGAAATGCTGATTTAGATGATATTAAGTGCATTCTACTTATTCAAAATACTATTCACGAATTCATTTTCTACAAAAAAAAATGAAACCAAGCACATCTTACTTATGGATTCGTTGTAAACCACAATAATGATAAGTAATCAAAGTTGTGACCCTCTTTTAATATAATAACCTTTCTATCACCAATTATGGTGACCTAGATTTCACTCTTCTGATACATGCATTTTCCTTCTTTCTCAGGGTTACGCCCAAAACTGACAGAACAACCACGATTAGCGACTGTTTAACAATTAAATAATAAAGTCTTTGTAGAAATATCTGATAAGTTTTTGGGTTATTTGGTTTTTGGTACTTAGATTTTGTCCAACACTAGTGTTTGGTCTAACATTTGTCCAACTTAGTGTTTGGTACTTGGAATTGACGTTGACTACCGTTGACCAGTTAAATATAACTTTAATTACTTTAACCCACATAATTTTCAGTATTTTATATGAACCGTCGAATTTCAGTACGCGTGGGCGGCTAAAAAGATTTCAACGCACTTATGAAGTCCCGTGACCTCTAAAATATTTATCGGACGACCAATATTTCATCAATGCTAATGAACCCTAAATCTCTCTTCTTCTTTCGTCTTTTTCCTTCCCCTACTAACCTGTGTAAATGAACTTTAAGATCTAACAATAAATTCGAAAAAAGAAAAGCCAAATAGAAAGAATGATTGATCTTTATGAATATAAGTTAGTACCATCAACAACGCAATAATAATTTTTCATTCTCCTGATTGTCTTCCACGTTCAGTTTCATGTTCACGTAATCGGAGCCCTGGTTTCGTATAGGATCAGAGTAATAAAAGAGGTGGTGGTGTCGGATTCGGAGAGTTGAGAAAGATTGGATATGTAAACTTCAGTATATTAGAGTATCTAAGAGGGAATTTAATGACCTAAAGAGAAGATTTTTCACTGAGCTTGAACAAGTTAGGGTATTTAGTAATCGGATTGAATCACGACAATCTTCAAAATCTGCTGGTGTCGGTAGGGTTTCTTCCTGGGATGGCGCGGCGGTTGTAATGGCCCCGGTGGATCTGTTTCAACAAATTACAGTTGCGGCGACCAAGGTGGTGGTGGGGGCGATACATAAAAGAAGGGTGCAAATATCTTATGTAATCTTATGTAAATGTGTGAGGAGTAGAGGGTGATATAGTAAATGCATATATATATATTAATGATAAAAATGATAAAATCAATTATTATTAGACTTAACTGGGTCAATGGAAGTCAACGTTAATTCCAAGTACTAACCACTAACTTGGACAAATGTTAGACCAAAAACTAAAGTTGGACAAAACCTAAGTACCAAAAACCAAATAACCCTAAGTTTTTACTCATATGTTGCGAAAAAATTGATGTTTAAAGTTGCTAAACTTACCATCAAAAAGGTGTTAACGTCGGTCTTCTCATGCTTTCAGGTCAACTTTCAGTCATTTCCTTCACCATATGCATTTACAAAGAGACAAATTCAAAATTTACTTTTATGAAATTGAATCTTCCTTCCTCTCTCATGCTCTTAGTACAACAAATACATCAATCACAATCCAATAACACATATAGTGAAATTGTCATAATGTGAACTCTTCATATAAATCAACAATAATTGATGGAACAAAGGATAAATAAGTGCGGGTTTGTGTGGCATCCTGCGCCATTCAAGTCACCTAATCTAATCTGGAGACAAAATATGTTCTCCAGCTTCAATTGCCACATCGTTTCAGAGACGTTGAGGTTTTAAACTACTGTTTTTTTTTCTTCCAGTTTTAGTAGTTAAAACACAAACTCATATTTTGAAGGAAAAAAAAAAGAACAGTATGGCCACAGTATCCCCGAATGGGAGATTAAATTCCTCTGCGGAAGCTTCTTCGGCGGATGTGAAAATATGGGAGATTATATTAACTAAAGATGGTTCAATAAAAGAGATTGCAGGAGTTATGCAGCTGAAGGGTCATGAGAGTGCAGTGACTTGGTTATGCTTTCCATCTAATTCAGAACAAATCATAACAACATCTAAATATGGTACCATGAAAGTATGGAATATTAATGTTCGGTATGATTTTCATCAAGACCCGCAGATTGTAAAGGTGTTCCCAGTTCCATTTCATGACTTAACATGGGCCACCTTGCACCAATTCTAAGTGGAAAATGAAATTGAAAGAAGAGCTTACCTTCCACTGAGTGTACCACGAATGAGCTAATAAGAAAGCTAAGTAAGTAGTGAAATGATGAACTCAAAATGAGTTTAATATAGAATATCTGCACTACAATTGCTCGATGATCCCATTGCCTCCATCTACCAACATAGCTAAAACATGCACATATCAGCACTCAACACCAAATTAAAGATCAATATTAGTTGCCTAACAAAGAATCATCACTTCAAAAGACCAAAAAACCTTTGTGAAGCCTCGGAGTTTTTTTTAAATATGAAATAGCATTTCCAACTTCCCTAACAAAGATACTATATATGTATTCGACTTACAGTTTAAACATAGTAGTCAATTATTTTTAGGCAAAGAATTAGGGAATAGCATGTGCCCAATTATAATTGTAATATATTTTGTTGAATAAAAAAAATATACTAATGAACCATTTATCTAAACCATAGTGATATTTGATACATTGGACTACGACCGTAACACTGAGATGGAACTGGTTTGTAAACTTACACTGGAATAGAATTGCAGACGGCTGATGAGACTTCTTCGCACGGTTTTCCACCCAAGAATTTTTTATGCCTTGAACAATGATGCCTTTCTTTGGTTTGTGTTTCCCATGACTGGAAAAACTTATCTCTGGAACGCATTTTGTATGCCTAGAACAATGCCTTTCTTTGGTTTGTGTTTCCCATGACTGGAAAAACTTATCTCTGGAACGCTACAATAACTGGTCTGCATGCAAAATCCAAGGTTGTTCAGGCAGTTGCATCGTCTGGCCTAACTTCAATGCCTTTCTTTAGTTTGTGTTTCCCATGACTGGAAAAACTTATCTCTGGAACGCTAGAATAACCGGTCTGCATGCAAAATCCAAGGTTGTTTAGGCAGTTGCATCGTCTGGCCTAGCTTGATTGTTACTTCCGGAGGAAGGACTGTGCATTCTCGGTACTAAAAATCTGAAAACCTACATATAAAATTTTGATAGGTACTAAAAAGAATGTAAAAACACGTTTAGATATCAACTTATGATGTTGTAAAAACGAAAGAAGAAAAATAGGGAGAAGAAAAAACGAAGGAGAATAGGCAGAGGGTATGGAGGAGAAGAGAATTAGGGTTAAGTTAGTGGTGAGTAATCTTCACATCAGGGTTTGATGTTCACGGACAATTATAAACATTAATTGGAAACCTTCTATTCTTATTGGTAGGGGGCCAGGAGCTCTAGAAATCAAGCTTTTGGCCTAACTTTCAATGTGAGGCCAGAAATTTCAATTAATGTTTCAACTTAAATCAAACTTAAAGTAAAAACTTGCAAATGATTAAATCTAGTTTAACATTGGACTTTAGCTGAACGGAAATCATTAATGAGCCAGTTTGCCATATTCCTATACGCTGCTTGTGTCAGATGGACTCCATCCCAATGGATGTGACGGGAAGGATCCGAACAAACTGGAACTCCTTGACTTCCACACATCCGACTTCCGTCATAATTATAAGGAACTCCAACAACTCCACAACATGCACTTAACAATGAAGACTGATCAAAACCAAGAGAACGAGACCCTCGAAGGACCGATTGAAAAGCGTTATAATAATCACCATAAACTATGACAACATTGGGAAACTCTTGCCTCAGTCCTTGTAGTGCACCCTTTAGATAATTGTTATGATACCTCGCAAACTCATTCAAACCCACTAAGCATCCCATATCGTCATAAGCTCTTCTGTTTTGGCTATGGAATGAAGTGAGATATATCGGTATGCATCCGACTGGAAATTACCGGGGACAACTATGTGTCTAGCTCCAGCTTTGATGACTTCCTGCTCAAGCGTGAAAACATTTTTTTTTAACTACTATATACGATTACATATCTAGACTACATAGTTAGAAACTAAGATAAAATTAGAGATAAGATTGATCAAATGAGCTTACTCTAACGCCATGGGTTATAGCTCCAACAACGTGGAACTGCTCTAAAGGTATCCATTTCATTGTACATAATTAAAAATTTAGACTTACACTGGGTATCACCGGACCTAGGCCCTGTATCCATCCTTGTTTCGTAATTTGTATAACGTGCTCATCTTGTTCATTATGCACTAAAGAATATCTCTGTCATTTCGATTGACAATATCTAATTCATTCCTCTTTCTCCCTTACTCCTGAAGTTCTTTCTCAAATTCTTGTAAGGGGATTTTATCCTACAGCTCTATACACAGAGTGAACTTTAGACAACGAAAAGTTCGATATCTTCTTTGTCATCTCCGACTCATTCTCTTCTCAAATTACACCTAAATCTCATTATGACGAGTGTGCTTTGTTCTTTAGTTTTCACCTAGAATGGATTTGTCCGTTTCTCTTGTTGACACTGATAACAACTTCGTTTTGCATTTGCAGCAGTAATGAAATAATTACTTTCCCCAACCTCTTGTAAGTGCAATAGTTTACACAGGGACGGGTACTTACGACATTTCGTCAAGACAGCGCCGACACCAGTCCAGCCCAATGTTCCCGTGCACCAAGTAAGGATCGACGGGGGAACCCAGTTCACCTGCAACACTATCTCGCACTCGGCCACACAAAGATTGGATCTCGGGATGGGTATCACTTCCATGATTTGTAAGGGGGATCGAGCAGGGAAAGAAATCTTTAGTGTAGCAAAGACATTTCCAATGGAACCGTTGATTATGCAGCCGATCACCTTCTCAACTAAAGATGTTCCTTCGAATGGCCAAGCACATGGAGACCCACTAGCTATGAAGCACGGACACCTCAAAACCGGTGACGTATCCATGTCGGATGCCCTATCAGTGTCGGACACTTGGGGATACGTATCAGACACCCCATTTAAAGTGTCTATTTTTATTAATTACGAAAAGGATAGGGGATACTTTTGGGATACTTCTCGGATACTCTAGAGGGGACACTTCTTATAGTATAAGATATATATATAATATATTGCAAAATATTTATATACGGAATATGTTAAATATTTTTAGATATGTAATATTCGTATTTATCAAAAATTATTCTATAGAAGCAGTATATAATTGTCTAACCCTAAAATTTTTATTCAATATTGATGAGTGATGGGTTATCTTTTTTTTTTATCTATTTTTTTTTTTTGATATTCCAGATAGTATTTTAGAATTTTCTTATTTTATGCGATTCTTTTCACTATTAATAAATTAAATATTTTTAATTAATACACGTATCCCAACGTATCCCGTATCCCCATTTTTTAAAATTGGTGAATCCAAATATCCGTATCCAGTATCAGCTTCCGTGCTTCATAGCCCACTAGTGATCGCCTTACTTATTGAAGAATGGGGAGTTAAGAGGATCCCGATGGACAAGTGGAAGCCTCGGTCGAAGTCCTGTTCTATGATACTTTTAAGAGGATGGAATTATCGAAGATATCTTAATTCCTTCTACTTATCGAATTTACGGCTTCAATGGCAAATTACGGTACCAAAGGGAGAAGTCACACTCAAAGTTTGGACGGAGAAGGATACTGGACACGCTAACTACTTTACGTGTTGTGGACGTCATGTCACCATTTGAGGCGATCCTCGACGTACTATTGAGTTTAATTAACCCACGACAAGATGTGACCAGTGAGATGAAGTTTCATTCTAGCTTCTACCAAGCATCAAAGATGATCTTTTGGGAGTTTGAACCTTTCCAACAACTCATCCTAGTCACAGAAGGAAATATGATCGACCACAACTCAAACCTAAGATCTTTAATTATTTGAAAGGTTTTTCAAATAAAGAAAGTATTTCCAAAATAAATCACAAGTTTGTTTAACTCAATTGACAAGATAAGAAAAGGACTTCGTTCAATTAGGGTTTTGTTTTAGCAAAAGCAAACCGTTCGAGACCATCATAGGATGTTTCGACGCAAAATAAAAGATCTGCAAACTTCACAGTAGTAGAAAAAGCACAAGTTTCGACGAAAAAATTGCTTTAAAATACTAAACTTTCAACCGATAACCACAAGAGTCTTTCACTTAAGCGTCAACTAACATCAAAAGATGTTTTAGGAGCTTTGGAATCTCTCTTTATGGTTTTGATGCAAGGTATCAAATGATGTTACACGGTCCCCTTACTCGACTTGAGAATATAGATAATAAAAATCTTACTTCTACATCCAAGAAACATAAACACACACACAATGAAGTAAACAAGCAAGAGATGCACAAGAACATAAGATATACGTGGTTCGGTATTATTACCTACGTCCACGGGGTGAAATGATGATCTTATTATGCGATTCAAGGCTACAAGTTCTCTCTTTCTCACTTACAAACTCTTAGTGTTCTCTCCTCTCTCTCTCGAATGCTTAGGCCTTAGCTCTCTACATGGCTCTCTATTTATAGTTACAAGTGATAATACATCCAAACTACAGTGTGAGTCGTGGTACATCTTTCTTGATATCCTTCTCGGATGGTGGACGATGTATTTTCGGATATGTTGGGCCGAGCCTAGTGGTATCTTCTCTCGATGTCCTTCCACCCGATGTTGATTACTCAGTGGGTGAGGTCGATGTCGTCCTTGATACTCTCAGCCCGAGTCTTACTTTGACCAGATTCTTCTTATCTTTTCACCGGCTTTGTCGAGCATTTATTATACTCGTAACCGATAGGCGTCACATCAGGATTTCACATTTACACGTATCGACTTAACGGGTATCCCTTTTCTCACGCCAAACTTGGATAGAGTGATTCGGTGCTTCATACCTCAGCTCCCGTTGATACATCATTGTCTAGGATTGCTCCACCTAGGTCTGTGGATTATTCACACCTACATCGTTGATGCATGGAAGTCGAATAAGTTGAAGCCAGCGATTCTGATTGTTGAAAGTGACAGCTTAATTTTAGGCCCAAATTTTGTGATTTTTTATACTTTTGTCTAGTGTTGTAGTTGTGCAGCAACACATGCTATGTTACCGTCGTACTTTATAGAAAATGGTAGTAAGAATGTAAACTGCACTAAAGTTTGTCTTCAATTGTTAATCACGTTTTACAAGAATGGTACAGTCAACTAGGGAAACCTGTTGTTTCTGATGAGTAAAATCAATCAGTAAAGAACCTTGAGACTATTTAAAGGATTTGAAATGATGATTTCATTCAACTAGAACTAGTAGTTTCTGTCAGTCAGTTCACTAGACAAAGACAGGTAAGTGAACATAGTTTTACCCATAACAACTGATATATTGCTTTCTCAGTGACGAATACATGAAGGGCGTCTCACAGTTCTTTTCCGTTAAGGATATAGAACTTTGACATCTTAGTTAGCGGTGGTTCAAATTGATATTGTCCCCATGATCCTTTGAAATAGAGCATTCGCCAATATTAACATAGTAAGTTCATTGTTGCATTGTCGGGCGGGGAGATTTTGAATTAATCCGTTGGTTTCCTTTTCATCCCTTGTTCACTACTTTTTGCTCTAATTACCCAAGTTAAATCATAAGAACCGCGACAATATCAACTCCTTTAAAGCCCTAAGCCATGCGAGGACATGCGTCGCGCGGTGAGAATACCCACCCTTGGGTGAGCGTCACCGCCCCCTTGAAAATTCTCAATTCCACTTTTCCTCAAATTATATGAATGTAACACTAAATACCGGTTTTTAATTAAAAAAAACCAAAAAACAATCTTCCGAGAAACATAAAACGAAAGAAAAAATACAATGCGTTTTCTCTTGCGAAACAAAGAGAAACAGCGCAAAAAGAAAAACAAAAACCAACGTGAGAAAAAAAAAAAAAAGAGAGAAAAAACCCTAAAACCAAACTGGTGGCATAACCATCATGATTAAGAGAAAGAAACACAAAGCCTTTTCTCTTACGAAACAAAGAGAAACATGAAGAAAATCCAAATCCTTTTTCTCTTCCAACCTGTTTTCGATCTTTTTTTCTCTTTTCTCCCTTTTGATTTCTTTTCCTTTTTTCTTATAGCAGGTGCAAGATATAGATGAGCTACAACTTTAAGCGCAAATATGTGATATAAACGAGGTGTCAGTTAGGGTTTTTTCCTTTTCTCTATTTATTTTTTTTTTTTTTTTTTTTTTTTTTTTTTTTTGTTCTGATTTTCGAATTCTTAGTTGATCTTTGTTCATCCTTTTTTTTTCTTAGTTAAAACACGGACTTCAAACAGGAGATAATATGGCGCAAAAAGAAAAACAAAAACTATCGTGAGAAAAAAAAGAGAGAAAAAACCCTACGAAACAAAGAGAAACATGAAGAAAATCCAAATCCTTTTTCTCTTCCTCCCTGTTTTCGATCTTTTTTCTCTTTTCTCCCTTTTGATTTCTTTTCCTTTTTTCTTATAGCAGGTGCAAGATATAGATGAGCTACAACTTTAAGCGCAAATATGTGATATAAACGAGGTGTCAGTTAGGGTTTGTTCCTTTTCTCTATTTATTTTGATTTTTTTTTTTTTTTTTTTTTTTGTTCTGATTTTCGAATTCTTAGTTGATCTTTGTTCATCCTTTTTTTTTCTTAGTTAAAACACGGACTTCAAACAGGAGATAATATGGCGCAAAAAGAAAAACAAAAACTATCGTGAGAAAAAAAAGAGAGAAAAAACCCTAAAACCAAACTGGTGGCATAACCATCATGATTAAGAGAAAGAAACACAGTGAAGGATGAAATGGTGGCACAACCAAACTGCACAACACCACAGGTACGAAAAATAAGTTAGACTTGATCAAGGTTGAAGGATGAACTCTGTGGCGCT
Organism: Papaver armeniacum; assembly: GCA_023531295.1. Lineage (NCBI taxonomy): Eukaryota > Viridiplantae > Streptophyta > Magnoliopsida > Ranunculales > Papaveraceae > Papaver > Papaver armeniacum. The sequence goes on from JAJJWW010017800.1 coordinate 16,203, forward strand.
ATCAAACTTGAAGTCCACAACAACATAAGCTTATGATCTCTCAGTAAACCCTAACCTTTTTTTTTTTTTTTTTTTTTTTTTTTTTTCTTCTTCTTCTGTGTGTGTCTCTTTGTTTTCCGAAAATAATAGAAAAACTGTGTCTCTTTGTGTACCTTTACATTCATTACAAAAGTAGGATATTGAAAAACTGCGTATAATAGTGCAAGTTCAGTTTGTAGGTAATTGCTAATGAGATTTTTTTGTTCAGCTTTTGCAAGTAAGAAGTCCATACAACCGTGATTTATTCTAACTGTTGTGTACAAAGTCCTGTGCTATATAAATGATAACGTTCTCTTGGTTTTGTCATTATTATACTTGCGGCAATGAACAAAGAGATCTAAAGTTGTTTACGAGAAACACAAAAGAGAATCGACATCACATCATCAGAGAGTAGTGAAGAGAGATTCTACTGCTAATGTATGAGCAGTGAAGAGAGATTCTACTTCTAATGTATGAGGAGTTCTCTTGGTTTTGTCAATGTTATACTTGCGGCAACGAACAGAGAGATCTAAAGTTGTTTCCGAGAAACACAAAAGATAATCGACAACACAGCATCAGAGAGCAGTGAAGAGAGATTCTACTGTTAATGTATGAGGAGTTCTAGGTTGCCTCTTAGTTACAACAACTGCATTCTTCATTGGAGGTAGTTTCCCCGACAAGGAGCTTTTCATTTTTGTATGTTGTTTTGTTTTTCGTTTATGCCAGTTGACCAAAGCATGAGGATGATAGCTTTCATCATGGTCGCAATCCTGGTAAGGATGTTAGAACGATCACTGCTTACAACACATTAAGATAACCTCATACATGCTTACAACACATTAAGAAAACCTATTTATCTTTTTTTGTTTAGTATAAAAAGCGTCATAGATCGGAGCACTACGTACAGGTGGAGAATTTGTCCATATACCATGTAAATGCCTTCACTTGGCAGTTGCATATTTTCAGAAGCTAAGGTATTTAGGAATAAATAATTTGATCACAAGTCGTTTTGTTTTGTTTCATAAGCCAAAATGATTAGGCATAAATAGTTAGATCATAGATTCATAAGTCATTTGGTTTTGTAGTTGGTTGGTAGGTATAGTGTATTTTTCTTGGCACTATGTATGTACCTTATTTTTGCAGGAAGAAATGAATTAGTTGGTCATTGTGGGGACTAGAATTCCTACACTTTGTGGTGATTGCATAAAAAGTAACTTTGAAATTGATTGTTTTGTCCTAATAAAGTATTAACGTGGCCTTGGGTTTGTGCTTTTTGACTCTCACCATTTTTTTCATATTATGCCACAGATCATCTCCTTTCTTTTGTTGGTGTAAGATGCAGACCAAGAAATGAAATGAAAAGAAATGCTACTATTATGGGAGTACTTTGGAAGTTTTTGATCGAACTGGTGATTTCGGACGCCTGATTTTCTGAAGAAACATGATCACACTTATAATACGATAAGAAGCTCACGTGCAAGGGAAATGCTACCTTATATTTCACGTGCAATATGGCCAAGGAAGCTTGGGACAATTTAGCAGCAGCTGCTTCTTTTGGAGAAAAAGGTAAGATGGAATCTCTATCCTGTTCAGCTTTTTAGTAAAGCCATTTCCAGACCCATATTCATGCATCTTAAATTTTCTGTGCTCGACAATTTTATCTTCCTTAGTTTACTATTTTCCCACATGTACCTTTACCTGTAAGCGTCTATATTTATCAACTCATCTCCAATATTTTCCTCTATCAATTCTTTCTAATGGAATTGATTAGAAGGTACATATAATAAGATGCAAGCATCAATGACAAAATCAGATGCAAGTGCAATAATGAATGTCGACGTACTTCTTACGGCTTACAATTATCAAAGTTGGAAAGTCTATATTATAAATCACTTGATGAATCAAGGCGTGTGGGGTTTTCTAGATGAAAAACGGGATCATGGTAAGTATCCTGATCAGTCAGTTATACTTAGGGCCTTGATAATGTCATGTGATTTATAAATGCAACCTCACCATTTTGTACGAGAGACACCCTAAAGGATCTTGGGAACGATCGTTTGCAATTCTTGGAATCCAACTATTTTTCTTTTTGTGCACAAGGATGAGATTATTTCATGGTTGGCGACATCATTTTTTATCCCATTAAATTGCCCAGTTTTGATTTTAGTAGTTCAACCACTAAGCAAGTGGAGCTTGAAATCTATACCAGGCACAACAGTGCATCTTTATACTGTAATTTATATTTTTCAATTTATTAGAGTTAGCCATGGTCGATATTTGATTAAAATCAAACTGTCCCTACTGTTTCTTTAACACAAGGTTCCCGTGGATTTCCTTCCGGCAAAGTAAATGCATGATCTGTCCACATAATATTAGGAATCTTTCTTGGTGTCATCAGATATAGGATGGAAGACCTTTTTTTTGGTGGCAAGTATAAACGAAGGATTCTTCTATCGATTTTGGTAACATTTTCTAGATTTACATTTTTTCGTGGCAGTTTTATACTATCGATTTTGTTTTATAGTATAAAACAATAACTTTTTCTATAAATGTTGATGAATTGTTTATCGTTTTTAAAACAAAACACTTGATTTTCACCTTCTTTTCATTTTTTATTCAACTTAATCAGCCGCACAAAATTCAAGATTTAGCGCATCGCCCCGCTACATTAAATAAAAAACTCTAAACAATGGGCCATGCGAAGCGATCTATACCAAATAAAAAATGCATCGCAATGGGTAAGATGAAGCCATGCGACACCAAATAAAACATGCATCGGGTTGGGATGGAGCGAGAAGCCAAGCCACACTAAATCAAAATCCAAAGCAACGAGGCGAAGCCAAACCACACATAATCAAAAATCCTAGCGGCGGGCGAGGCAAAGCCGAGCCACACCTAATAAAAATGCATCGCAGCAGGCGTAGCGACAAAAAAATAAAAATGCATCGGGACAGGATGGAGCGAGGCCATGCCGAGCCACACTAAATCAAAACTCCAAAGCGGCAGGGCGGCGAAACCACACCAAATCAAAAATCCTAAGCGAAGGGACGAGGAGAAGCGAGCAATTCCAAGCATGCATCAGGACGGGGCGAGGCGAAGCCGAGCCATTCCAAATAAAAATCCCAAGCATGCATCAGGACGGGTCGAGGCGAAACGGAGCCACACCAAATCAAAAATACACGACGGGACAAGGCGAATCCATATCACAACAAACCAAAAATATGATTAAAACAAAAAGAATTGATGGTAGATGATTTACGGTTCCGCCCGATGCGTAGCACGGGCACGAAATCTAGTATAGGACATAAAACTAACAGAAAACAAGAAATACAAAGGAATTTGGCACACCTTATTTGCGAAATCCACGTTCTCAGCTCCGTCTTTGTAAACTGCATGGGAAACTTGTTGAAATGAAGGTTTAAGGGCTAGGGAGGAGCTGACCCAAACACCACCGACGAAAGAGAGTTTCGGACCTTCAGGTCCAGGTTCGACTCGTGTTTCGTCCATCATCTCAATGAGTTGTCCGCCCAATCTCTTAGGTGGTCCGGTATGTGTTTCGCCTAACAACATGTCGATGAGTTGAGAATGACTAGAATTTAGAGTGTCGAGGCTTTCCTAGTGGAGGAACCCTAATATCTGTTTTAGGGTTTCATCACTTGCTCCAGAAGATAAAAACCCAAAAGCAGCGTCCATCGGCAACGGAGAGAATACAAGATTTCCATATCGATTCGCTTAACCACAAGTCTTTAACGTGTTTCATTCATGGATTTCTACTCTTGGATTCTTCGAGTTTCATGTATGGATTGACACTGATGTTTTTCGTTAGCTGATCACTTTGTTTTGCAACTTTTGAATAGCGGTAACTCGATGATCTAAAGCAACAGTTGGCTCTAGCAGCATATTTGAAGGATCGACGAAAGCCAATGGTTTGCTTTTGATTCCTGGTGATCCATGCCTCGAACAGAATTCTCTGTTAAGAAAACCTTTCCTAATTTTGGTAAATTATTTTGTCCACGACTGTTATTACTTGTCTTATTAAAACATAGTCCCACATCTGAAATTAAAAAATTCAGGGTCTAGTATATTATCAATCGGTGACACTATTCTGCCAACCAACCGGCAGCGGAATGAGTTGGTTCCAGAAAGGCTAAGCTTGAGCTAGGCCATGCCAACGCACTGCGCATCAATGCAATAGCACAGGCGGCCGAAGGTGGTAGCCCTCCTTGGTCTCTTGGCCGGACGGCCAGAGAGGGGCCTCATTCGTACCCAGCGCAATGCGCAATGCAACGCAGTGGTCAG